>OY755243.1:53423280-53869825 GCA_963576725.1 Azorinus chamasolen | reverse complement strand
TGTATTCACAATTTCTTCAAATACTATTTTCTACAAATCTCTACAAGCTTTATATTGATATCGGCCAAAGTCATTACTTTCGGTTTTAGTGGCTTTCACCGATATCAATATCAAGCTTGTCGAGATTTTTAGAAGATTATTATTTGCAAACAGTGTAGACACAGATCAGGGTCTGCTCTGCTTGCATAAGGTGTATTATAGATACATCTACCTACAGTTTCTGTCATGGTAAAAAATCCTGTATTGTGTCCATGTGCTATTGTAACAATTATCTAATTAATATCCATGCTGCCCTTATTTCTTACATGAATATTCATGAAGTAAAGGGTTAAGACCGGTTTTACTTATTTCCTGATACAGCGACATCTCAAAAGAAGTCTAAGACAAAGCCTATGCATAAATCTCCTATATGAGTCTTAATGTATTCTTTTGTCCTGCTTTAAGAATCATTCTGCTTTTTAAAGACTCTTACATTAATATATAATGTGTTTACTTTAGTGAGACTCGGCTGTATTATTCAGTAAAACACGTGCCAGCATAATTTATACTCTTTATTTCGCCTGTATGTGTAATACTTGTCGTGTAGAGTTTAGTTTTATACACTTTATTTCATCCATAAGTGTAATACTGTAAAACCCCGCTAATGCGACTACCTAAAAGATGTATAATTCCGGGTGCTAGATGCAGGAGGTAGCTTAATGCAGGACAAAATTAATGCAGAAAGCTCCTCTAGGAGCTTTCTGCGTTACTTATGCCCTACATTAAGCAACTACCTGCTTATAAAGACACCCATGTTGATTCATTAAGTGGTCGCATTAGAGGGTTCTACTTCCCGTGCATGAACTTTATCTACGATTCATTCCGTCCATAGGTGTAATACTTCTCGTGAAGAGACTTTTACACTTCATTCTTTCCATAGGTGTAATACTGTCCGTGTAGAGACCTTTTACATTTCATTCTGTCCACAGATGTAATACTTTCCGTGCACAGTTTTTACACTTCATCCCGTCCATAGGTGTAATACTTTCCGTTCAGGAACTTTTTACACTTCATTCCGTCCATAGGTGTAATACTTTCCGTACAAGACCGGTTTTACACTTCATTCCGTTTATAGGTGTAATACTTTCCGTACAAGACCTGTTTTACACTTCATTCCGTTTATAGGTGTAATATTTTCCGTACAAGAACGGTTTTACACTTCATTCCGTTTATAGGTGTACATGTATATGGAACACGTGACGTGCTTAATCTATCCCACTGTTTATTCTATGTGTTGATACCTAGGGAATATTCATGGATAAAATAGCTATAATGAAATATGGAAGGTGGAACATTGAAGCCAATTTAGAAAGTAGAGACACAGATCTTTGAAATTCTATTAGCAAACAGAGTAGACCCTGATGAGACGGCTCCTCTAGGAACCGTCTGATCTGGGTCTACTCTGTTTGCGAATGCGTGAAAACACGTTTATATGAAGGAAAGGGTTAATCTATCCCACTGTTTGATGCAATAATTTCGTACATGGACGTTTCTACCTTTCATTCCGTCTTCATACGTTTTGATATACATCCATTTAATTGACTTTCGTATGTTTGTACCATTTGATAGCAATAGTCTTAATTGGAACTCTTATTGTGAAAGAATATGTTATATTGCCATCGTATAGTTGTGTTAACCATTTCGCTTCTTCGCGCATTTGTAAACAGAGTAGATCCAGATCAGACGGCTCTTGTACGATGTGCTCTGTTTGCTTATGGAATTACAAATGCATATAGATCTGATTCTATAGTCATTTAGTGTCTGCCACGACTAAAAACATTGTGTTCAAATACCATTATAAAAAGTCGGGTGATATATATTCATGATGTCATTATTTCTTACATTCATGAATATTCAACAAGGAACGGGTTAAGCCATCATCTATTTGTTTTGTCAACGTGTACTTAACCAATTTGCGCCTAGTGACACACAATGTAGACCTACACCAGATTGCCCCATTATGAGCCCTCTGACTAAGGTCTGCGTTGTTTGATTAGAATTTAGCCTGCTGAGCAAATTATTTTTACAGAATTTTTTACCTACTACATTTTCGAAATTCAAGCCGTAATCAATTTATCTACAAAAATGCAACCAGGGTGTCAAACAGTTTGGATCCTGATGAGAGGCCGAGTTACTCGACGCCTCATCTGGATCCAAACTGTTTGCATAGGTATTTACTCATCCGCCCATAGCAGGCTAAAGGTTAATAAATTAGTTTCTAAAAGTCACACCGACAACCGAAGTCTTGAAGATACATTCCTTCAAAACTTAACTCAGAGCATTACATATTTGGACGAGAACACTTAGAAAGTGGGGAATAGCCATTTTTACTCCACGAGTATTCATGTAAGAAATAATGACATCATGAATATTAATTAGATTAATTGTAGCAATAGCACATGGACGTAGAACGTTTTGGCGATGGCAGAAACTGTATAATCATATCTGTATTATATCATTAGCAAACAGAGCAGACCATGATAAAAAAGTATTTAATACACGGCTCAATCGAGTATATTTGTTTTCAAATTTCGTGCTATGCTAGACATAAATACATTTAGTGAAATAGTTTTCGGACAATTTTCTCAATTTAACTCGTTTATAATGAAATATTGATTTGAACCCACTCAGTTACCGGTATATTGAGTATTTACAAAAGTTCATTTCCTTTCTGCAAACACGGTCAATTATCGTTTACCAACATACGAAATATATGTGTAAGTGGATATACAGTAGAACCTCTCCTAAGCGGCCACTCATTCATTGGACATAGGAGTAACCAATTCCCTCATATTGACGCCTTTTGACACCTCTGCAAAAGTCATCTGTCGAAACTATTGTGATAAATAGAGCATTTGCTCCTTCATGAGCAAATGCTCTATTTAGCACAATGGTTTCAAACTACAAAACTCTACAAAATCTCATTTCTCTAGTTAATGCCACTTTTCTGTTGATTTATTCACAGAGGTTGGATCTAAAAATAGCATATGAGGGAATGGGTGTATTGAAAAGCAGGCGGTTGCTTAAACTTCAGCTTGTTTGTGAAACTGGGGCCTGATATTTTTTTTAAATAGCATTTCGTCCATCATATTTTGTAACCGTGTACACGTTGCGAATACACTTTAATAGTTTACATGTACTAATAGTTTATGAAAAGTTCTCTAAAACTAAATATTTAAATAAAATGGAATGATTTTTTTGTTGTTGTTGTTTTGTTGTTTTACTGCTCACTTTCTTGTCCTTCACCGGCGACAAACAGACAGAAGGACACACAAGCAGGACACATCTTTTCGAATTTTCACTAAACGTGTGCATCAACAGTATATCCAAACACTCAAATAAGTACTACTATCCGTCTTAGAGACAGGTGTCAGCTTAACGCACAGTGGACGTGATGCATAAAGCTCCTCTTTGAGCTTTCTGCGTGACGTTCACCCTGCATTAACCCATTCCCTCATGTTGACGGTTTTTGATGCCTCTGTAAAAGTCACTTTGTGAAACCATTGTGGTAAATAGAGCATTTGCTCCTATAGGAGCAAATGCTCTATTTATCACAATGGTTTCAAACTACAAAATTCTAAAATTTTCCTTTTCTCTAGTTAATGCTCCTTTTCGGTAGATTTATTCAAAGAGGTTGTATCTAAAAATAGCCCATACGGTAAAGGATTAAGCAGTCAACTGTCTAACACCTTCTCAATGGTTTACTAAAGTCTCAGATATGCGAGATTGTACTGTATACTTGGTTTCAAGGTGTCTGACCTTCAACCAGTAGTTACAAAAAAACAAGCAAAGTAGATACGACGAGTTTAAGCAAATGACACAACAGGTGCGTGGTAATTGGTACAGTACACTGTTCTAAAATTCCATCGATGAGATAGGCTACAACATAGGAATGGAAGCAGAGGCCCCTGAACACGTAACTCTTTTCATGCTAAAGTCGAACTGACTCGCATTTGCAAACAGCTTGGATCCACATGAGACGCCGTATAACTCGGTGTCTCATCAGGATCCAAGCTGTTTGACTGTCGGTCAGTATAATGTGTCAAACGTTTGATTGATTCGAAAGTCACTGAAACATTTAGATTTTTGAATTAAAAAAATATCAGAGATTGAGCAGACATTATGGTTTCAGCTAGAGAAGGGTTGACTGTAAAATCGATGGTTTATACAAACAGAAACGAACAACGACCAGCAACATAACTGCTTCTCTATTGTGCATTGTGGCTTAGGACTTAGGGCTCAGATAATATTGTCACATGCATGTCGAATCTTCACTAGTGCATACGAACCAGGAGCGCGTGCTACTAACGACCGTAATAACAGAACTTATTGTACGTTCTAGTGTACAATGGTCGCCACTGGAAATTGCGATCCTCGTATGTTAAAACTTACACTAATGTCTGTTATACAAAGTTAGCCTGAATTGCTACACACTAGAATGTGCGAATTTTGACAATACGAGCAGCGAATGGTATTCTCTGCTATTGACGCCTTTTTGCGCCTCTGTAAAACTCATTTTTGAAACCATTGTGGAAAATAGATTTATCACAATGGTTTCAAAACTACACAATTCTAAAATTCTCCTTTTCTATAGCTAATGCTCCTTTTCGGTAGATTAATTCAAAGAGGTTGGGTCTAAAAATAGTCTAGGAGGGAATGAGATAAGATTAAATAGTTTTGGTCGTACGATAGTATTTATTTTATGACACAAGATAAAACACTCAACACCCAACTGCAATGAAAATGACTAGATTTATTCATATAGCAAATAGCCGTATTCATACCAAACTTGTAACTAAAACAATTCCTACATACACAATTCACAACCACATAAAATTATGGATTAAGTAACAATTGGATATCATGATCGCAATGCAAAATATCCGCATAGGATTTGCCATATTACGGATATGAAAATAACTGGATAGACAAGCCCGCGCACCCTTGACCTACTATGCATGAATTCAGCCTTATTTACTCCCATATCCTGCCGTCACCTCTTTTCGTGACGTCACCTCCGCTGGTGACGTCCCCTCAATTGGTGACTCCAGATTCCTGCCGTCACCTCCGCTGGTGACTCCATATTCCTGCCGTCACCTCCGCTGGTGACTCCATATTCCTGCCGTCACCTCCGCTGGTGACTCAAAATTCCTGCCGTCACCTCTGCTGGTGACATTCCTGCCGTCACCTCCGCTGGTGACTCAAAATTCCTGCCGTCACCTCTGCTGGTGACATTCCTGCCGTCACCTCCGCTGGTGACTCAAAATTCCTGCCGTCACCTCTGCTGGTGACATGAGAGCCATGTTTGAGCTACCTAATAAAATATTACTGCTACCTAATAAAATATTACTGCCAAAAGATTGGGGGATACACAGAAGATACCAAGTGTCCTGACACTGTTCCGGGCTTCTCCCTGGCCCCCAATCTACTGAATTATATGAATTTGGTTCTAAAAGATAAACCTCCTTTTCTAGGAATTGTGCCATAGTCAAAGGAGAGTTTAATGTTATATACTTGATTGCGTTTTGATATGCGCTAATTAACTGGTCATTAGGTGCGCGAGCCTGCCATCCAGAATTTTCCGCCACAAGAAATATTATTACAAACAAAATAATATTTCTCCCCAAAATTCTGCGTTAATCAAGCTGAATAAAGCGCACACAAGAGGGGTCTTCCCTAAAAATTTCCAAAGCCTGTGACACAGTGTGAAGATACATATGAATACCTACTAATGACAAGTGAACACCATCTGGGCTATAAAAACCGGTAGTGCAGCAAGTTATGTTTGTAGCAATAAAATGTCCCCTGCCAGTAGCGCAAACTGCCTCCCTCCCATATCTGTTCACCCGTTTTCTTTTTATGTCGAATTGCTTATCCGTATAAGAGCCAGCATCCCTCCAGTGCAAACGTGGGAGTATATCTAGCCACACTGTTTGAACAGATGGAAGGATGCCCGCCAAATACTGGATATCAGCCTGAATATTTGTTTTGAAAGTACAGAGATCCCAATCTGCCATATTATTGCCACCCAGATTGAGTATTAAATATTCAGGTGCATCACCTGATAAAGTCAGCCACTGAATATTTCTGCGCAGATCTTGCCATTTCATTCCTGACCCCCCATGCCATCTAATTTGAAAGTCACACCCGTTAAAGCCCAGAAGGTGTCCTCTGTCGCTTGCCACACCCCTGCCTTCTTGACTAACGAATCGCCCAAAAACCATATCTCTGCAAAATAAATAGGGCATATAAAATCAAATGCTTAGAACTCTATCCTTCCTTATATATGACTGGTAAGTATCTGAACGCCACCAGCCCATTAACTTAATTTTTTTCTTCTGCCACACCCTGTATTGCCAATTGTGTAGCCCTACCAATACGGAAACTGTGAGTAGTGAAACAACCTGATTGCAAACCACATGAAATAATTACTTTCCTGAGGACAGATGAAAACTGAAAACGTGTAAGCAGTGAGCCATTACTGTGCAAAAGAAGACATCCAGTCTTTGACGGGCGGACATGCAGATACTGTACCAACAACTCTTATGTAAGAGACAATCCTTGAGGCAGCCCGCCCCTTGTTAAAGCAATGAGCAGCAAAGCATACAATATGGTTAATCGGAGCTGGCCATAACTCTTGAAATGTAATTCCCCTTCTGAATTCACTAAACATTGCCAATGACGTTTATAGACTGATCGAGTATTTGCTGCAATACTAGCAGATATTAATGATTTGGCTGTTGTGCGAAGATACCCCAACTGCCCTGTGGCAGCAGCGTCAGCTGAGCATCTGCCCCTGGCGTCAGCTGCCTGAAACGGTCCATCTGAAAACGAGACAAAGCGTCACAAATATTATTAAAACGCCCTGGAACGTGTTGCGCCCTAACCACAACATCATTCTCCATGCATGCCAATGTGATCAGCCGCAATACAGCCATAACCTCATCGTTTTTTGAAGACATTTTGTTGGTAATGTGTACCACTGCTTGATTGTCGCAATTGAAGCATATCTTGTGCCTAGCCAGAGCCTTTCCCCAAAGTTTCAATGACACCCAAATGGGAAAGATTTCAAGCAGAGTGATAACGTCTGTTAATCCCTGATCGCGTCATTCCGATGGCCACTGCCCATGCGCCCAATGCCCTGAGAAATAAACACCAAAGCCAAGGCCATCCCCACCTGCACTGTCTGAAAACAACTGTATAGCATCATTGGATGTCCAGTCATTGTATCTAAACAGAGAAATCCCATTAAACTCACTAAAGAACCTTTGCCACATTTTTAAATCAGCCTGAATTGACTTGGTCACCCTGAGATGATGATATGGCTTTGTCAAACCGCGTATTGAGTTAATGAGCCTCCGACAGAAAGGGCGTCCTGGAGCCACTGCCCGACAAGCAAAATTTAGAACCCCTATTAGAGATTGCATTTCCTTTATAGTCGTACGAGATTTCTCCAGCATCGCCTTGATTTTTTCCAAAATTTCTAACACCTTCTCATGTGGCACCCTAACAACCATGAGTATAGTGTCCAGTTCGAGACCTAAAAAACAAAGAATTTCTGTAGGGCCTTCCGTTTTGTCTGTAGCCAACGGAACATTCAATTTTTGCATACAACTGATAAAGGTATTCATCATAGAAAACTTCTCGAACATGCTACAAGATATGCTACAGCCAAAGGTAAGCATTTGTCAAAATAATATTGTTCATCAAATTTAAATCCGAACAATTCAAAATCTTGTGGCCGAACTGGCAATAAGCGAAATGCACTCTGAATATCCATTTTGAATAACTCAGCCCCCTGACCCAATGCCTGTATCATTTCGACTGCCTTATCAAATTCAGTATATTGAACCGACCATAAACTGGGTTCAATATAATCATTTATTGACCCTTCTGCCGGGTATGACAAGTGATGGATCATTCTATATTCACCAGCAGTTTTCTTTGGCACTAGCACAATCGTAGAAACTCTTAAAGTTTCAAATGGCCTTTCCACAAACGGTCCTCCGATCCTACCCTCAGGCAACTCTTTATAAATCTTTTGTTTAACTATAAGAGGTAATGCATTTGCAGATTTTAAATTTTTTGTCTCTACTGCCTCACGGGGGTCATCATAATGAAGCGGAAACCCGTATCTAAAACCATTCAAAATGTAATCTGCCTTTAAAGGCTCATAGCCTTCTAATACTTTTTCAAGCATGTTCACATCTGTAGGGGATTTCGCCAATGAGCTGATATCACATGTTTTAATGCTAGCCTCAATATTTACGTTTGAACGAGTGACCAAAACCTCTACCCGCCTGTGCGCCGCCACGAAAAGGAGCATTTTTGCTTATATTTGGCATTGTTGGCTGATATGGCTTAGCTTTAGAACAAGCCCACCTGCCGTGATCATACGACCCACAGAATGCACATGTGTGTGAATATTAGCAGTTTCTCCAACTGCATGACCCTTTGTTAAAATCTAAGCAGCGTGGAGCACGAAAGGGGGAGGGGGAAGGGGAGGGAGACGCAGCAATAGGCCTGGACAGAGTCATGATCTTAAGCCAAAGGTTACTATGGATTCTGCCCCAATCCCCAGACTGTGTCTCCTGCCTAATACGAAACTGTTCGTCATATTTGATCCAGCCATCGCCAGCTTGACCATTAGCAGCTTCTCTAATAAGTGACAGGTACTGCACCATTTCTTGTATTTTTTGCGGATATTTCCGTATGTATATGCTCATAAAAAATCAGAAAAGCATCAGTCCATTTCTCAATAGTAGTAATTTGACTGGAGCAGGACTTTGGTTGCTGAACCAACTCCCCACTCTCGTTAAGCCCTAAAGCACTAACCGGACCAAACATGCTCTTTAACTCCACACTGCCCTTCAATAAACATGCCAGATTAATTAATTTCCCCTGCCATATTTTCTCGCAAAGCTGATGGGGGACGTGAGCAGAAACGCTATCTCCACCACACCCGACTAAATCGAAGTTTGACGATGCACCCGGCAGTCATTTCCGGATATAAGACCGCTCCGAAACGCTCATCCGTTTCAGTCTGGTCATCAGAATACCCGTTGTGTCCTAAATATTTGTTCAAAATCAATGAAATCACGTATAGCATCACCTTTTCTTCGACCCTCGTCCTCTCGAAACGATTCCAGAGACACGAGGTCAACTTCCGCTGGCTTTTTAGCTGCCTTCCGAACCTTTTTTCCAACCGCCGCTGTTGTTGCCCTGGTTGACATTCGCTTAGAACCTTTCCTGCGGCTAGACATTATTTTATAACGGCCGAAAATAACTTATAAGATAAATTATGTTGTTTATTTTGAAAATACTGCTTGCAGTTTAGTCGTGAAAAAGCGAAAGTGATCGCGAAAATGTTCGCCAGACGGGTTTACATCCGGTTTCACTTTTAGTAATTGATTCGTCCCCAGACTTATTCACCTATGTCACTTTCGTCCCCTAAAAGTACTTAACTACTAGCTTGTGCAAAAATAAAGCTGATTATGATATATTATCATAATCATTCTTAACCGTCTTACGAAAAATCATTAGATTCGGGTTACTCTAAGCTCTATAACATACGACCATCGCCACTGGAAGTAGCGATCGTCGTACAGTAAAACCTCTCTATAACGGCCACTTAATTGTTTTAATTAGTTGGTATTTATGGCTTTAAGCAGCCACATGCCTTTAACACAAAATACTTGATGTAATTTAGTGGCCGTTATAGAGAGGTTTTACTGTATTTTAAAACTTACGCCATTTTTCAATTACGAATTTCTCCATTTAAATGCAGCAAACGAACATAAATGTATTGGAATTGGCATACAATGTAGATCCAGATCAGAGGATACATAGATGATCAAGGTCTGCACGGTTTGTCATTCAAAATCCTCCATAGCGATAGGTTTGTAAAATGGATGTCAAGGGAGATAAACGTACCAGTTTGTCTCATTGTACTGTTGTAGTCTTCCCCCTTTTACCCACTATATATATATGCCTGCTTTACGTGCTATATTTGTACATGTACTAGTAACGAAATTTGGCTATATTAGTATATTTTGGTCATCTGTTGACATAGACATTTTAGTACACATGTACATGTATGTTTGTTTTATACAGTACTTTGGAAAACACATTGTTATCTTGATTGTGTGTCTAATGAGATGACTTGTCAAAAGTCCAACACTAACAATCCCTAATTAACCCTTTATCTCATGCAAACACCTTTTCACGTGCAAACAGAGTAGACCAATATCAGACGTCCCCTGTAGGAACAGTCTTTTCATGGTCTGCTATGATGCTTGTTTATTGATTTATATACATGTAGATCTGATTATACAGTTTTTGCCGTTAACAAACAAGCATGTGTTCATATGGCATTATAAAAAAAATCAGCTAATAAATATTAATGGTTTCATTATTTCTTACATGAATATTCCTTAGATAAATGGTGAATGTAGATCATCTCGCTCACTTTGAAACATTTGCTCTGTTCATAGGACATTCCAAATAACTTTCTCATCCTCCAAAATAATTACTTTTTATATTCCATTTTAATACATTGTAATGAGTGTATGGTAGTTATGTCAGTCCGTCTGTCATGACTTCTTTAGCAATAACGTGTCGACCTTGATGGTCCCTTCTGATTTGAGGCAAGTATTTTAAGGTCAATGTCAAGGTTACTGCACTTCAATGTCAATAATCAACATTTTGATGGGGATGGTATACATGTTTATAAACATCTCTAACTTGTTCATTTCTTACACTTTCCCAGTTTCACATTCAGGTAAAAAGTAGATACAATACTGTATAATTATTATCATAAACATTTATTAGCTGCATTTTTAAAATGGTACATGAACAGTAGTTTACCTTGGCAGACTCTATAGAATCAGAACTATATCAATTCATAAGCAAACAGAGCAGACATTGATCAGACGGCTCCTATATGTTTTTTTTCTACAATTCCTCTTAATATTTCTGATATCATAGTACCATGTTATGCAATAAGTGATCACTATCCTGTTTGTATTACTCGCAAAGTATCGTCAAATCATATGAAAGGTCCTGTACATAAGACAATAACCTACAGATCTATGAAGCATTTTAATGAAAATCAATTTCTAGAAGATCTATCAGGCCAACCTTGGTTTCTCGTGGATACATATGATGATCCTGACGATTCAACTGAATTATTCTTAGATATGTTTAAATCGATTTTAGATAAACATACTCCACAAAGAAAAAGACGAGTCAAAAGAATTAACCAACCAAGCTGGATGAACCCCGACATATTACAAGCAATAAAAATAAGAGATCACTTTCATAAGAAGAAGGACAGTATTAATTACAAAATTTGGAGACAAAATGTTAAAAATCTCATAACTGAATCAAAGCGGCAATTTTACAACAACAAGATTTCATTGAAAAACCGTAATACAAAAGATCTTTGGAATAGTCTTCACGACCTAACTGGCTTTAAAACACAGATACACACGAATTATATTGATGATGCAAACGGAATACCTATTACAGATCCATCAATTTCAGCTAATGTTTTAAATGATCATTTTTGCTCGGTGTTTCAAACAGTACAAAGAAATAGTCAGATCCATGATATCAATAACACAACCAGAATTCTTTCAGACAGTATCGAGGAGAAACTTAAGAATACAGCCTATTTCGTCATTCCCAAAGTTAGTGTATCTTTTGTTGAAAAGCAATTAAAATTACTTGATACTAGTAAGGCTACAGGCTCTGATGGCCTGAGTGCCAGATTTCTTCAGATGTCTGCATCCGTTATTGCTCCTGTGCTTACAAAAAATTATAACAACAGCTTACAAACCGGCATTTATCCACAAAAATTCAAAAATGCAAAAGTCGTAGCTATTCACAAAAAGGGGAAAAAGACTGATAAAGCAAATTACAGGCCAATCTCTATTTTACCAATTATTTCTTTAATTTTTGAACGACATGTAAGTGTTCATTTAAAAGAATATTTTGAAACTAGTAATTTGTTTTACTCTAGGCAGTCCGGTTTTAGAAAGAACCACTCTTGTCAATCTGCTCTAATCAAACTATTAGACGACTGGATTGCTGCCATTGACAAAAATGAAATTGTAGGTACAATATTTCTTGATCTTTCGAAAGCGTTTGATTTGGTTGATCATGGTATACTATTAAAAAAGTTAAAGCAATATAAAGTAGACCGGGGTGCTCATTCTTGGTTTTCTTCTTATTTGGAAAATAGACTCCAACAAACTCAAGTATCTGGGGTGAGCTCAGACCAAAAACCAGTTGTATCAGGAGTTCCTCAAGGCTCAATTCTAGGGCCATTGTTATTTTTGATCTTCATAAATGATCTACCACTTACAACCACTCATTCTACACCTGATATCTTTGCTGATGACACCACACTTTCTTTTCATAGTTCGTCTGTTAATCAAGTTGTTGAATCTCTAACTCAAGATCTATTTAATGTTAACTCCTGGTGTGTTTCAAATCGCATGTCTATCAATGTAGCAAAAACCAAAACGATGATAATTGCATCTAAATCAAATGCTAAACGCATTCAAAACTGGTTGCCTTGTATAGAACTTAGCAATGAAATAATAAATTATAGTTCCGAGGAAAGGTTGTTAGGAATTGTAATTGACAAAACTCTTACTTGGGACAAACAAGTCGACGTTGTTCTGAAAAAATGCAATTCGTTGTTATATTTGTTATCTAGAATTAAATTATTCATTTCTATTCCAATACGAAAATTATTTTTCAACATATATATTTTACCCCATCTTGATTACTGTTGTGTAATATGGGGAAACTGTAACAATTCACAAGTGGATAAACTCATAAGATTTCAAAAAAGAGCCGCACGACTTATACTTGACAAAGATTTTTCCACCCCATCTAAAGATCTATTCAATGAACTTAACTGGTTAACGTTTCCTGAAAGAGTAAAATTTCAAAAAGCTGTTTTATTATATAAAATGTTATCAAATAATTATTACATATAGGTGTAGTAAATAGCATGTAAAACAATAACACATGGATACCTTGATTAAACTAGACTGTCGCAGGACAGCAAAGCTCGCCTATTGTAGACCTTATCTACAAAGATGAAGTCCAAAATAGTTTTCTATTTTAACTTAACTACATCAATGTTAAACCTACTGGCAACCTCTATTCCAAATACTAGCTACCAATGGCAAGTGTTTCATGTTGTATTAGTGCATCTTAACACTTACCCCAAAACCTTAACCTTGAGATTTCAGCCCAAAAAGCTAATTCCAAAACAGGTGAAATTTTGACTAAAATTCATTTTATTTTAAATTTTAACTAGACTACATCAATGTTCAACACACCAAGAACCTCCATTTCAAGTATCAGCTTCCTAGGGCAAATATTTCATGTAGTATTAGTGCATTTCAACACTTTAACCAAAAGCCGACGCTGAGGCCGGGGTGATTCCCTAAGCCCCCTATTCTTCGAATAGGCGAGCTAAAAAGAACATGAGCCGCGCTTTGACCCTGTACTCCATAAATACGCCTTTGTGCGCCGCCCTTGCAAACAGAGTAAACCCAGACCAGACGGCCCCGTCTGATCACGGTCTGCTCTGTTTGCTTATGGAATAATATAATTTTGATCCTCTAATTTCTGTTTCATGTGTTAATATGCCATTTTAACCATTCGCTTGCTATTCACGTCAATATACCTACCTGTAAATAGTGAAGACCCAAATGAAACAGCTCCTGCAGGAGCTGTCTCATCAGGGTCTGCACTATTTACAAGTTGATTGTGCAACCAGTGCACTTCACAGCAGCGATTGCACAGCGAAATACTTGTACACAGTGAAGATATATGTAATTATACAATAGGGCATGGGTAAAGAAGGAGAAATGAGTTTTAAAATTCAGCAAGCGAAGGGTTAAAACTTAATCTAGTACATGTTGTATTACTTTTCATGATCTCATTATTTACCTCATGAATATGCATGGAGTAAAAGGTTGTTGACATGCTAACAGTGCATATCCAGATAAAACATTCACTGTCATCTACAGAACATCTGATAACCAATCTAGTGATACTGATTGATATACTGCATATTAAACATAGAGTAAAAACTCGATTATTCGAACACTCAAATACATACCATTATTAGTGTGTGCGCGTGAGTGTGTGCGCGCGTGAGTGTGTGCGCTCGTGCGTGCGTGCGTGCGTGCGTGCGTGCGTGCGTGCGAGTGCGAGTGCGTGTGCGTGTGCGTGTGCGCGTGCGTGCGCGCGTGCGCGCGTGCGTGCGCGCGTGCGTGCGCGCGTGCGTGTGTGTGTGCGTGCGTGCGTGCGTGCGTGCGTGTGTGTGTGTGTGTG
Source organism: Azorinus chamasolen (assembly GCA_963576725.1). NCBI lineage: Eukaryota > Metazoa > Mollusca > Bivalvia > Cardiida > Solecurtidae > Azorinus > Azorinus chamasolen. Next base: position 53,855,425 of record OY755243.1, on the reverse strand, counting down.
TGTGTGTGTGTGTGTGTGTGTGTGTGTGTGTGTGTGTGTGTGTGTGTGTGTGTGTGTGTGTGTGTGTGTGTGTGTGTGTGTGTGTGTGTGTGTGTGTGTGTGTGTGTGTGTGTGTGTGTGTGTGTGTGTGTGTGTGTGTGTTGTGTGTGTGTGTGGGGGGGGGTGCGTGCGTGCGTGCGTGCGTGCGTGCGTACGTACGTGCGTGCGTGTGTGTGCAGGGTATTTGGTCCGGAAACATAGTAGAGCGAAATTTTGCTACTTTTAGGCAAGTGGCTGTTTAATGTAATGTGAAAGTCATACAGAAAGCTCCTAGAGGACTGTCACCCTGCATGAAGCTGCCACCTGTCTCCAAGACCGATATTTATACTAAATTGAAATTCCGGTTTAGAAAGGTTTTACTATATAGTATGTATAGCATGTATCGACAAACGATAATAAATATTTCAAGTTCTACTTTTGTGCTAAATCCTGGTACAGTAAACCCCCGCTAATGCGACCACCTAAAACAGGTTTAATTCTGGGTGCTAGATGCAGGTGGTAGCTTAATGTCCTGCATTAAGCAACCACCTGCTTATACAGACACTCATGTTTATTCATTAAGTGGTCGCATTAGCGGGGTTCTACTGTATATTATTCTCACGCGTACAGGGATGCTTAGAACTGCAAACAGAGATGACCCAGACCATAAGTCCCCTGTTTGTCATTTAGAGCTAAGAGATAGAAATGGATTTGTATACAAACGAAAAACCCTTTTGATTTCCCCGACCCTGATTCGCGTATCATAGTTTGTTCTTTACCATTCATTTGAATGTTGAATTTTCAAAACGAAACGGTCCATTATTGTGTAATGAGAGACAGTAAAGTCCCTCTAAACCAGGCGTTAATCGGTCTTAGAGACATATTACAGCTTAAGGCAGGATGAAAGTAAATGCAGAAAGATCCTCTAGGAGTTTTCTACATGACTTTCACTCTGCAAGTCTACAAATATCTAAATTCTTCTCTACTAGATATTAATATGTGGTGTACAATATATACAGTAAACCCCCTCTTTACGGGGCGTTACATTTACTACAAATATATGTCTTTGAAACACGTGGCAGTTGCAGGGCTTTAGAAGCTTTCTTATACATTTACTCTGCATTAAGCATCCACCTGCCTAAAAGCATCAAAGATCTTCTCAACTAGGCATATACTGTACACTACCGGTATATACAGTAAAACTTCTCTAAACAGGATGTTATTGCTAAGTACAAATATCGGTCTTTGTGACAGATGGTAGCTTAATGCAGGGTGAAAGAGTCATGCAGAAATCTCCTAGGGGACATTTACCCTGCATTAAGCAGCCACCTACCTATTAGCATCTAAATTCGTCTGTGTTATGTGTGTAATATAAACAATTAAATCCCTTTAAACGCACGTGGCGTTTATTGCAGGGTGAAGTCAATGCAGAAAGATCCTCTAGGAGTTTTCTGCAAGACTTTCGACCTGCATTAAGCAGCTTCCTATCTTAATGTATCTACATTCTTCTCGGCTAAGCATGTAGTGTAGAATATACATTAATACAGTAGATCCACTCTGAACCGGGCGTTAAATTTAGTACAAATACCATTATTTTGGAGCTTTCTTTATGACTTCCAACCTGCATTAAGCAGCCACCTACCTAAAAGTATCTCAATTTTCTCTACAATATACAATGTACACTAAAAACAGTAAAATCTCTCTAAAACGGGCGTTAAATTTAGCAAAACTATCGGTCTTATCGAAAGATTGCAGCTCAATGCAGGGCTTTAGGAACAATCTGCATAACGTTTACCCTGCATTAAGCAACCACCTGCCCCAAAATATCTATGTTTCGCTGCTATGCATGTGGTGTACAATATATACAGTGAAACCCCTCTAACCCGGACATTAAGTTTAGTACAAATATCAGTATTGGGGACAGGTGGCAGCTTAATGCAGAGTGAAAGACATCTGATTAAAGCTCCTAGAGGAGCTTTCTGCATGATATTCATCCAGCATTAAGTATCCACTTGTCAAAATTATACGGTTTAGAGGGAGTTTAATGCACATATAGCCCATTCAGTATGAAAGGGTAGAATTCGAGAGAGTTTTTTGATTGACAGACAGTACGGACTCTGGTCAGAGGGCTCCTCTCGGATCACTTTGATCTGGGTTTACACTGTTTGCAAATGCCAGTAGACTCATGTAACACATTCAAAGGTGTGATTCGCAGAATGTGGTGCATTATTAAATTTTATACGGTATTTAGCAAGATAAATTATATTATTATTGTTTTTCACACATATTGTTTTTCTTTCCACGAGATTATATCGAATCAGTTAATATGGTGATATGACCGAAGGAAATAATGGTTCATTTCAGGTACATTTCTGAATAAACACGTGATGTTACTTTTTGCAAATATGCGGTACAGCGTATATTGTGGAATGAAATATAGAATATGATGTATATTCTTTTAACCATTTGCTCTAATAATATCCATGTCAGAAACATGATACACTGTAGAATCGCATCTATATCATAAACAAACAGCAGACCCTGGTCAGATCGCACATACAGGAGACGGCTGAACCGGGTCTACTTTGTTCGCAAATGTGTAGAAATGCGTATTTATGCAGTAAAGGCTGAAGATATGGTACATACATGCACGCGCTAGAGAGAATAGAGGAAGAGAGAGAGAGAGAGAGAGAGAGAGAGAGAGAGAGAGATAGAGAAAGAGAGACAGACAGAGAGAGAGACAGACAGACAGACAGACAGACAGACAGACAGACAGACAGACAGACAGACAGACAGACAGACAGATACAGAGAGAGACAGACAGAGAGAGACAGACAGACAGAGAGAGACAGACAGACAGAGACAGACAGACAGACAGACAGAGACAGAGAGACAGACAGAGACAGAGAGAGAGAGGCAGAGAGAGACAGAGACAGACAGAGACAAAGAGACAGAGACAGAGAGGCAGACAGACAGAGAGACAGACAGACAGACAAACAGACAGACAGAGACAGAGAGTGAGACAGAGAGACAGAGAGAGACAGAGAGAGAGACAGACATACAGAGAGGAGAGACAGAGACAGAGAGAGGGACAGAGAGAGAGACAGAGAGTCACAGGGTCACAGAGAGCGGAGAGCGAGAGCCACGGATTTTGCTTGTTTGCTTGTATCGGTTTAACATCGCTTTACAGTATTTCAGTCATATTGCGACGTCCAGGTATTTACATCACCATGGTAATTACCATTACTTATGAACATTAATCATTTACTTTATAGTATTACACGAAACAAGTGATTCGATAAGTATGCCAAATAGTATAGATATTCTATAAGCACTTAGAGCAGACTCTGACCAGACGGATCCTATATCAGTCATCCGATCTGGGTCCTATCGGTTTGAAAATGTGTCAAAAGCTATATCTTTGGAGTACATGGTTAATGATAGTACTGTATCATTTCATTCATTCATTTGTTTCATTATCATCACAATTATTTCACATCTTTAACATGGACACTTACATGGACTGTGAATTGATTTTGGTTTTATTGTTGTACCATGCATCTCAACAGACGGATCCTATAGGAGCCATCTGAGCTGGGTATTATCTGTTTGAAAATGTGTAACATTTGAAAATGTGTAAAAAACATTTGAAAATGTGTAAAAATCCATGGTCCATGCTTATAAAGTATTTAGTTGAGTCTGAGTTCGTTCTCAAAGGCTCAAATCTGACCAATCAAAAGCTTGAGAACTCAAATCTGATCAGTCAAAAGCTTGAGAACGAACTCAACTAAAAAGCTTTATAAGCATGGACCCTTATTTATGGAGTAAATGATAGTACTGTATCATTTCATTCATTCATCGTTTCATTATCACCACAATTATATGGACATTACATGGACTTTGGTTTGATTTTTCAAAAAAGAAAACTAATCTGATACACTCTTTTGGTGATTTGGTGTAAGTCTGAGAAGCCTTCAGTTATGCTGAGCAAATGTCAGGGCATTGGTTTCCTGCATTTAAATGATTATTATATACAGTAGAACCCCCTCTAATGCGTCCACTTAAAGAATAATCATAGCTGTCTTTATAAGCAGGTGGTTGCTTAATACAGGACGAACGTTAAGCAGAAAGCTCCTATAGGAGCCTTTGTATTAACATTCTCCCTGCATTAAGCTACCACCTGCATATACCACTCAGAAGTGTGTCGATTTTGGTGATAACATTAGAGGGGTTTTACTGTATCACTGATTTCATTCAACCCAATTTATTTCTTATTTACCCTTTACTTGATGAACAGCAATGTAGCTATGGATATTTTATCATGGCATAATTTCTAATTACATGTATTCAGATAGACAAACGTGGGCAAGTGATGGAGACCCAGAACAAACTGGCCCGGAATACCTTTTATCAAGGTCCACGTTATTTGATAGTACAACAGCACACCTTTAAACGGGACGTTCAATTTAGCATAAATATCTGTATTGAATATTCAGTAAACCCCTCTAAACCGGACGCTCAATTTAGTATAAATATCGGTCTTGGTGACAGGTGGCAGCTTAATGCAGGGTGAAAGTCATGCAGAAAGTTCCCCTAGGAGCTTTCTGCATGACTTTCACCCTGCATTAAGCAGCCACCTACCTAAAAGTATCTAAATTATTTTCTTTCAGAATTCCGGTTTAGAGAGGTTTTACTGGATATGAATACATGGATAGTGACTAAGGCAGAAACTGTAGAATGACTAAGTCTATTTATTCCACAAGCAATCAGAGCAGAACCTGATCAGACACCTCATACAGCAGCTCTATTATCTGGATAGACTCCGCGTGTTTGCAGTTGTTTTACAACTCGTGTAAGAGAATGGTTGGCGTGGCACTAAATATGACTAAAGACATTGTTGTTGAACATACAGCAAAACTCTCGATTATTCGAACACTAAAATACATACTATTATCGATCTTTAAGACAAGTGACAGCTTAATGCATAGTGAAAGTAATGCAGAAAGCTACTCTAGGAGCTTTCTGAATGACTTTCAACATGCATTAAGCCGCCACCTGCCTAAGAGGGTCTAAATTCGTCTATACAGAAAATTCGAATAATCGAGATTTTACTGTACTTGCTTTAGTTTGAAGGCTGAAAATAGAGGACAAACGTGTTATGCTGAATCTATTGTTCTTTATTTTCCTTAATACAAATATGTTAACAACATCAAATTAAAATATATTTAAACACACCCACATGAGTGAATACCTATGCAAACAGTTTGGATCCACATGAGACTCCGAGATACTAACGAGGATCCAAACTGTTTGACACCCTGGCTGCATTTTGGCAGACAAATTGATTATATCATGAATTTTGAAAATTTGGGTAAAAAATTCTGTAAAAATAATTTAATTTTCTCAGCAGGCTAAAGGTTAAAGAAATCATAAATCTCTGTAAATGAGTATTACATGTATCTTGACACTAGTCTTCTTTATACTAGATGAGTCGATACAAATTTGACTTCAAATGAACTCATCCTCATAGGGATGACTCAAAGGAGCGAGGTTAATATATGAACTTATTATAGATCTGATTGTAGTTTCTACAAATACAAACTGTACTGTGTGTATATGCCGTTATATAGCGTCATTATTTTTTACATGAATATTCAAATCAGAAAGGTTTAAACATAACGCCCATATGCTTTAATGGTATCTATAACTATTACAGTGGTTAAACTGAATATAATAAAAAAAAACATAATTATAATAATTCATCAATGCTTAGCAGTATACAGTGAATCCCTCTGATACGACCATTTAACCCTTCTCTTGCTGAATTTTAAAATACATTTCTCCTTATTTACCCATGCCCTCTTGTATAATTACATATATCTTCACTGTGTACAAGTATTTCGCAGTGCAGCCACTGCTGTGGAGTGCACTGGTTGCACAATCAATTTGTAAATAGTGCAGACCCAGATGAGACAGCTCCTGCAGGAGCTGTCTCATCTGGGTCTTCACTATTTACAGGTAGGTATATTGACGAGAATAGCAAGCAAAGGGTTAAAATGATATATTAATGAGGGCCAAAACAGAAAGTTCCATCAATTTATGTTATTCCTGTACGCATTAAGCAACGACCTGCTTTTAAAGACTGAGTAAATACAGTAGAACATGTCTTAAACGGCCAACATATAGGTATAATTATGGGTCTGTGGTAGTTTAATGCAAGTCTAAAGCAATGCAGAAAGCTCATATAGGAGCTTTCTGCAATACTTTTGCCTGTATTTAGCAACTACTTGCTTTTTATGTTCAATAAATGAATGACCAGTTAAGATAGGTTATATTGTAATTCATCCAAAAAGCAGGTTCTTCCTCGAAGTACCACGATCACGATTTACCATTTTCCTGATAAACCTTTTATCATAACAGATTAGACCCCGATAAAACGGGTCCTGTATAGAAGTCGTCTGATTAGGGCCTTTTCTGCTTATTGGATTATATAGATTTGAATACAGTTTCTGCCTTGGACAAATATACTATGTTCATATGCCACTATAAAAATACTAACCAATATTCATGATGTCATTATTTCTTACATGAGTATTCATCAGATAATGACAATAATTAACAATGATATTATCTACACATTTCTTGGAAACCTATTCCGGAAGTTATTTTCGTTCTGAATTAACCCATTTGCGCCCAGTGGATTATTCCATGTTTATATACATGTATTGGATTAGTTCATTTTTTTTATCTAAGGGATACCTGGCCTAAATTTTCCATTTCGTTTTTTATATTGAAATTTCTATCAGCAAACAGTGCAGACTGATCAGACGCCGAATTATGCGGCGTGTGATCCGAGTCTACACTGTTTGCTTATGTCCCATATATGGGATCGTAGGCACAAGTGGGTTAAGCTACCACATATCAGGAATTAACCATTTACTCCATACAATTATACGCTTCTGTAAGCAGAAAATACCTAAATCTGACATCTATTGTAGGAGCTGTTGATCAGGGTATGCCTCATTTCCTTGTGGAATAAGGTATATCAAACCTATTCTATTTTGTCAGAGCCAAAACATTTAACACAATAATCATTCACATTCAGTTAATATTAAGAAATTATTTCTTAAATGAATATTCGTCAAATTAAGATTGAATGGTCATTTAAGACAGTGTTATCTGTACTATCCCTTCACTTGTCGAACATCCATGTATCGACCCATATATAAATTGACCATTTCCCTGCAGAATATTCATGTATGGAGTGAGTGAGTGAGTTGGTATGGAATAATCACACCATTGGTGTTAATTAGCCGAGTTTTTATGGGTGGCATATGCACACAGGATGTTTTGGTATTGGAAGAAACTGTAGTGTCAGATCTAAAAATTATTTCACAAACAGACAGAGCAGATGTTGATCAGACGGCTTCTGTATACAGAAACCGTCAGACATAGGTCTACTCTGTTTGCAAATGCTTGAAGTGTTATATGGAGGAAAGGGTTAAACAAAATCTAAGAACCTGCCAATATACCTTCCTTTTAGTTCTTGCCAAAGGGAGTACTTCTTGCTGAATAAACAAAAATATCCCCAATTGCAATTAAGCCCCATAACCGCGTCAAGGTAGGAGGTAAATATGGGGTGGCCACTTTTCCTTTTTCTAAAAAAAGAACACAAACAGAAAATTTACAGAAAAAAGTGTTGCCCGAAGGGAAAAGATATAAAGAACCCATTAAATGGGTGACTTGTCAAAACGCTTGATCCTCTCTTAAACTACATGTACATGTCTAAATGCCAAAACGCCTATCTACAGCTGAGAGATCAAGCAAATATCCTTATGCATCTGTCCATTAAAGAAGTTTTAAATACAGTCAAATAAAAATGCAAGCGCCCTGTGAGCTTGCCAGATCAGTCAATTGCCCTTAATATAAGCTCTCTGAGCATTTGACGGTTCAGAAAAGTGTCCCCTGGCAGAGATCAAATTATGAAGTTTGCTATCTACTAAAAGAGGACTCAGTTCCAGGACAGGCTGTGGTGGTTGAAATTCCGGGTTGCAGTTTGCTTCTTGCTCACAGACAGTTAAATCATGACAGACTAAGGTGTTTATAGTTCAGTCTGCTACTCAAGTAACGTAAGAGAAGTAAAATGAGGCAAAACGTACACCAGCAATATCGAGGTAAAAGAAAATCGATTCCTAGTAGTCCCTAATGTCCTATATGAAATCCTAACGCTGAGCAAGCAACCTCAAAAGTGCTGGTACACGACTGCCTAGAATACAGATAAGCTGTATTTATTTTATGTCAAAGATGCAGTTTCATTTGTACTGTAGACCCACCAAGACACCTGAAGAAATCTACCAAAATACTAAACTATCAATACTACAAAACGATATATGAAAGTCCGAAACAAAACTGTAACATCACTGACTTGTCTATGATGTCACATTGGACCGAGAAACGACCAAAGCACCTATAAGGTGCTTGGTGGGATATAAATATATACATGTATATATGAAAACGTTAAATTTTAAACCAGAACAAAACTACTGCACTATAATAACTATAGACTGCTGAAATTAAAACCACCTATAAGCAAAAAGTAGACTGCATCCCAGGACATCAAACACTGTAGTATGTCCGGAAATCGAACCCTCTGCCAGTAGATGTAAAAGACGGACGGTAGGCTAAGAAATACTCGTTGAGCTTTAACCTTAACCCAATCTAAACGTGTGTGCAAGTAGGACGATATTAGAAACAGACATTTTTATGATATCGGTCCCACATTAGACCATGACACACACTGTACCAATAAAACATAAATCCCATTGACTGATCGGGATGAGAATAAATATGGACAGATGCTTTCAATATCTCAAACCTTAGGGCAACAAAACTAGCGAAGTAGTTATAAACGTAAAATTGTTCGCAGAAAAAGGAAGATTGGCCATTAGAATGAACGTATCGTGCATTTCTAACTATTTGGTGACAGTATAGACCCAGAACAAATTCCTCACTGTTCTAAGTGAGGCATTTGGATTGGATCGCCACTGCCTGAACAAAACGTCACAGCATCCTCGAGTCCTAGCAACTTTCTCGTCCCATTATCTTCCTTTTCGCCCCTTCGTCGCCAATGTTATTCCGCTGCTTTTGCCCAGCATTGAGCAGTCACATGCTTTAAACTGTGGGCTTTATTTTTAAAGTCTCTTAACGCCTTTGCATTAAAACATAAGTATATGCTGAATGTACCCATCAGTATACCATTTAAACAGTCTTGCTTTTTTCTGTTGTGAAACAGCAATAACACTCTAAAATATATTGCGCTGTATTTTTGACCCAGCGGTCAAAACGATACGACAGACTACTCTATAAATATTCGCAATGAATATAGCAAACACTTCGCGCATGCGCCTCTCGATATCAAACAATGCAATAAGGTGTCTCTTGGAAACCGAAACGGGGATGAGCCCTGTCCCTGTTGGTTCCTCCGTCGTCTTGTGGTTGCTGGCCTCTTCATTCGTCCTTGATGTTCCAGTGCAGCTACCCTACTTCTTCGGACCCGCCCACTCGGCCCAATGGGAACTATCCGTGAAGATAGTCGTCGTGGAAGACTCTATAACGCCTTGCAGCCAGTCAGGGGTTGGGGACTTCGACGTCATAGAGCTGAATAGTCTGCCTTGGTCCACCGTCGTCTCGTCATCTGGTCTCTCTGGTGTCATCGTGGTCCTGTCATCTTGGGTTCCATCTGTTCTGCAAAAAACTAAATACAAAAGAAGATTAAGCCTGAAAAGAAATTATGGATTAGAACATATATAACAACACTAACAACAATACATATGCAAGAACACTCAAAATACAATTGCAAAACAAAACTAGCTATACAAATACTAATAACTACCATACATGTAATTAGAAAGATCAACTTCTAAACGCACGCGATGTGGTACCACAAACAAAAATTAAACATATCAAGCACTCTAAACACATATATATCAGTAAACTAAATACAAAAGAAGGTCAAGGCTGAAACGAATTTATGGATTAGAACATATATAACAACACTAACAACAATACATATGCAAGAACACTCAAAATACAATTGCAAAACAAAACTAGCTATACAAATACTAATAACTACCATACATGTAATTAGAAAGATCAACTTCTAAACGCACGCGATGTGGTACCACAAACAAAAATTAAACATATCAAGCACTCTAAACCCATATATATCAGTAAACTAAATACAAAAGAAGGTCAAGGCTGAAAATAATTTATGGATTAGAACATATATAACAACAATACATATACAAGAACACTCAAAATACAATTGCAAAACAAAACTAGCTATACAAATACTAATAACTACCATACATGTAATTAGAAATATCAACTTCTAAACGCACGCGATGTGGTACCACAAACAAAAATTAAACATATCAAGCACTCTAAACACATATATATCAGTAAACTAAATACAAAAGAAGGTCAAGGCTGAAAAGAATTTATGGATTAGAACATATATAACAACACTAACAACAATACATATACAAGAACACTCAAAATACAATTGCAAAACAAAACTAGCTATACAAATACTAATAACTACCATACATGTAATTAGAAAGATCAACTTCTAAACGCACGCGATGTGGTACCACAAACAAAAATTAAACATATCAAGCACTCTAAACCCATATATATCAGTAAACTAAATACAAAAGAAGGTCAAGGCTGAAAAGAATTTATGGATTAGAACATATATAACAACAATACATATACAAGAACACTCAAAATACGAATATTAATAATATCACAACAAAACTAAACTAGCAATACAAATATTAACAATCACGACGAGAAAAAAAACAGACATACAAACATATCAAACAATCTTAATCTATCACCAAGTAAACTATAAACAAACCTAATTAACCTGAACCCTGTGTGCACACTTCAAACCTAAACCCTGTTGTTCTCCTGTGTAGTTGTGGCCTCATGTCGTCGCAGCTTCCGGTGTTGGTCCTTGTCGTAGTTCCTCTTCGTCACCCGCCATGGCGACCCATAAGGGTCCCATACAACACTAGTACCACGCCGTAGATGCTAAATATGAATAAAAACAATAACATGAATATATATATATCTATACCAATGTATATTGGGCGAAAACCAAAGAAAAAAATTCAGTGAAGCAACATAGTTCGTCTGGCTAATTTATGCCAAGTGTTTAGATACAGATTACAGGCATCTTTTCCCTTTATTGGATCGTTGTTAGCTTTAAATTAACCGAACGTGTTTTATCCTGATAACCGGGAAATGGAATTAACAAACAGTTTGATCTAGATCAGATGCTCGGTGTGTAGTCAATGGCCAAGTTGTTTGTCACAAGGTCAATAAAGTAAATCCTCGCTATAGCGACACCATAATATTATGAATAAATATAAGAATCTATAAGACTGTTTAATGCGGAGCGAAAGTAGTGAAGACAGTGGCTGAGGGAGATTTCTGCATGTCTTTCATCCTGCGCTAAACTAAATCCAGATTTAAACATATTTTGAACCATTTTGAAGAGGGTTTGCTGTTGTTTAACCCATTACATCATAGGGTTTTTAAGATATAGCATCTTTGAATAAATCTACCGAAAAGGAGAATTAAATAGAATAAATGAAAATTTTAGTAGAAGTGTGAAACCATTGTGATAAATAGAACATTTGCTCCTATATGAGCAAATGCTATATTTATCACAATGGTTTCACAAAGTGACTTTTACAGAGTCGCCCAAATCCTCAATATGAGGGAATGGGTTAAATGCATTGGGTATTTGATTAAAAAAAATAGCGGAACAGCATTTTTTCACAATATAATGATGCTAGCATTTAAAACATGGTGGCTTACCCAGAAGCCCAATACATAATGCCATGGACTCCAATCTCCAGCATTCTGTCATTCAACCCGGAGGAGTCAGACTGTTCATACCTAAAACAAAGAAAAAGATGGATATTACAACTGGAATCCAACCCTGCAATATGTAATATACATCACAAAATTTGGGTCTTAAAATTGGCGAACAATTGTTTAAAACTGTAACGGTTAGGCTACTGTTAACATTTTCACTGTTCTATGTTTATTCCAAATTGTGATACCTACTGATTATTCATGGCCAAAATAGTTAAAATAAAATATGGGAGGTGGAAGGTTGTGGCCATTTTAGTAAGTAAATGGACAGGCATTTCAAATTCCATTAGTAAACGGAGCAGACGCTGATCAGACGGCTCCTCTAGGATCCGTCTGATCTGGGTCTACTTTGCTTGCATATGCGTGAAAACGCGTTTATATGGAGGAAAGGGTTAACTGAACAGTTTGAGTGCTAAATGGTATGGATCCTGACCAGTCGCCAAATAATTCGGTCTCCCATCGGAATTTGCATATGTATATACATGTACATCACTTGATATCAAACTTTATTTTGTTACATGTAAACGCTACTTTATGCTATCAATTTTGTTTTCTTTTCACTCTCATACTTTAACCCTTCTCTTGCTGAATTTTAAAATACATTCCCCTTCTTTACCCATGCACTGTTGTATAATTACATATATATATTCACTGTGTACACGTATTTCGCTGTGCAATTACTGCTGTGGAGTGCACTGGTTTGCACAATCAACTTGTAAATAGTGCAGACCCCTGATGGGACAGCTCCTGCAGGAGCTGTCTCATCCGGGTCTTCACAATTTACAGGTAGGTATATTGACGTGAATAGCAAGCGAATGGTTAATAACTTATCAAGTCACGACTAAACACTGACTTGCCGAGGACTTTACACACGGCGATGTATGAACAATTTGTCTTTGACTCCTGTTCCACCAGGAGGGGCCAGGTTGTGCCCATACCTAGAATAAACACGTGAAAGCTGTAAAATATCCGTAATAGTAGTTTAATTATACATGCACTTCGCGGTTACATCATCGGTGTCAAAAAGTTTGTGTCGTATTGAGAATATGCGTCTCTATCTAGATTCAAATGCCTTTCAAAAGTAACTATGAATGTCCGGACATTGTGCTCAGTATTGATCAGTAGCCAGTTTTAGCATTTAGATATTTTCACTGTAGACAGTATATCCGGTTAACTTAATTAAATAAACATGAAACAATGGTATGTATGGATAAACTTATCACGTACGACACATTTTGCATTCAATGGCGAGACCATTAATTTATGTATTTATAATACATATATGCATTTTCAATTTATCGATTAAAAGTTTCCATAGGTAGCGACATCGAACCGGTTGTGTGATACACATGTGTATATAAATGCTGAAAAGCACGCAGGACCCAGCCGAGTTGAAAACATTAGTATTGAGCACTTTATAAAATAAATCTACAGCATTTCATATTCGGAAATAAATATTCATGTGCCTGATATGATAACAGTAAAACCATTTAAATAAGAGAAAACTAAACACATCAGATATTCTCCTTAAACAATTTTCAAAACTTTTTTTGTTTCAGTTCAGTAGATTCCACGTGTATATACAGTGAAACCTCTCTAAACCGGACGTTAAATTTTGTATAAATATCAGTCTTGGTGGTAGCTTTATGCAGGGTGAAAGCAATGCAGAAAGCTTCTGTTGGAGCTTTCTGCATGACTTTCACATTGCATTAAGCAGCCACCTGCTTAAAAGTATATAAATTCTGCTTTACTAGAATTCCGGTTTAGAGGGGTTTTACTGTACTTCGCAAAGTAAGTTCGATACCGCTACCTGTGTATTAATAGTTCGATCCCTGTGTATTTATCTGCAAAGTTTTACGTCCATCACAATGAAGCTCTGTATTTCAAGGACTAAGTTATCACGTTTTAACCCTTTCCTTCATGAATATGCATGTAAGATGTAAGAAATAATGGTACTATGGATATGAATCCGAAGAATTTCTATACGTGTATAGTGGCATACAAACGCAGGACAATTTGGTCATGACAGAAACTGTAGCATGTGAGATCTATATAATTCCATAAGTAAACGGAACAGACACTGGTCAGACGGTCCCTAGAGCTTGACTCCTTGTACAATGTATCATCTACCTTTGACCGGAGGTCTATAATTTTTACTCGTTTATACACATGTAAATTGTAAAGGTTCAACCTAGTTACAGAAATCATGGGTAAACCGAATAACAGAGGACGTATTTATCCTTTACTTAATAAAGACGCGTGTTTACGTATATTCCACCAGGAAGCTGTCTATCAGGGTCTGTTCAAGTTGCTAATGGAATATGAATTAGAAGAATGTCTATACCTCTAACGGCATACACTTGCAGGCAATTTTGATCATGACAGAAACTAGTAATTCCATAAGCAAACAGAACAGGCCCTGATAAGAAAGCTCCTACAGGGACCGTCTGATCCGTGTATACTTTGTTTCCAAAGATGCCAAATGCATGATCTCTATGATGTAAAGGTTGACACGAATCATCTAACATTTAACGCGTATTCAAATCTTAACCCTTCGCTTGCTATTCACGTCAATATACCTATCTGTAAATAGTGAAGACCTAGATGAGACAGCTCCTGCAGGAGCTGTCTCATCAGGGTTTGCACTATTTACAAATTGATTGTGCAACCAGTGCACTCCACAGCAGTAATTGCACAGCGGAATATGTGTACACAGTGAAGATATATGTAATTATACAACAGGACATGGGTAAAGAAGGAGAAATGTATTTTTAAAATTCAGCAAGAGAAGGGTTCATATTAAATATGTATTCCTTGAATATTTATGTAAGAAGTAATGGCATCAATAATATTAATTAAGATACATTTGTAACCAGGTGTTCTTATACAGAAACATACACGCTCAGACCAGGGATCGAACACGGGTCGCCATGTTTTTAGTCATACACTCTACCACGTCGCCATAAAAACGTGCTTGTATGATAAACCTACACACCGTAACACATATTTATACCGGCATGTGCACACAAAGTTTTGGCAAAGGCAGAAACTGTAGGATCAGATCAATATTACATAATCAAACAGAGTAGATCCTGATAACTCCTACTGGAACCATCTGGTCACGGTCTACTCTGTTTACAAAGGCGTTAAAGACGTAACTAATGGATTGAAGCCATAATACTCAAATTGGACACATGCAAACAAATTATAAATCTGAAGTGATTGACACGAAGCCTATGGAGCAAATGCTCTAATTATTACAAGGGTTTCTAAATGCGACTTTTACAGAGACGCCGAAATGCGTCACTATAGGTGTAATGTCTTAACTGGATAAAGATTAATCCTTTACCTCAGAGACAAACATTTGACACCTTCATACACAGGGTAGACACTCCAGCAGGAGCCGCCTGTTCGTGTTAGCTTATCCAGTAATATAGTTTTTACAGTTTTTTAAAAACAATGTGATGACAATATCCTGGAATACTCCCCCCCCCCCCCCCCCCCACACACACACACACACACACACGCGCGCGCGCGCCTCCACTATTATTTCAATATTCCGGAATTAATATATATATATATATAAATACAAAATTTTATGGAGGAAGAAGCAAAGGTAATCCGATTCATACCATAAAAGACGGTTGGAGAGAGTGGGTCACTATTCCTTGATATTCATATGCCATTAATATTTAGGACGACATTATTTCTTAACCCTTTACTCCATAAATAGGCCTTTTTAAGAAGAGTAGACCTCATTCAGACGGTTCCTATAGGAACCGTCTGATTAGGGTCTGCTCTGTTTGCTTGTGATATAAATAAAATATTCTACAGTTTCTGTCATGGCCAAATTTTCACGTACTATTACAGTGCACCCTCCCTACAACGGCCCTCTCAATAACGATTCCCTCCTTAAAACAACGCATGCCACTGTTTCCGAAACAACAAGGCTCCAGAAACAACATTTTTCCATCGTATTTTCTTTATGCCTCCATCAAACCCTATGTTCTAACTACTCTTTAGAATCGTAACTTTGTGACGATTCTAAAGAGTGGTCACAGCATAGGGTTTGTTTGAGGCATAACGGTTTTAGTTCTCGAAATACACCTTATCTGGGGATCTGCAAACAAGCTAATTATTTTTTATTTTCCCTCCCTATAACAACTCCCTCTGAACAACACATACAATATTCGTATCCCAAAGGGTGTCGTTGTAGAGAGGGAGCACTGTATAACAATTAATCTAATGAATATTCATGCTGTCAACTTATTACATGGATAGGCATGGATTAATAAATATTCAAGGAGTAAATCACAAAAACCAAAACCTAAAAACACTGCAAACTCCACCATGGAGCAAACTCCTAGACCACAGTTAGTTGTCAAACAATGTGAAAAGAAACAGGTAACAAATGATAATACTCACTGGCCTGTGTACTCTAGCCAGACTCCTCAATTTCACAAACATAGCCGGACTCCTCAATTTCACAAACACAGAAACACTTGCAGCAGTCATCTACGAAGTTTGGTGAACGAATGATTTCGTTGTAGTTTTCTTTTGTCATTATCCACACCTGTGAGATTTTTGCTGTAAAGCGTGCAAATACGAGTTGAATAGCCAACAACTCGCGATATTTTCGATTCAGCCAATGATTGAAGTTCAATTGGACCATGTATAAATCTAATCTTAGAAAATTGCTCCCCTTATGACAGATCTCAAATAAGATGATCACTGAAACGTTTGTATCCAGATCATAAGTGTACTTCAAATTCGGTATTTTAAACATTGAGTTTAACAAATCTACTTGAATATGTAGATCGATGCTACTATTTGAATAGATAATTTGATTATGATAAATCAGGTGTTTGATTAGGATCAAACCCGTTTTTACTCCGGATCAAAACCGCTTTGTACTCTATTTGAGTTTAGCCCCAGTCTAACAGCATAGCATGTGTGTTTCAATAATTGTACCCTGGCGAAGAAATGCGAAGAGTGTTTGGATCCAGATAGGATCATCAGGATCCAAGGCATGTTAACTGAAGAGAAGAAAAGTTAATCTTGAGAATTGTAGCAGACGATAATTCTCAGACAACACAATTAATTATCGTAAGCGAGTTAATATACTGACGGGCAAAAGAAACGCTACAATCGAAGTCTCGGGGACGTATTTTATTTATTCTGATTCAAAATCTGGAAAACGTTATTTCATTCGAAACTTCTATCATTTTTGTGCAAATAAGGTTGATCATGCGACATTTCGTGATCATATTCGGTGTCAAATTGTCAATTTACGGAAACTGGTCACCCGAGTTCACCTGCAAAAATCAGTAGCGTGTATGCCCGCCTCTACTGGCTATCACTGCAGCCAGCCTCCTTCTCATGGATCCGCACCAGTTGTGCAGTAAGTATCGTGGGAATCTGTTTCACTCTTCATGGAGGGCTACAGTCAATTCATGCATGTTTCTGGGCTGGGGTTGACGGTGACGTAGACGTCGTCCAATGTAATCCCATGCATGTTCGATTGGATTACAATCGGGAGAAACTACTGGCCATGGCAACACGTCAATGTGGTTGTTTTGAAGAAAGTCCTTGGTAATGTGTGCGACATGCGGTCGTGCATTATCTTGCTGCAAAACTAATCCTTGACGTTGTGTGAACATGGGTACAATCACAGGTCGTAAAATCTGATTGATGTATTCTCTAGCGGTCAGATTACCTTGTATAACGACTAACTGAGACCTAAACCCACTATTTATGGCTGCCCAAACCATAACACCGCCGCCACCGAAGCGGTCATACTCCAGAACAGTTGTTTGCGTAACGTTCATGACGTCTATACACACGTATACGTCCATCAGCGTTTGACAAGTTGAAACGCGATTAGTCGCTAAACACCACGTTTTGCCAACGTTGTCCTTGGTGAATGCGAGCCCACACAAGACGTCGTTGACGATAACGTGCAGTCAATATCTGACCACGTAAGGGTCTACGGCAGCGTATGCCTCGAGCCAACAGTCTATGTCTGATTGTGTATCGACTCACAGGCACTCGACGATTGCCCACAACAATACGTGACGTGGATTCGGCCGTCACAAATCTGTCACGTAGATGATGTAGACGGATATAATTATCCTGCCTTACTGACGTCACACGGGGTGCACCTGACCGTGGCCTATCCGCAAATGTCCCTGTGTCTCGGACGTGTTGAACAAGTCGAGCAACTGTGGATCTACTCACATTAAAACGTCTTGCAACTTGATCTTGCGTACGCTCACATTCTAACATGGCTAAAGATTGCGCCCTATCTTCTGCATTTAACCTCGGCATCACCAGAAATCGAAACTTTTTCCAGAAATTTGTTTGTACTCGGCTTCTGTATCATTGAATACACATGTCTGTGTAATTTTGCCAGGTAAAAGCACGTGGTTCACAAGCACGAGCTGCACGAGCTAATCATGACCAGGACCTTGAATTAAGCCTCAGGGTGCTATTTACTACTTTCGAGGAAAATGAAAGCGCATTATCTGAATCCAAAATAGTTTCTCTCTCTCTCTCTCTCTCTCTCTCTCTCTCTCTCTCTCTCTCTCTCTCACTGTCTCTCACCGTGTATGTCTGTTTGTATTTGTATCTCTCCCCCCTCTCTCTCTTTCCATCTCTCTCTCTCTCTCTCTCTCTCTCTCTCTCTCTCTTCCATTAGACAATCAATGATTTCTCAATGCTCTCTCGTCCACATTTCCACTATTGCATCAACTCTGTAATGTTATTATTCAGTACATGTATTTCTTTCCCAATAATATGCAGAACATATATATTTTCATATCTCCACCTAACCCGTAACTCATTAAAAGTGTCACTTTTTTAGACAACTCCGGGCGTGGTGGAAACACGAGAGAAATGTTTCGTTAACGCGTTTTATATATAGACGTTAAATTGTCCATCTATCATTTTAGTCAAACTGTAATACAGTAGAATCCGCCTTAAGCGGTCATTCATTTATTGAACACAAGAGTCTCAAAACTCAGGTGGTTGCTTTATGTAGGACAAACGTATTGCAGAAAGCTCCTGTAGGAATTTTCTGCATTACTTTTCACCTGCATTAAGTTACCACATACCTTACAGACCCATAAATAGACCTCTTTTTGATGGCGGCTTAAGGCAAATTCTACTGTACTGGTCAAAGTCGTATATACAGGGAGTCAGCTGGATATAGAGATCAGACATAGTTTGTCAAAGTCGTACATGCAGGTTGTCAGCTGGATATAGGGATAACATGTTATATATCAAGATTAACTCTTTCCTTCATATAAACGTTTTTCACGCATTTACAAACAGAGTAGACCCAGACCAGACGGCTCCTGTAGGATCGGTATCTGATCTGTTTGATGATTGAATTTGTACGGTTTGTTTACTTTCTAAATTGGCTTCAGTGTTCTACCTATATTATTTGTTATAGTGTCACCCCTACTAAAAGGGCCGGCCAGTTTGACTAATGAAACACCTTATTCTCTTTCGCAATACCTCCTAAGTCTTCACCTTAATGTTAGGTACCAGGCAGACAGGCAATCGTAATCATTCTTTTCGTAGATAGCGGATATATCTAAACAAACCCATGTCGGGGCTCTTACTCGACCACCTACATACATGTACTAGTCTCTAGGTGGATGTCACGGATGTGTGTGTGTGTGTGTGTGTGTGTGTGTGTGTGTGTGTGTGTGTGTGTGTGTGTGTGTGTGTGTGTGTGTGTGTGTGTGTGTGTGTGTGTGTGTGTGTGTGTGTGTGTGTGTGTGTGTGTGTGTGTGTGTGTGTGTGTGTGTGTGTGTGTGTGTGTGTGTGTGTGTGTGTGTGTGTGTGTGTGTGTGTGTGTGTGTGTGTGTGTGTGTGTGTGTGTGTGTGTGTGTGTGCGTGCGTGCGTGCGTGCGTGCGTGCGTGCGTGCGTGCGTGCGTGCGTGCGTGCGTGCGTGCGTGCGTGCGTGCGTGCGTGCGTGCGTGCGTGCGTGCGTGCGT
The DNA here is from genome assembly GCA_963576725.1 of Azorinus chamasolen. Classification (NCBI taxonomy): domain Eukaryota; kingdom Metazoa; phylum Mollusca; class Bivalvia; order Cardiida; family Solecurtidae; genus Azorinus; species Azorinus chamasolen. The sequence continues at coordinate 53,835,454 of OY755243.1, read as the reverse complement.
GCGTGCGTGCGTGCGTGCGTGCGTGCGTGCGTGCGTGCGTGCGTGCGTGCGTGCGTGCGTGCGTGCGTGCGTGCGTGCGTGCGTGCGTGCGTGCGTGCGTGCGTGCGTGCGTGCGTGCGTGCGTGCGTGCGTGCGTGCGTGCGTGCGTGCGTGCGTGCGTGCGTGCGTGCGTGCGTGCGTGCGTGCGTGCGTGCGTGCGTGCGTGCGTGCGTGCGTGCGTGCGTGCGTGCGTGCGTGCGTGCGTGTGTGTGTGTGTGTACGCGCGCGCGCCTGCCTGTCTGCCTGACTGCCTGGCCTGCATGCCTGCCTGCCCACGTGCCTGCGTGCGTGCCTGCGTACATGCGTGTCTGCGTGCCTGCACGTGTGCGTGTGTGTATCAAACAGTGCAGACTCAGATCAGACGCCCCTGGAAGCAGGGTATTCACTGTTTGAATGTCACTTAGGTTGGTTCAAGAAAATGTATCTTCGGATAAATGGCATTCGGTTAGGAAACTGTTTGTTTCTAAGATTGGATATAAAATAGAACAGTTAAAGTAAGATATCAAACAAACAAGATCCTCATCAGGCGCCTATGTGACTTCTGGTTTCGGTAACCCCATAGACCCACTATCTTATGACACGACTCATCTGTGCAATTATGCTTATGTCTCATCCAGTGCGTTATTCAATATAAGCATTCCGATGAGAAATAAGGATCAAAGAGTGTCTGAAGCAGATATACATGGTTCCCGAATACCAGACAAGCTGCACGTGCCAGTCTCTGTATATACAGACTGTAGGCTTTTATTATTACAGCAATGTGGTAAGCATTTATTGCACAGAAATGATTGTTTCTATCACAACATAACATCAAAGTTGTATGTCTGCATCATGTTAGGTTATCGTGTACAGTAGAGAATGTTGACGCGTCTGTGACTATTCGTATAACATTACTGTTCGAGTCCAGGCCCAAAACTGGAAATAATTGTACACGTACATGTAGTTTAGTCATTAATGGATAGATTTTTCAACCACCTACTCTGGTAAAGGCAAATGCAAAAACAACCAACAAACACAACTGGGTATATGAAGGAACATGTATCACCTGCAGAAAGTCCAAGTGTGATAGACGTGCATAAAGAGGACAGACGACGGATCATAATGTATCACCTTGTTTGCACTTGCACGCACAAATATTCACTCAAGCACATACGCGCGCATGCACGCATTAATTCGAACGCACAGCCCTTGAACGCACACAAATACGCACACACGCTCGCTTACACACATGTACATCGAAAATAGACAAACACGAACACAAAGAGAGACACGCACATATAAACAGGCATACCGACGATAAAGACAGACAGACAGTAACACAGTAACACAGCCACAGCCACATACAGAGACAACCAGATACACACAAATGAGGAGACATTTTCTACCGACGAAAGTTTCGGCAATTTCTAATCATGTAATGTAGCCTTTTCCGAACACAAACTTTTAACCCATTCCTTCATATTGACGACTTTCAAATGACGACTCTGTAGAAGTCACGTTGTGAAACCATTGTGATAAATAGAGCATTTGCTCATATAGGAGCAAATGCTGTATTTATCACAATTTTATCAAACTGTTTGACACACTGGTTGCATTTCTGTAGACAAATTGGTTATCACTTGAATTTTGGAAATGAAGTGGTAAACATAATTTGATCAGCAGGCTAAATGTAAATTAAACAAAAGTATCAACATTAACCACTGACGAAAATGATATCATGACAAACAGTGCAGACCCTGACTAAAGGACACTCTCATGGGCCCTTAGTTAAGGGTCTACACATTTTCCAAATATTTTATATACTCAGTTCCTGCACGTTAAAGGACAGGGCATGTGGGAGCTGGATTTAGGACGAAAGTCCCCCATAAGAACAGTCACAACCCTTCTCCCCATGAATATTCATGTAAGAAATAATAACAGCACATATACTAATTTTCTGAATTCTTATTATAGGAAAAGAACACATGACGTTTTGGCCATGACAGAAACTGTAGAATCAGATATATATATAAAAAGAGCAGACCCTGATCAGACAGAGTAAATGGTTAAAGACACAGTTTAAATTCATTCATTAAGTGGATGCTTTAGATTTTACTACAGCGAACATCACTTAAACCCATGCCCTCGTGTTGACGACTTCTGACGACTCTGTAAAAGTCACTTTGTGAAACCATTGTGATAAATAGAGCATTTGCTCCTACAGGAGCAAATGCTCTATTTATCACAATGGTTTCAAACTACAAAATTTCAAAATTTTCATTTTCTCTAGTTAATGCTCCTTTTCGGTAGATTTATTTAAAAGAGGTAGGATCTAAAAATAGCCTATGAGGTAATGGGTATTGGGTAATGGGTAATGAGGTAATAAGATGAATGTTGAAAGTTCAAAATGGCTGTCATTGGTTAACCCTTCCCCTTTCTACCTTTATTCCAAATTTCAATACCTGTGATATATGGAAGGTGGAACAGTGCAGCCATTTTAGAAACTAAAGAAACAGGTAATTCAATTTCAGTTAGCAAGCAGGCCAGACCCTGACCAAACGGCTCCTATTTCTTCTGACCTGGGTCTACCCTGTTTGCAAATACTTGAAAATGCGTTTATATAAAGGGAATAGTTAACAACAGAACTACAGTTCATTCATGATGACAGGGTATAATTTGCTAGAGGATTTTGTATGCCAAACAATTCACACCCTTATCAGAGGGCTCCTCTATACTTTTTTTTGCAAATAACAGCTGAATCGTTTCCCACGTTTAGAGGGTTAACACTTTCCATCATAGAGAATTCTTTTAACGCATTTGCAAACAGAATAACCCAGATCTTCAGGGTCTGCTCTGTTCGCCCATGGAATAATATTGATCCGAGTCTACAGTTTGAACATGGTAAATTATTCCCCATGTTTTATGACACTATAAATAACAATCTATTTAATATTCATGATGTCAGTATTTTACATGAATATTCATGAGGTAAAGGGTTATAAAAAATCACAGCACCCAGTGGCTGAAATTAACATCATGCTTGCATACAAGTAGACGCACATATGAGAGAGTCATACTTTTAGTATTAAAGGAGGGTACTGGTGGCATGGATCCGACGTCGTCCGAATGCGACTCCTAGGCTTGCTGCAGGTGCGAACCTGTGATTACCTTTGCAAACAGTTTGGATCCAGGTGAGACGTTGACTAACTTGGCGTCTCAAAGAATCCAAACCGTTTGCCACACCACGTATGTTTTAGGCAAATGTTTAGCATCTATAGCCGGGCATATCCAGGTGTAAAGCTCCGCTGTGTAAAATGTTAAGTAAAAACGATTTTACTCCATAAATACGCCTTTCTATGCATTTGCAAACAGAGTAGACAGATCAGATAGTTCCTATAGGGGCCGTCTGAACAGAGTCTGCTCTGTTTGCTTGTGGTATGATATAGATATGATTCTACAGTTTCTGTCTTTGCCAAGAACTTCCAGTGTCCATGTGCTACTATAACCCCTTAACCTAATTAACTTAACACATTATCCCCTAGTGACACATTACCCCCTAGTGACACATTATCCCCTAGTGACACATTTTTGCGCATCTATGAACGTCACTTTATGAAACCATTGTGATAAATAGAGCATTTGCTCCTATAGGAGCAAATGCTCTATTTATCGCAATGGTTTCAAACTACAAAATTCTATTTTTTTCTTTTTCTCTAGTTAATGCTCCTTTTCGGTAGATACATTCGAAGAAATTGGGTCTAAAAATAGCCTAGGAGGGAATGAGTTAATCTTCATGACGGCATTATTTTTACATGAATATTCATAGAGGAAAAGCTTAAATGGAACAGATAAGAGTATCAGGAAACTCGGTGTTTGACCGTATATCAAACCCCTTTGAACTTTATTGGTGTTTTACTGATTTCACCAGCAGAAAATCTAGCATCAATGAGATTTCAGATGCATATGGTTTAATGGCATTCTAATGGTACATCTTTAAATGCTACGAAGAATGTTTGATTTTCTTTGCAAATAATTTACATTCAGATGAGATGCTACGTACATGTAACCTGGCGTCTTATCAGGATCCAAACTGTTTGACACTCTGATCGCATTAACCCATTACCTCATAGGCTATTTTTAGATACAACCTCTTTGAATAAATCTACCGAAAAGGAGCATTAACCCATTCCCGCACATTGACGCCTTTTGACGTCTCTGTAAAAGTCACTTTATGAAACCATTGTGATAAATAGAGCATTTGCTCCTATATGAGCAAATGCTCTAGTTATCACAATGGTTTTTCAGAGTCGTCAAAAGTCGTCAATATGAGGGAATGGGTTAAAGGTATTGTAACACCAACTCTCAGTTTAGAACTGTTATATACTGTCTAATGACATTTAGATTTAGAATTTAATTATTTCGCTCTCTCACGCATCGTCTGCAAATTTTGTCGTCTGCTATAATTGTCATCGTTTATTTTCCTTCCATATTAATTAATAGCCCTTTTCCTGTTCAATATTCATGTTAGACTTAATAAAATCATGAATATTTATTAACTGAATATTTATAATGTAAACTTTCAATGAAAAGTTTTGCTTTGATAAAAAGTGTAGAATCATATCTATATCATGTTAAAAACAAACAGAAGAGACCCTAATCAGACGGCTCCTATAGGATCTGGATCTACTAAGTTTGCAAAGGCGTGAAAACGCGTTTATATGAGGGAAAAAGTTCAAAACATAATAACAGCATATATTTTTATTCTGATGAGACGCCAAGTTACCAGCCATCTGATCTCGATCCAAATTATTTGCATAAGCAGTCACAGATTTGCCAGTGGCAGCAATATCGTTAATGACTTACTTATCAGACTGCCATCAATTCTCATATAAATCTATAATTCATGTTTAATTATGGTATTCATTATCACAATTTGTATCATATCTAGTATTTTTCAGTTCGTTGCACACAAGCGATGATTAAGTTTTCGTTTATGGTGACAAATATGAACAGGCTGGATCTTGATCAGATGTGGGATAAATTTGACATGTAGTCAGGATCTAAAATGTATGAGACTCGAGTTGTGTTTTAAAGAAATGGAAGATAAAAAAATAAATCCAGGCCATGGAAGCAGACGACGTTTTACCGGCCACATTCAGTTTGGTTTTAATTCGCCAAAACATGTTTGAGTCTCGAAAATAATCTCTAGCACAATTGCTGCGATCCCAGTTTTGATCAGATTGGTAGAGGTTTATGGCTAAGCACGTATGTGTTTGAGAATACAGTAAGCTTGGGTTTGGGGTATTTTCAGCTGCAGACATTTTCATGTATCAAATTTTCTCAATTTTGCATTCTTCCTTTTGAAAGTTATTATTTTCACGTCTCCGTTTGCAGTGAAACGGTCGTCTGCTTTGGTTTCCAGAGATAATATTTCTGTCATAATATTTCAAAACTGCTGCCCGCTATCAAACAGTTTGGATAATGATGGATCCAAGCTGGTTGCAAATCACAACAAGGGTTGAATGCTTTACTCCATAAAGTCACCACTTAACCCATTCCCTGTTCTAAGTTTAATCCAAATTTAGATACCTACTGAATATTGATGGACACAATAGTTATAATGAAATATGGAAGGTGGAACATAGTAGCCATTTTAGAAAAAAACAAATCTGTCAAATTCCATTAGCAAACAGAGCAAACCTTGATCAATCGGTTCCTATAGGAGACGTCTGATCTGGGTCTGCTCTGTTTGCAAATGCGTGAAAACACGTTTATATGAAGGAAAAGGTTAAGTATTTTACGCATTGGCAATCATAGAAGACCGATATCAGACGGTTCCTGTAGAAGCCATCTGATCAGGGTCTGCTCTGTTTGTTTATGAACTAATATAGATCCGAGTGTGCGGCTTCTGCTTAGATTAAAGTTCATGTGTCAATATATACATGTAGTATGTGTGTCATCTGGATCCAAACTGTAAGGTTTAAGCTAACTTGAAATCAACGTTCATGTGCAGAGAGATAAAGCACGATCTTCAGTGTTCACCTGGACATGGTAGTTGTACGAGTATTTTAAGAATAATATTTTTTAAAATATGGTATACCCTATCTACGGTTATTAACCTTTAGCTCTCTAAGCAATTGTCGTCTGCAAATATTGTCGTCTGCTTCAATAGTTACAACGTAGATTCTTTTCTCACATATATTTTCCAAAAAGATAACCAGTGTGAAAACATAATTTGGGCCCTGATGAGGTGTCGAGTTACTCGGCGTCTCATCTGGATCCAAACTTTCTTTTGCACAGAATATTTAAGTCTTAGGTAATATTATCATCTTGACACTTGTATTACCCGTGAAATGTTACCTTTGGGACTTTGCAAATAACGTAGACCCAGACCAACTAGTGCATTGAAAATATTCTGGACCTGGTCACGAGGTTATCAAATTTCTGAGTCTGTCTGAAATTCATTAAGATGCTTGAGAATGAATTCAGACTCAAGCAAAACGTTCCATAAAATCGGGACTTGGTCGGCTCGTACATGGCTTGTACAGTACAACCTCTCTATAACGGCCATTAAATTGTGTTAATTAGTTGGTATTAAGGGTAGGTGGCTGCTTAAAGCAAGGTGAAAGTAAAACAGAACGCTCCTATAGGAGCGTTCTGTTTTACTTTCATCGTGCTTTAGGCAGCCACCTGTTTTTAATACTAACTACTTGATGTAATTTAGTGGCCGTTATAGAGAGGTTTTACTGTATTTAAGACAAGTGGTAGCTTAACTATTTACACGTTCAATATTCATGTAAGAAATGATGACATCATGACTATTCATTTAATGACGTTTTACAATGCAAACCTTTTAAGGAAAAGTTTTGCTTGGACAAAAACTGAAGAATCAGATCTATATCATGTCAAAAGCAAACAGAGAAGACCCCGATCAGACGACTGTTATAGGAGCCGTCTGATCTGAGGTCTGCTATGTTTGCAAATGCGTAAAAAATCATCAAGAACGACATAAAAAGAAAATTCCCAGATGATGTGCCTTCTGCATTAGTTTCGGCATCCATGTGTCCTTTAAAATTACTAACCATTTACCTCATAGGACCGCCTTTGAACGTTCCAGCAGGAACCGTCTGATCAGGGTGTGTTCTGTTTGCTTATGGAATAATTTAGATCTGATTCTACTGATTCACCCACTTCGTTAATACATGTATTATTAAATTTAATTAAATGATATTTATGATGAACACGACTATTTATGAAGTTACGGGTAAAGTAGTCGTTAGAGAAACAATTCTACCGACTCAACAAACGATAACAGGGTTGTGTTTTAGAAGTGATGACCGGTCTGGATCAACAATGTTTTCACAGTGAATAAGATACTTTTGCCCTTACTTTCTCCAACTTTCTGACAAAGAAACAGATAGACTGCGGATTCCAGATTTGACATTTTATCTATATGACTTTGATTAACACAATTATACAATGTCACGTGACTATTACATATATTCCCAAAGTCGCATCTGCCCGGAAATGATACTGAATCAATCTGTATAAGGTATCCATGTCATATCCTGAAAATCCATCATTCCAACGACAGCGTCCCATATTCTATACAATGAAGGGGTAATCACAGTTCTGTATTCCAGTGCGTGAATTCCTGAACCCTGACCGAAATATGCCCCTCTTCAAATTATTTTACTGGCAAGCTAAGGTACTTGATTGCTGTTAGACAATTTAGTCTTCGCCTATGTACTCGTCGAGTATTCCAGAGTTCGTGCACTTCCGAGGTTCGTCGAGGCTATGCACCGAGTACTTCCGAGTTTCATCGAATAGCTGCGCATTTTTCAACGGATATCATTTGGCATGTTCAACGGCTATTATTTGATACCCTTTTTTTGAAAAAAGGGTGGGAATCAATTGTGATCTCCCTTAACGGTATACCGGATTTCCTGCTTTTAACCCTTCTCTTGCTGAGTTTTAAAATACATTTCTCCTTCTTTACCCATGCCCTGTTGTATAATTACATATATCTTCACTGTGTACAAGTATTTCGCTGTGCAATCACTGCTGTGGAGTGCACTGGTTGCACATCAATTTTTAAATAGTGCAGACCCTGATGAGACAGCTCCTGCAGGAGCTGTCTCATCTGGGTCTTCACTATTTACATGTATGTATATTGACGTGAATAGCAAGCGAAGGGTTAAAACTGAAATAAAACTCGGCCATTTTTACTTCCGATTCAATCAAAATTTTGAGATACAGTTGAACTTCGATATCTCGAACTCTGATAACTCGTACTTCGAGATAACTCGAACAAAAAGTTCAGTCCTTCCAAAACTTACAATACAGAATTACTCTAATAATGAATCTCTACAGATATCTAGAAGCACACGTGACAGCTTAATAATACAGGTCTAACGTAATGCTGAAAGTTCCTGTAAACTTTAGACCTGTATTAAGCTGTGGCCTTGAGAAATTGTTCAGATTAGAAATAGGATGACTCGAACTTCTGTTATCTCGAACTCGTAGTTCAACTGTAATATTGACTGTAAACATCCAGTCACAGAACAAACATTTAAAGGAAGCCCTGTTTCATATATACTCATTGCTTTTCCACTTTATTCTCGTCATTGGGTTCAGTTTGTGCACTTTTGGAGGTAACAGGGATGTAGTTCGAGATCTAAACTCTGTCATTTCTAGTTCCGAATTGCTGAGGTAACCGTTCGTGTCTAGGACAGAGTTACCGTCCCTGTCGTCAAGGGAGAACGTACTCCCATCCTGACTGAGGTCTGAGTTCGAGCTTGTCAGTTCGTACAGGCATCGAAGCTGAACAATCTTTGAGCGTAGATCTAAAAATTGCCTCATCAACAGCTTGTCTTGTTCTTTCATAATGATCTGAAATATAGAAAAAGCATAACATTCATTAATATATCTAATGCATATTCATGGAAAAATGACATCATACATATTACTTAGATGAATTATTACGATGGTATACTATATGAACAGTAAATTTTGGCCGAATATATAAGCAAGCAGATTAGACGGCTCCTACATGAGTCATCTGATATACATGTAGGTCTACTTGGTTTGCAAAAGCGTCAAAAGGCGTCTCTTTCAGGAAAAGAGTTAAGTGACCATTAAAACAAGTCCATTTCTGGGTCTTTAAGACATATTGTAGCTTAATTAATGCAGAGGGCCCCCAAATGAGTGTTCTACATCTTATGTTCCCTGCAGTAAGCAACCACGTGCTTTTTACGGCGCGTGTACTTAACCTTTTCCCTGTTCTATGTTTATTCCGAATTTCAAAATTTACTGAATATTGATGGACAAAATGGTTATAGTGAAATATGGAAAGTGGACCATTTTAGCCATTTTGAAAAGTAAAGAAACAGATTTATCAAATTCTATTAGCAAACAGAGCAGACCCTGATCAGACGGCTCCTACAGGAGCCGTTTGATCTGGGCCTGCTCTGTCTGCAAATGCGTGAAAAATCGTTTATGAGGGAAATGGTTAATCAGCCAGTGATCTAATGTATTTAAATTTTAAACCTTCTCCCGCCAGTCATGACTTCGACTCGCATTTACCAACAGTTTGGATCCAGATCAGACACAGAGAAACTCTTAATTCTCATCAGGATCTGCGATGATTTTCACTCGATCAATATTTTCGCAAACATTTGATCGAATCGGAGGCTGTCAGCATAGGAACCGGTCCATTTGAGACGATGTTACAGACTTACGGACGGGGCAAGGGTAAGGGATGTAACTCAAGCTAATTTCACGGCCAATTATCCAGATATGTTCGTCTTTGTGGATAACTAGTCCTTAGTCACGAATTTAATGTAAGACTTATTATATCAAGCAGGTTTTTATGATATAAGAGACAGGTTCAACAAGCAGAATTGGTTTAGCCTTTAGCAGGCCATGGGCGAATTTGACATTACCGTTGAAAGCAGTTATGATCCAGATATGATATAAGGTAGCCCCGTGTTTTACCAGGACCTGAGCTGTGAGACATTCAGAATGTATTTTGTAGTGAATTGTGATACAGTAAAACCTCTCTAAACAGATCGTTTTAGATTAGTACCAGTGATGAACTTTAAGGCAGACTGCATCTCAATACACGGTGAAGGGTGTGTAGAAAGCTCCCAAATGAGCTTTGTGTATGATTTTCACCATGCAATAGGCAGTCACCTGCCTGAAAAGATCTAAATTATTTTTTTTACCACAAGTCAGATTTGGGGCCTTCTTGTACATATGGCATTTCAAATATGAAAACGAAATCAAGAACATTGTTAAACATTCTAAAGGTTAAACTAATTGCATGTCTGCTACTTTACAAATAAACCTGTGTCTACTGGTTTCAAATAACTTCAAAACTCTTGTTAACCTGGTAACACGAGCGTGTTAATTTACACCCACTAATTATATTTACATTTTATCTGCTAACGGCGAAACGATCGTCATTTGCACACATGTTAGATCCAGATCAGACGCCTCGATAATACGGTATCTGGTGAGGATCCGAGTTAAAGACCTATATATCTTGACACTTGGCCAACCATTGGCACTGAGACAGACATTTAAATAACAAATATACAATGGTAAGAATTGATGTAATATTTTCATAGCAGGCTAAATTGGTTGGTTCATGTTACACCTCGTATGACCTTAACCATTACCCAGCTGTAGAAAAAATTATGTCTGATAAAATTTGGATCTGGGGCAATTTGGACTACTTCCGATACGATCAAGCTTTTGAAAAACTGTTGTCTGAGTGTCAAACAGCTTGGATTCAGATGAGACGCCGAGTTACTCGGCGTCTCATCTGGATCCAAGCTGTTTGCAAATGTGAGTCAGGTCGTGTTTAGCGGGAGAAGGTCAATGGAATTTCACTAAATTTCACGAAGATGAATTACATATAGAAAATAGTGGTATGGGTGTATTTATTATCAGTTGAAATCTGCAGACTCTCGCAATTGTAAGAGATAAACATTATCAATTACTATTGTATGATCGACGACTTAGCGAAAAGAATACACCCCAACTACATTTTAATGCAAAATTGTTGTCGTCTCCGATTTTTATTTCAAATCGAAATCTTGAAAAGAGTGTCAAACAATTTGGATTTTAATGAGATACCGACTTATTTTGGGTTGCATCTGAAATCAAGTTTTCGAACAGGCTGTAACATACAGTAAAACCTCTCTATAACGGCCACTAAGTTACATCAAGTGTTTTGTGTTAAAGACAGGTGGCTGCTTACAGGTGGCTGCTTAAAGCAAGGTGGAAGTAAAACAGAACGCTCCTATAGGAGCGTTCTGTTTTACATTCACATTGCTCTAAGCAGCCACCTGCCCTAAATACCAACTAATAAACACAATTTTAGTGGTCGTTATAGAGAGGTTTTACTGTACTTGCTCACGAATTATTTTATACAATAAATATCACTTATCTGAACCTGTTGTAAAAATGAAATGAGGACATCTTCAGCATGTAGCTGCTTAACCCATTACCTCATAAGCTATTGTTAGGGCCAACCTTTTGAATAAATCTACCGAAAAGGAGCATATACTAGAGAAAGGGATCATTTTAGAATTCTGTAGTTTTGAAACAATTGTGATTAAATAGAGTATTTGCTATCACATTGGTTTCAAAAAGCGACTTTTACAAAAAGTGACAAAACGTGACTTTTACAAAACATGATTTTACAGAGGCGTCAAAAGGCATCAATATAAGGGAATGAGTTAATTAATTAATTAATTAATATAGGCTGAAAGTCATACACAAAGCTCTCAGAGAAAATGTTTAAGAAAGACGTAAGCGAGTTCACTCAATGCATACAAAGCAAAATCGAAAAGTGTAGAACACTTCCCTTCATACTAACGCTTTTTTAAGAATTTGCAAATAGACTAGACCCAGATCGATCAGACGGCTCCTTTAGGAGTCGCCTGGTCATGATCTATTCTGTTTGCTTATAAACCTATAACAGATGTGGATTTTTAATTTCTACCTATACCAGAACATCCTTTGAACATACAGTAGATACTCTCTCTATAACGGCCACTAAATTACATCAAGTATTTTGTGTTAAAGGCAGGTGGCTGCTTAATGCAAGGTGAAAGTAAAACAGAACGCTCCTATAGGAGCGTTCTGTTTTACTTTCACCTTGCTTTAATCGGTAACCTGCCCTAAATACCAAATAATTAACACAATTGAGTGGCCGTAATAGAGGTTTTACTGTATGCCATTATAAACATTCGGCTGATAAATATTCATGATGCTATTATCTCTTACAAGAATAAGTCAAGACCAACAAAATGGCCATAAAAATATATTCAAGGCCTGCAAATTGGTATTTGAATTTACCCACAGCCAACCGAAAGGGTTATATTGTATTGTACGGCATTACTCAAAAGTGGTGTGTTTGTTATTAATCAACAGATATATTATGATAAGATATATTATAAACTTTAAGTACACAATGTACATTTTTGTGCAAGCAAAACAATTGCAAGTTTTAAAAAGCACACGATGAAATTGATTTCTATTTCAGGCATTGGACTGTTTAGAAGCAATCACAAAAAAAAACAATATCTGTACATCCATTTGAATTCAGAAATTTTGCAAACAGTGTAGAACCAGAATAAAGGGTCAAAGAGGAGCCCTCTGGTGAGGGTCTCTCATTTACAATATACATGTACTAGCAAATAACCATTTACTCTATAAATACGTCTTTCTATGCATTTGTAAACTGAGTAGACCCAGATCAGACGGCTCCTATAGGAGCCGTCTGATCAGGGCCTGCTGTTTGCTTATACATTAAAACCTCTCTATAACGGCCACTAAATTATTTTAATAAGTTGGTATTTAGGGCAGGTGGCTGATTTAAAGCAAGGTGAAATTAAAACAGAACGCTCCTATAGGAGCGTTCTGTTTTACTTTCAACTTGCTTTAAGCAGCCATCTGCCTTTAACACAAAATACTTGATGTAATTTAGTGTCCGTTTAAGAGAATGTTTACTGTAATATATAATAGCGATTTGATTCTATAGTTTCTGCCACGGCCAAAGATGCCTTTGTCCATGTGCTATTATAACAAATAATCCTAATTGATATTCATTTCGTCATTATTTCTTACATATAGATGTTCATGAATATTCATGGAGTAAAGAGTTTAAAGGGGAGGGTCAAATCTAATGTTGTAAGAACTTGTGACCCGACCCAATTTCCTCTAATATGGAAATAAAATATGTTTAAACTGTATTAAGAGTTTAAAGTAACGTTTAACAGTTCTCTCTGAATAAACTATATACAGTAGAACCCCTCTAATGCGGCCACTTAATGAACAGACATGGATGTCTTCTAAGCAATTGTTTGCTTAATGCAGGACGAAAGTTATGCAGAAAGCTCCTATAGGATCTTTCTGCATAACTTTCGTACTGCATTAAGCTACCATCTGCATTTGCCACTCTGAATTATGCCTTTTTTTGGTGGTCGCATTAGAGGGGGTTTGCTGTAGGTAAATACTGTTTGAATTCCAGTTTGAATAATTAGTATTCATGGGGTTGTTCGATGAGGAATTGAAACTCAAGAATACAGTGTACGTTCAACCATGGCGCGTGGCTCCCAGCTAGAACTATATACTTACGGATCATAAGCTGGGAACCAAGAAAAAATGATTTCAAGACTGTACCTGAGTTTTAGCGAGAGAATCCAAGAGTTTCGAAGTCTACATATATTTTAACCAGAAGATTGTTTGAGAAAGTGACAGCCCAGCATGAATGTTGCATTTGATAAACATTCCTGCTGCACTTTATTACGATTCAAAATGGAAACCGCGTGATAAGAAGTAAATGATAAAATTATTTTGGAAACTTTATTGGATAGCTATCAACATTTCATTCACAAGCACATTAAATACTGTAGCATACAATGCAGTAAGGCCCTTCTAAATAAGAATGTTAGTAAAGAATAAATTAGATTGTCTTAGGCAGATAGCTGCTTAATGCAGGTTGAAAGCCCCAAGGGAGCTTTCTGCATTACGTTTACCCCGTATTAAGCTGACACCTGTCTTAACCCATTCCCTCATATTGACGACTTTTTAAAAGTCACTTTGTGAAACCATTGTGATAAATAGAGCAAGTGCTCCTATAGGAGCAAATGCTCTATTTATCACAATGGTTTCAAACTACAAAATTCTAAAATGTTCCTTTTCTCTAGTTAATACTCCTTTTCGGTAGATTCATTCAAAGAGGTTGTATCTAAAAATACCCTATGAGGTAATGGGTTAAAAATCGGCATTGATACTAAGTAGAGCGTCCGGTTTAGTATTTTGTGTTAAGGGCAGATGGCTGCTTAAAGCAAGGAGCGTTCTGTTTTACTTTCACCTCGCTTTAAGCAGCTACATGCCCTACATACCAACTAATTAACACAATTTAGTGGCCATTATAGAGATGTTTACTGTGTATTTCCAAAATATAGAACTTTTCAATTGTTTTATTGTATTGAAAAGTATTCAAGTACAGTAAAATCTCACTAATCCGAAAACAAACTCAACTATTCTCTGTTTTTAAGATATTAAGGCAGGTGACAGCTTAATGCAGGGCAAAAATCATACAGAAAGCTCCTCTGGGAATTTTCTGCATCTTGCATTAAGCAGCAATCTGCCTAAAAAGTTCTCATTTCTTCTTTGATAATAGTTCGGATTATCGAGGTGTGACTGTATTAACAAAACGTTACTTGACCATGTGTGTATGGGCATATTCAAAATTACATTTAATTCATTCAAATTGGATCGTCTACATAAACATTATGAGTTAAAGTAAAACCCAGTACAACGGTCACTCAAAGTGATTAAATATTATATTTTAACCCATTACCTCATAGGCTATTTTAGATCCAACCTCTTTACAACCTCCAATAAATCTACCGAAAAGGGGCATTAACTAGAGAAAAGGAAACGTTTAGAATTTCGTAGTTTGAAACCATTGTGATAAATAGAGCATTTGCTCCTATAGGAACAAATGCTCTGTTTATCTCAATGGTTTCAATAAGTGATTTTTATAGTGGCACAGAAAGGCGTATTTATGGAGGAAAGGGTTAAAGGCAAGTACAAGTAGTATCTTAATGCAGGATCACTATGTAAAGTCTCCCAATGTTAGTTCCGCATTAAACAGTCACGTGTGTTTAGAAACACCCATGCTTCTTATTTTCTAAGTGATCCATATAACCCTTTATGTAATTTAGTGGTCGTTATAGAGAGGTTTTACTGTATATTACTTCATCAGCAGGTTATTTCATGAGCCGTCTGATATGGATCTGCTCTGTTTGAAAAGACGTGAAACATTTGTAGCAAGGGACACCAAAGTAAGGCTCCAAACGATTTTGATCTATTTCACATTAAGGTAAAACCCGTATTAAGCGGCCAATAAAAAGAAGTGAAATTCTGGGTCTTTACATGTTGCAGCTGAATACAGGAAAAAAGGCAATACGGGAACCCCGCTGTGAGTTTTCTGCATAACTTCTGCCCAGCATTAAGCAGCCACCTGATTTTTGGATTCCATATTTAACCAATCCATGGTCGCTTAAAATAGAGTTTACTGTATCGACAATTCATGAGTTTGCAAGTGTGCAAGTTGACAAACTTAAATATTCGTCCAAATCCAGGTCAAGTATTAGATAGATATGTGGAGCTAAATAAATAGAGGTCCCCGATCGAAATTGATAACATCTCATACAAAACACCTATCTAGACACTGACGACCTCTTTAGATGACAATCTCCTTATACGGGTAATTTATCTCAAATCATATAACGCCACTGACACCCTGACAATGTACAAATAGAAATAAAACCATTACAATAATTCGGTCCGGGCGTTTTATGCCATCCGGGATACATTTTTGTACTTCGGTCTACTTCCGCGTCGCAACAGCCGAGGTATGCCGATTCATCTGCAATATTCTTTTAGCCATATAATGAAACATGACGTTTGACAAAACGAAGCAAATGAATACAATGTAGAAATTCCAAATTATTTATCGGTCACAGCACTCTTCCGTAAAAGACATAACATGTTACATTAGCTTCAAATTAGTAACGACGTTTGTCACGAAGTACATGTGGGTCGCTTCAACCTAACCTTTTACGTCATGAATATTCATGTAAGAAATTATGACATAATGAATACTTTCGCTGAACTTTAAAAAACGCTACACTAAAAAACCTCCACAAACCGGACGGTTAATTTAGTATAAATATCGGTCTTGGAGACAGGTGGCAGCTTAATGGAGGGTGGAGTGCAGAAAGCTCCTCCAGGAGCTTTCTGCATGACTTCATCCTGCATTAAGCAGCCATCTGCCTAAAAGTATCTAAATTCTTCTATACTAGAATTTCGGTTACGGCGGTTTAGAGAGGTTTTACTGTAGTATATGAACATTTTTCTGTCTCTGGCAGAAACTGTATAATCAGCTCTAACATGGGCCGTCTTGTTTGGGTCTACTGTCTGCAATGACGCCAAGAAGCGACTCTATGAGGGAAAGGGTTAACTCATTGAATGCTGAATATTCAAAGTGGAACGACCCCTCGGGGTTTACTATAGAGTACATTCAATTTAAATGGATTAAATTGGTTCGAGAATTTTGAATGGCAAACAGTACAGTTTCGTCCATGGCCAAAGATTCCTGTGTTTCATGTGCCAATAATTAACCCTTCTCTTGCTGAATTTTAAAACACATTTCTCCTTCTTTACCCATGCCCTGTTGTATAATTACACATATCTTCACTGTGTACACGTATTTCGCTGTGCAATCATTGCTGTAGAGTGCACTGATTGCACAATCAAATTGTAAATAGTGCAGACCCTGATGAGACAGCTCCTAAAGGAGCTGTCTCATCTGGGTCTTCACTATTTACAGGTAGGTATAGTGACGTGAATAGCAAGCGAAGGGTTAATACAAGTAATATGCATGATGCCATTATTTCTTACATTGATATTCTTGGAGTTAAGAGTTATTAAGGTTCCGTTTGTTTGATCAATAGTTTGTATACTGTGAGCGAATCTCTTTGCTCAAGGGTTGGGTCCATGAGACACTGAGTAAGTTGTCTGGTCAGGATGTTCTCTTTTAAAAGAAATGGAGTTTACATTCTTTGACTTTTTACGACAGGTAACTGTAAAACCTGTCCTATGCGGTCATTAAAAGGTGTCTTAATGCAGGGCAATAGGGATACAGAAAGCTCCTATGGGAGCTTTCTGTATCAATTTTATAATGTATTAAGCAACTACCTGTTTTTTTAAAGACTCGTAAATTCAATAAATAAATGACCGCTTCTACTGTAATTTACTGTGTTTTATGGGATCTTTTGTATCATTATATATTTACCAACAGTTTTGGATACAGATCATGCGAGACGCCGAGAAACGTTGGCCTACTGAGCAGAATCAAATCGGTAGAGGTTTTTGTCCATACTTTACAGTAATACAGTAAAACACATACATGTACATGTATATAACGAGCAAATTCATGTAATAGTCACTATAGAATCAGATCTATATCGTGACAAACATGTATCATAAACAGACCAGACCCTGATCAGATGGATCCTATAGGAACCGTCTGATCTGGGTCTACGCTGTTTGCAAATGCATGAAAAGGCGTTTATATGATTGAAATGGTTAAGAGTGTATATCTGGCCTATAAGAGCAAGTGGATGCTTAAAGCAGAATGAAAGTACTACAGAAAGCTCCCAAATGACTTAGGGGGCTCTTTGCTTAACATTCGTCCCACACTAAAGCAACCACATGTCTTTAAAGTTCAGCCGTCTGCGAATGGTCACCATCGTATGGCTGTACTGTAGATGAAAACTCTGCTAAACAAGTGTGCCGTTGATTATGAAGGCAATCGAGTGTGTGGCAATAGTTTTAAAGTACGCTTTTGATGGACAAATGAGATTTTAGTCTGTATAAGTTTCTCATAACCCGACCTCCAAAAGAAATATGAGATCAACTCATTGTATAGATGAAAAAGTTTGACAATGTCTATGTATATATTCATCGACACGCCCTATTACCAGATTCTCGAATCTGTGTCATTCGGATATATTTCGAATACAGTAGACCCTCACTAAAGCGACTTATTAATTTACTAAAATAGGGGTATTGAAAAACAGGTGGTAGCTTAATGCAGGACATAAAGTAATGCAGAAAGCTCCTATAGGAGCTTTCTGCATAACTGTTGTCCTGCATTAGGCTACCACCTGTCTTAAAAATCCAAAATTATATTTCTTCTGAGTGGTCGAAATAGAGAGACTTTACTATACTTAAGTATGTAGATTATGATTTTATAGTCTATGATATATCGTCACCTGTACCATGTTGTGATGACACTGATTACTCAGATAGCCATTTACTGGCTAAATTCATCTCTCGTAAGTTTAGTGACTATCAATTAACTAAGCCATTCGTGTCAAGTGTCGATAAAATGGGACATATGCAAACAGTGTAGACCCAGATTAGAAGGTTTCTGGTGGAGTCTGGGACTGCACTATTTGCTTTACAATATATTTTCTAATGGTCACATAGGCAATGAAATGCTCCTTTATATGACAATCAGAAGTTGGTTTACAATACACGATTGAACAAATGCAAATTTATAAACGAAAATTAGACTGGTTTATAATACATAATTGGACAAATGCACCTATAAACACCAATTCAACTGAAAATTAGACGGGTTCATGAATTGCACCTAGAAAATAGGGCTTAATAGAATAAGTTAATTCGAAACCCCGAGATTCAGTCGTTCATTAGTTAAGAATTTCTTAAAATGAATTTAA
This sequence comes from Azorinus chamasolen, assembly GCA_963576725.1. Classification (NCBI taxonomy): domain Eukaryota; kingdom Metazoa; phylum Mollusca; class Bivalvia; order Cardiida; family Solecurtidae; genus Azorinus; species Azorinus chamasolen. Next base: position 53,816,600 of record OY755243.1, on the reverse strand, counting down.
AACGAATGAACTTCAGACAATAATGTAGCAGTGGCTATCAACTATTTGTTTTTGTCCTATACTGGTAATGACAACTGTCGCCAATGCAGACCCTAACCATGCGATGCGTTACATTGATCTACATATTTCATAGAAACGGTTTACTTTAAACCTTTATTTCATGAATATTTATGTACGGAATAATGACCTCATGAATATTAATTAGATGCATATTTATAATAGCATAAAACACATGATAATTTGATTTGGCCATAGCCCAGATAATCACATCTATATTATATCATAAGCAAACAGAGCAGACCCTGATTAGACGGTTCCTATAGGTGTCTGATCTAGGTGTACACTGTTTACAAAGGCGTCAAAAGGCATCTATATGAGAGAAATGGTTACGCTGTCACCTGTCTTAATCTTTAGCCTGCTGACCAAATTATTTGTAAAGAATTGTTCACCTGCTACATTATCGAAATTCAAGCTATAATCAGTCTGTCTACCAAAATGCAATCAGACTGTCAAACAGTTTGGATCCTGATTAGACGCCGAGTTACTCGGCGTCTCATCTGGATCCAAACTGTTTGCATCGGTTTTCACTCATCCGCCCATAGCAGGCTAAAGATTAAGGACCGACAGAGATGCTTATTTGAGAGTTCAAGTTGGAGAGCTGCTACTGTGCCTACATTCCAATCTACCATGGATTGATAAGCTAATGATTTGTAATTCATAACAACAAAACTGTGTACAATTTGAGACTATGTGGTAGTGTACCAAGTGTTTCATTTGCCAATAGTTTTGGCAATATGGATTAATGTATATTTCTTAGTATCTCTACACTTTAGCCTGCTGGTCACCTTTTTGACGATAAGAATAAAGGTCTTCCTATTCAGATTTCGAGGCAGACATTCTGTCAATTATTTTCAAAACTGTAATAATTGTTAAACAGCTTGAATCTAGATGAGACGCCGAGTTACTCGGTGTTTTATCTGGATCCAAACTGTTTCTAAAGATAAACATTAATTTGCCTTAACCTGCTAAATGTTATCTATTAGCATACCAGATTATCTCCCTTTACATTTGGTTCCATCTTAAACTCATGTAAGAAGCACGGACTTAAATTGTAAGAAGCACGGGCTTAAATTGTAAGAACATAGAAGCAATCTGTCTATAATTGACGTGTTGAGGAAGTCTATAAACATAGAATAAAGTGGTGTTTGTTTAAAGAAAAGTAGTAAGATACGAAAATAGATTACAAATAATCACTTAAAATTGCGAAAATTTGATAGTAAATGTATCGATGACGCTAATGTTATCCGCCTGCGTTTTAGACAAAATTCGTGTGTGTTTTAATTCTATATCAGTCGTAACTAGTACTACTCGGCGGTGTTCCAACTGGTTCCCCGATAATTGTTCCGCGATTGGTTCCGTATGTGTCCGCGATATCGTAATAATATTTTGTTCTAAAACAACCGTTATATTTTATTAAAATTGCGTTTTACGATATAAGTTGTTCAGGGGAAAATCTTCATAAAATAGGTCAAACAGCATTATGTTAATGATTACGATACTTTTCCTTTAATGTAACATCAATTAATGTTACCTACTGCCTTTAACCCATTCCCTCATAGGCTATTTTAGACCCAATCTCTTTGAATGAATCTACCAAAAAGGAGCATTAACTAGAGAAAATGAACATTTTAGAATTATGTAGTATTGAAACCCTTGTGATAAATTGAGCATTTGCTTCATAGGAGCAAATGCTCTATTTATCACAATGGTTTGAAGAAGTGACACAGAGGCACAGAAAGGCGTATTTATGGGTGAGAGGGTTAAGATCCAGTATATGACCTCTTTTGGGTGGTTGCTTTAGATGGGGTTTTACTGGATTACAATTTGAAGTCACAGACCGTATACAGGGCTTTCAAGACAGTTCATTAATGTGAACTCGATGTTACCTACAAAATAATACCCACCATTTCTTGTTTAATCCACTTTAAGGCTGTCGTTAGGTCTTTTTCCCTGTCCTTAAGCTTTCGACCCGCATAAGTGGCCTCAAGTTTCTCTTTCTCAGAGTCCGTGCAATTATTCACGTGCTGAGTAAATCTTGGAGGCAGTATCACAGTATTTGTCATTACAGGTTTGTGGTCCCAAAGCTCCCCAAGAAAAGCCCCTTGGAGGCATTCTGGGATTGCTTCAATAGTTTCCTCACCATCAACTGTGATGCTAATTTCTACGTCACATTTTGCACTTGACTTCATATCCGGGCATTCAAGTAAACCATGCAGATTAGCGGAACAATTAATTCTTAGATGATCTTAAGAATGCCGCCGGATCTTGCCGAATATTGTTGAGACAGTTGCCAGGATACGGAAACGTCAGTTTCTATCAGGAACATCAATTTGAACAGGTGGTACAGCTTGTTCCTACATTTCCTGAAACATACAAAAACACCACGTGAGTCGAAACAACTAAAACTGTCATCTTCATACAGGAAAATGGATTTATAACCCGTGCACACATGCGTGAAACTAAGTGAATATCAGCTGAAAATCTTCCAGCACCGTTCATACGATTTTTCAAATGCGGAATATATTGTAAAGTTTATGAACACAATATTCAAGAACTTTTTTCTAAGGATGTGCATGTGCACACGATATATCGAAATAGCTCCAAAACACGTTCTTCATTGGTTTCACCTATTGTCTCATAAAACACATTTTTGCGCCTTTGCAAACAGAGCCGACCTAGATCAAGCGGTTCCAGCCCGATCAGGGTCTGCTCTGTTTGCGTATGAAATGAAATAGATCTGATTCTCTACAGTATCTGCTATGTTAAAAGCATCCTTTGTTCACAATGCCATTATAAAATTCAACTTATTAATATTAATAAGTAACCACAAATTACATGTTTACGAACACTAAACGATAATGAAAGCATTCTGAGGTATGCTTCGACTGTGAACTTTTGCTTCCACGGTCTGACATTTGTCTATTAGCGTTTCGTGTCTATATCTAAAACAATATGAGCTATACCCCCAGAAACACGTGTTGCCTTCAAATCTGTAAACAATGTACAACGGTAAAACCCCGCTTATGCGACCACCTAACACATGTATAAGTGTGGGTGCTAGATGCAGATGGTAGCTTAATGCAGGATAAAAGTAATGCAAAAAGCTCCCAGAGGAGCTTTCTGCATTACTTTGTCAGGCATTAAGCAACCACCTGCTTATAAAGACATCCCCTGCTTATAAAGACACCCATGTTTATTTATTAAGTGGTCACAGTAGAGGGGTTCTACTGTATATCCAAAGCAGCTGCGACATCAACGTTTCAGTGTCTGGTCAGTTTGTGTAGTATTTGCTAATCACCAACACACGCTAAAACCTGTGTCAACCCTTTCCCTCATATAAACGCATTTTCATGCATTTGCAAACTGAGAAGTCCCAGATCAGACGGCCCCTGTAGGAGCCATCTGATCAGGGTCTGGTATGTTTGCTTTTGACATGATATAGATCTGGTTGTACAGATTTGTCAAAGAAAAAACTTCCCTTGAAAAGTTTACATTATAAAAATTAGCTAATAGTCATTATTTCTTATATGAATATTCAAACAGGAAAAGACACTTAAAATAAATAATCCTCATAAATATCAAACCGTTCTGTGGTAGCCTAGCAAACAAATGAACAACACACGGTTCAATTCTAATGAGTGTTGGAACTCTCTAACTTGTTAACTACTTCGCTGTCACTGGCAAATATGTGATAACCTATACAAACAGTTTGGCTCCACATGACATGCCGAGTAACTCGGCGTCTCATCCAGATCCAAACTGTTTGATACTTGATTATATTTTTATAAGAAAATGGAGAATAATTCTAAAATGAAAATTGAAGCAGACGACAAATTGTGCAGGCTACAATGCGTGGCAGCGAAAGGGTAAGGCGTGTCTTTTATATTCATGGAAAGTAAAGTGAAGTGCATAAAAAACATATAAACCTTCAACTCTTTGCACGCCAAGTTACTTTTCGTCTGAAACAATTGTCGTCTGTTTCAATTATAAAAAGAAATCTCTAATTTCTTTGTAAAATATGGTCAAAGTGTCAAACAGTTTGGATCCTGATGAGACCCCCCCCCCCATTTATACGGCGTCTCATCTGGATCCAAACTATTTGCTTAGGTAATCATGGTTTCGGCGCTAGCGTGCAAAAGGTTAAATAGTGTTCAAAGGTTAACCGACTTTTCGAGATTAGCGTGGATTATAGGAATTAACGCTTGCCTCTCCTGCAGTCAAACCTAAGCATAATCTAACTATACACATGTAGACCTAATTAGGGTAAACTAAATTGTTTTTATGCTAAGTATTTTTTTCGTCTACAAAAAGTATCACCTGCTTCGATTATCAATGCTCCCTTTTTTCTGAAAAGTTCAACCTGATTGTCAAATAGTTTGGATCCTGATGAGACGCAAAGTCTGGATCCATACTGTTTGCACAGGGGGTACGATTTCGCCGTTATCGTGTAAACGTTAATTCCTTCCACCCTCAGCTAACATACATCTATCATTTTCTATCTAACGCAAATGAGTCGCTCCACGAAAAGTGTTATGCTGACAGAGCTTTGAAAACAATGCAGACTCATGCCAACCATAGCGTTTGGAAACACGACGGCTGATCAGGGTTTACATTCGTTAATTTTTGATGTACAGGGGCCGTACCTCTGACACGGTAGATGACGGTTCCTATTATGATTTCATTTAACAATGGCACACAGTAGCAACATATAACAAACAGAGCACAGCCTGACCAGTCAGCTCATGCATGTGTATGTCTGATCTGGGTCTACTCTGTTTGCCAAATAACAAGGCGGAATTGTGGTGGAAAAAATTAAACCGACTCAGTTCTATATGAATTTCATTTTCAAATATTGTTGTCTGCTTCAATGTCCGGAGTAGACATGTCTCCCATTTCTGTTAACCCTTTCCTTCATATAAACGCATTTGCACACATTTGCAAACAGAGCAGACCCTGACCTATAGGAGCCGTCTGATCAGGGTCTGCTCTGTTTGCTTATGGCGTAATATAAACCTGCTTCTACAGTTTCTATCTGATATCCTGTGGACATATGCCATTTTAAATATTCACTGAGCAAATAAACATTCATGTTGTTATCACTTCTTGCATAAATATTCATCAAGGAAAGGGTCAACTCTTTCGTTAAAACGTATTGTCGTCCGAAAAAATTGTCGTTTGCTCTCTATTATGTTTTTTTTTTTCATATTTGAACGTAATCTCTTTTTGTGTTAATCTTCGTAGTTTGGACACTGGCTCCGGGATATTTATAAAACGATTTGCTGGAGTCTGGGATCATTCTCAAGCATCTGCTTGGTCAGATTTTGAGCTTGCTTGAGAATTATTTCTGACTCAGACTCAGAAGTTGTATAATCTTGGACTCTGGCCACGACGAACAGACAATGTAGTAGAGCCTGTTCTAAGCCGCCATTGATTTATTGAATACGGGAGTTTTAAAAAGGAGGTGGTTGCTTAATGCAGGGCAAAAGTAATTCAGAAAGCTATTATACATTAGCTTTATGCATTACTTTTGACTTGCAGTAAGCTACCTCCTACCTTACAGACCAATAATTGAACCTCTCTTTAATGACAACTGCAGTAGCCTGATCCCGAGGTTATAAAGTCTGAGTTCATTCTAAAACATCTGATAGTTAGATTTTGATCAAGCTTAAACTGTTGACCAATCAGATACTTGAGAATGATTTCAAACTCAGATTCAGAAGTATTGTAACCTCGGGACCTGGATGCAAACCAGATGCCGACGAAACCGGTGCCTGATCAGGATCAAAACTGTTCCACACTGGATCAGTCCTTTGTCAATGGCGAGAGAGAAACGGAAGTAAGAAAAAACTTGCAGCTGTTTAGATTTGAGCAAACACCATTGTGAACAGTGCAGAACTAGATCAATATACTCCCGTTGAGATAATCGATTTTGGACAGAATTAATTCATGCTTCTCAAGAGAATACAACATTCGTGGTGACGTAGAAACCCAAATATGGAATAATTAGAGTTAAGTGTACGAGTTCACTTATGACAGGGTAAATATCTATTTCACAACGTGTCAAATTAGTTTTACTGCAAATAAATGTCAAAAATAGTGCTTACAATACTCTAGAATACTCAAATTAGCATCCGGGTAATTTACAATTTCCTTTTTACTATTGTTTCTCACTTTAGATTATTTTCTCGGAATGCCTTTATCACTCTGAGCAAATTTGCATGTGCTACTTTGTCTACTTCTTTTTAAGCATTTGAATGCTCAATTTTGAAAACTTGAATGACCCATCAGAGTTTAAAAAGTATGCTTTGCGAGAAGATTTGGATTGACAAACAGGAGTCCTCTGATCTGGGTCTACACTGTTTGCAAATATCAGCACATGTACATTTATAGAGTTCAAATACAAGCTATATCACATAATATGTACAAAAGTAAAACCTGTGCAGTTAACACTGTGGAAAGAAATTATCTGGATCCAAGAGTTTGCAAAATCTATCATGATTTCTTTCACATTATGTTATGAAAGGTATAACAAAGCCTCTTACGCAAACAGCAAAAATGATAATTTGCTCTTTGCATTTCCACTGTTCCGGAATTCAATTTGTATGTTTAACACATCATAAGACAAAACATACTTACAGCACAGTGAAAAATCCAAATACAAACAATTATGTTCCTAAAAAATGGAATATACATGAGATGTTAAATATGTTTGTAGAGCACACTGAACTCGCTTGGCTATGTGTAGTGTATACGGTTTCTAGTTTAATTTATTTTTGTTTTTCAGCAGGTCTGTCAGCTGTTTAAATACTTCTTGGGTCACAAGCCTCGTGTTTTTCGCAGTTTGTCGCATACTAGATACGCGTCAAGAAATTACTAATGAAAACACCATATGTTTTTCACAGCAAAAAAGCAAAGAAAATGGTTCAAGTTCACTCATAAACTCCCGTGATAAAATATACAAAAATATAGGCAAACTGAGAAGACCCGGATCAGAGGATTTCCTCTGACCAGCCTCTGGAATGTTTGCTATATAATCAATGTAAAACGGGTTTTCATTCCCCAGCTAGCAAAATGGATTTCTTTTGCGGAACCCCCACCCCCAACATCCCCAGAAAAAATATTGTATACTCCAAATTTTAGTCTGGACAACTTTAGCTTAATATTAATATGGGATGTTAATCCTTTCCCTGTTTAATATTTGTGTAAGAAACAATGTCTGTACGAATATTTACCACATTTTTAACAGTTTTCTTTACAAGGGATAGTTTACCGTAGCGGAAAGTGAATAATTCCATCTATATTATATTCCATAAGCAAACAGCGTATTATTACCCGTCTGGTCTGGGTCTACTCTGTTTGAAAAGGCATGAAAAAGCGTTTATAAGGGAAAGGGTTATGAGTTAAATGTCAATCCTTTTACTATGCTCCTTTTTTATAAACCTTTTAGTGACTTTTTATTGACCTTTTAGAACAGGGTTTATTATGTACGTACACATATCGGACTGAATTTAAACATTTCAGCGTTTTACCTGCTTAATATTCTAGCAACATAAATTGACATCATGAATATTTATTGATTATTTTTATGATGGTTAATGAACACATGATATCTTGGTCATAGCATAACTGTAGAAGCAGATCTATAACACTTTTTAAACAAACAGAGTAGACCCAGATCAGACGGCTTTTATAGGTTTGCAAAGGCACCAAAATACGTGTCTATGGAATAAGGGATTAAAAACTCGTTCAAATCTGTTCTTAGCGAATTTACTTTTCAAATGGATAACGATAGTGTCAGTTATGTTTGGTTTAATGGTTGAAAACTAATCACCGAAGCAAACAGTGCAGATCCTGATCAAACGGCTCAACCTTCAATCTGAGTATTCCTAGACTCTACTCGTATTAACCCATTCCCTCATAAGATATTTTTTAGATCCAACCATTTTCAATAAATCTACCGAAAAGGAGCATTAACTAGAGAAAAGGAAAATTTTAGAATTTTGTAGTTTGAAACCATTGTGATAAATAGAGCATTTACTCCTATAGGAGCAAAATGCTCTATTTATCACGATGGTTTCAACAGGTGACTTTTACAGAGGTGTAGACAGGTGTATTGATGCAGTAAAGGGTTAATAAACACTTTACCCCATAGGTCTGCAAAGGCATCAAAATACGTGTCTATGGAATAAGGGGTTAAAAACTCGTTCAAATCTGTTCTTAGCGAATTTACTTTTGTATTAGGCAGCCAATAGACGATCAACGCCTGAATATTAATTGGTTGAATTTTGAAAAGGTATAACGAACAAGAGAATACTGTACCATGGCAGATACTCTAGAATCAGATCTATATTATTTCATAATAAACTAGACTGTCGCAGGACAGCTAAGCTCGCCTATTGTAGACCTTGTCTATAAAGATGAAGGCCAAAATATTTTTCTATTTTAACTGAACTACATCAATGTTAAACCTACTGACAAACTCTATTCCAAATACCAGTTACCTATGGCAAGTATTTCATGTTGTATTAGTGGATCTTAATACTTACCCCAAAACCCCAATTTCAGCCCAAAAAGCTAAGTCCAAAACATGTGAAATTTGGACTAAACTTCAATTTTATCTTAAATTTTAACTACACTACATCAATGTTCAACACACAGGGAACCTCCATTCCAAATATCAGCTTTCTAGGGCAAATATTTCATGTAGTATTAGTGTATTTACCCCAAAACACTTACCCCAAAACTTTAACCTTCCTATTTCAGCCAAAAAAGCTCAGTCCAAAACAGGTGAAATTTTGACTAAAATTCAATTTTATTTTAAATTTTAACTACACTACATCAATGTTCAACACACTAGGAACCTCCATTTCAAGTATCAGCTTCCTAGGGCAAATATTTCATGTAGTATTTGTGCATTTCAACACTTACCCCAAAACTTTCCGCAGACGCCGACGCCGACGCCGGGGTGATTCCATAAGCCCCCCTATTCTTCGAATAGGCGAGCTAAAAAGAGCAGACCCTGATCAGACAGCTCCTATAGGAGCCGTCTGATCCGGGTCTACTCCGTGGAGACATGAAAAGGCGTTTATATGAGGGAAAGCATTTTTAACACATTCGTATTTATTCATTAAGTGTAGAGAAGTCTCTGTTCTAGATCTATTATCTGTCTGCCCAGAGGAGGCTGATTTGAAAAGTTCTGAAGAGCTGGTCTCTAGTATTGGTTATTAACCCTTAGCTTGCTACACACGATCTGACAGGCATCTGCAAACAATATTGAGTTATTCTTCAGGATCCATGCTGTTTGACACCGGACAAAAGTTTCTCAAAAGCTCGAGCAAATTGAAAGTAAGTACAACTTACAGGAGACAAGATTAAGCAGATATTAACTCATTCTCTCCTATAGGCTATTTTTAGATCCAACCTTTTTGAATTAATCTACCGAAAGGAGCATTAACTAGAGGTTTGTTTTTGTCACAAAAATAGATGTCTCCCCCTCCCATCCTCTTTCCAATACACACGTGTAATGTCTGTAACTCAAAAATTACCAGGGTCTAATTTTAAGTCATCAGGGAAATAACTCCAACATTATCAGGGGAGACAATTCAAAAACCTCGGGTACACAACAACACATGCTGGTCAACATTCCTGTGAAGTTTGGTGACTCTAGTACTAGTAGTTTCAGAGATACACACGACACAAACTAAAGTTTCTCTTATTTTAAGTCATAAGGGGCAGGAACTCCAAAGTTATCAGGGGGAGACAATTAAAAAGCCCAGATGCACAACAACTCATGCTGGTGAACATTCCTGTGAAGTTTGGTGACTCTAGCCCTACTGGTTTCAGAGATACGTGCAGCACAAAGTTTCTCTAATTTTAAGTTATCATATCAGGGGCAATAACTCAAGAATTATCAGGGAGAGACAATTCAAAAAACCCAGGTGCACAACAATTCATGCTGGTGAACATTCCTGTGAAGTTTGGTGACTCTAGCCCTAGTGGGTTTAAAGATATGCATGACACAAAGTTTCTCTAATTTTAAGTAATCATATCAGGGGCAATAACTCCAAAGTTATTAAGGAGAGACAATTCAAATATCTCAGGTGCACAACAACTCATGCTGGTCAACATTCCTGTGAAGTTTGATGACTCTAGCCCTAGTGGTTTAAGAGATATGCACGACACTAAGTAAACTTTGTCTAATTTTAATTCATTAGGGGCAGTAACTCCAAATTTAACAGGGGAGACAATTAAAAAAAACCAAGTGCAAAACAACTCATGCTAGTGAACAATCCTGTGAAGTTTGGTAACACAAAATTTCTCTAATTTTAAGTAATCATATCAGGGGCAATAACTCCAAAGTTATTAAGGAGAGACAATTCAAATATCTCAGGTGCACAACAACTCATGCTGGTCAACATTCCTGTGAAGTTTGGTGACTCTAGCCCTACTGGTTTCAGAGATACACGCGACACAAAGTTTGTATAAATTTAAGTGTTCATATCAGGGGCAATAACTCAAGAATTATCAGGGGGAGACAATTAAAAAAACATAGGTGCACAACAACTCATGCTGGTGAACATTCCTGTGAAGTTTGGTGACTCTAGAACTAGCGGTTTCAGAGATACGCGCGACACAAAGTTTTTCTAATTTTAAGTCATCAGGGGCAATACTTCCAAAGTTATCAGGGGAGACAATTAAAAAAAAACCAGGTGCACAACAACTGATGCTGGTGAACATTCCTGTGAAGTTTGGTGACTTTAGACCAACTGGTTTCAGAGATACGCGCGACACAAGTTTGTGACGGACAGACAGAGGGACGGACGGACGGACAGACAACTCTGGCAAAAACAATATGTCTCCCCATAAATGGGGGAGACATAATTAGAGAAAAGGAGATTTTTAGAATTTTGTAATTTGAAACCATTGTGATAAATAGAGCATTTGCTCCTATAGGAGCAAATGCTCTACTTATCACAATGGTTCCACAATGTGAATTTTATAGAGGCACAGACATGAGCAGGATAAGGGTCTGATAATCGTTTTGTCTGATGGAGCTGAGGTTGGGATATTTTTTTTGCCACATGTGTTGCGTGGGTACGTGCTCCTGCCATATGTCATAACCGATATGCTTTCCAGAGCTGTAGATAGAAGGGTATGTAACAAATCTAATTAACCCTTTCTCTTATGTAAGCGCATTTTGACGCATCTGCTAACAGAGTAGACCCAGATCAGACGGCTCCTATATCTGTTCAGGGTCTGCTCTTTTTGCTTATGGTGTAATATAGATATGATTCTACAGCTTCCGTCTGAGGCAACATGTGTTGTGTTCATATACTGTTATAAAAATAATCTTATTAATATTCATGACGTCACTATCTCTTACATGAATATACAACAGGGAAAGAGTTAAAATAGTTTTGACGTTTCTCCGCAAAACCCTATCTTGCTGCAACACATTAGAATCGCCTATCAGAGAGACAGCTCTAATGAGTTGCAACAAGATAGGATTAAGCGGAGAACTAAGAGATTTTAAGAAATCGGTACGCGTTTAATCTACAGTACTGTTTTCTTTATATGCCTGGAATACTCATCTGCTCCATTACATTATCTATTCCCAGTCAGTCATAAACCATATCGCTCAGCTTCATTGATATATCAGCCATTATTATGCTGCAAAAAATGATGTCTGCTTTGACTATTATCTGACTCATTTTACTTACTTCTGATTCGTACACGTTTTTGATAAACTACTAATCGACTGTCAACCAGCTTGAATCCTGTCGAGACGCCGAGTTACTCGGCATCTCAGCTAGATCCAAGCAGCTTGAAATATCAGTAAGGTCACACTTAGCACGATGATGGTGAGTAATAAAGATGACTTCAGTAAAACCTCTCTATAACGACCACTTAATTACATCAAGTATTTTGTGTTAAAGGCAGGTTGCTGCTTAAAGCAAGGTGAAAGTAAAACAGAACGCTCCTATAGGAGCGTTCTGTTTTACTTTCACCTTGTTTAAAGCAGCCACCTGCCCTAAATACCAACTAATTAACACAGTTCAGTAGCCTTTTTAGAGAGGTTTTACTGTATTACTATAAAACACCAGCAACTAGCAACTAGTCCAATCATAGCCCTGAAAATACGTTTAACCGTATATCTCTTATATACGCATTTTCACGCATATAAGAGCCATCTGACCAGAGTCTGCTATGTTTAAAGATCTGATACATTGTACTACAGTTTCTATCTTGATAAAAAAATATTCTCTTCAGTGACCAAAATAACAGTTCAGTTAACGAATAATAATGAGGGAACTAGTAAAGGCGATACTATTCATGAATAAGATCATTCTGGAATAACAGATTTCTCGTCGCTGGCTGTAACAAGAACGTACCAGGAGTGACGAATTGCACAAACGCACACATGTCTTGCTTCATTGCACATTTCACCTATCGTGTCATACATATGCACGTGTCCCGCAAACTTGTATGTATTGCCAACATACCCATCTGCAGAGTTTAAAATTGCTTGCCATACGAAATACAGTTCAGTAAAAAATATGACGTTCTGTCTGTCTGTCTGTCTCTCCCTCTCTCTGTATCGCTGTCTGTCTGTTTGTCTATGCCTGTCTGTCCTCTCTCTCTCTCTCTCTCTCTCTCTCTCTCTCTCTCTCTCTCTCTCTCTCTCTCTCTCTCTCTCTCTCTCTCTCTCTCTCTGTGACATTACTATCATTATTATCATGAACCCGTTCAACGCTAATGTTTCAAAGTGGAGTAGCTAAAGAGTAATTCGGCTCTATTTAGGATACCAATTGTTTGAAACTCTGGTATTGTTTTAACCCTTTCCTCAATGAATACTCATGTAATAATATTATGAGTATTAATTAGATTAATTGTTAAAATAGCAGATGGATACAGAAAAGTTTGGCCATGGCAGAAGCTGTAGAATCAAATTTATATTATTTCATAAGCAAACAGAGTAGACCCTGGTCAGACGGCTCCTATAGGAGCCGTCTGATCTGGGTCTACTCTGTTTGCAAAGGCGAAGAAAGGCGTATTTATGGAGGAAAGGGTTAATTAGATATAATAATAATAATAATAATAATAATGGAAGAAAATGTACTTTCAGAATTGAAGCAAACCACTATATTTCCAAGCGAAAATTACTCAAAGTGCAGAGGATTATGGAAATTGACAGTAAACTACAGTAAACCAATTACTGACGGTTAGGTTTGGTTATTACCGACAATACGCGATTTCACTCAGCCAAAAACCTCATTTTCTACCTGTATAAGTTTTCAAAATAACATTTAGCAAATCTCAAACTTAATGAGGTTTCGTCTGCAAAACTAATCCGCTGCATCAATTTCTTTGTTTTAGTATAATTGATTTACAACATTCATGCCCAGGGTGGTAAACAGTGTGGATCCTGATTAGATGTAAAATCTGCGTCTCATCAAGATCCAAACTGTTTGAAAACTAAGCTAAATGTTGCGCATAGTGTTGAAAATGTTAAGGGAAGGTTAAGAAAATCGGAGAGGTGGCTTCTTTACCCTTACCCCACTTTAACCCTTCGCTTGCTATTCACGCAATATACCTACCTGCAACTGGCAGTGCATGCTGGTCCCGCGTGCAAAGGGTTTAATAAATATATATCATGCATATGTTAAAATAAAGTTCATCCATGATATGTAATTTTAATTGTATGTATCTCTATAGTGTCTTGTTAATAACTTATATTTGTACGCATTTGTAAACACCAGAAACTGTAAAGTTTACGTGTAATAAACTTATGTTATGTTATGTTATGTAAATAGTGAACACCCAGATTAGACAGCTCCTGCAGGAGCTGTCTCATCAGGGTCTGCACTATTTACAATTTGATTGTGCAACCAATGCACTCCAGAGCAGTGATTGCTCTAAGAACTACTTGTACACAGTGAAGATATAGGTAATTATACAACAGGACATGGGTAAAGAAGGAGAAATGTATTTTAAAATTCAGCAAGAGAAGGGTTAAAAACAATGTCTACTCGAATATGGATCTGGTGCAATTTGAAAAACTTCCGATTTCGAAAGAGATTTTCAAAAACATAACGTTTAACCCTTTCCCTCATATAAATGTGTTTTCGCGCGTCTGCAAACAGAGTAGACCCAGATCAAACGGCTCCTATATGAGCCGTCTGATCAGGGTCTGCTCTGTTTGCTAATAAAACTTGAAAGTTCAGTTTCTTTACTTTCTAAAATGTCTACACTGTTCTGCCTTCCGTATTTCATTGATAACTGTTTTTGTTCATGAACATTCAATAGGTATTGGAATTTGGAATAAACATAGAACAGCGAAAGGGTTAAACCATAATGATGTGACTTAGATATTCTTGGGTTCATTCGCTTTTCTTGTATTGACCCTAGCAGGTCGATGTTTTAATTCTGTTTGCTATATTATTACATGTCATGTCATGAAATTATTGTCTATATATGTACACATATGTTGCAATGGATTACTTAATGTACAAATTGCTAATAAAGATTCTGTTCTGTTCTGTTCATAATGTCAAACAGCTTCGATGCAGATGAGACGCCGAATACTTGGTGTGGTGTCTTATTCGGGTTGTGAGCCAGGTCTTTGTTGGCGGAATGAGTGTTAAAGAAAGCGATTTATCTTACAGGGGAATGTTTTGTTTATTTGATCGTAGCTATCTTGTTTATATGTTAATGAAGGTGAAAGGACCACTATGTAACCCGTTCGTCTGTGTTTGCTTACACTTGACCACAGAGAGTAAAAGTCAAACTATGTCAAATAATCTGTAAATACGTATCAGGACAGCAAAATTCAAGTCATTCGGCATAACCCTTTCCCTGAGAGAGACGCATTTGGTATATTTTGAAACAGAGTGGACCCATATCAGACATCTCCTATAGGAGCAGTCTGACCAGGGTATGCTATGTCTGCTTATGGAATACATGTAATAAAGATTTGAGCCCATATTCACAAAACTCTAGGGAATATTTTAACCTTAAAACAACTTAAAGAGTATTGTTTTTGTTTACCTTTATAGCCAAGCTATAGAATGAAGTTTCATCAAGTGGCTCTTAGAATACTTTGTTAAGTATAACATTTTTATATACAGTAAACCTCTCTAAACCGGAATTCCAGTAGAGAAGAATAAAGATACTTTCAGGCAGGTGGGTGCTTAAGGCAGGGTGAAAGTCATGCAGAAAGCTCCTAGAGGAGCTTTCTGCATGACTTTCACCCTGCATTAAGCTGCCACCTGTCTTAAAGCCGATATTTATACGTAATGGGACTTCCGGTTTAGGGGGTTTTACTGTAATACTGTAATACTTTATTTCTCTGTACTGACATTACTTGTATTCATTTTAAAAGTTACTAAGAAATTTTCTAAAGTACTGCTTTTCCTTAGACGTTTTATGAATACGTGCCCTGATTATAGACTTTCTGCCATAGCCAGAATTCCTTTGTTCAAATGCCATTATAACACTTTACCTAGTTAGTAGTCGTGACGTCATTATTCCTAGCATGAATATTCACCAGGGAAAGGATTAAGATGACGAAAAAGCTTTCAACGAATGCGCGAATAAGAGGACACCGTTAAGTCAGGCGACATAATGAAAGAGACAAACGAAACATTACTGCAGACAGTATAATAATACTGTAGCAGTTTGCGACAAAACAGACGCAGCAGACAGGTTAGTGCGTATGAAAGAATACAGTAAAAATCAGCAGCAGACAACATAATGGAAGTGAAAACCAGACAATATGTACATGTAGTCAGTCTAAGACAATACAAATCAGTCGACAACAAGAAAGCCAATGACAGAATAGAAACAGACAACAGTATAGAAGCAAACGGTATAGAAGTAGACACTACATTGTAGAAACACTTTATAAACAACCGGTAGTATAGAAACAGAAATGTTGAAGCAGGCCATTATGTAGAAGCAGGCGACAGTGTAGAAGCAAATATGTAGGCACATTTGACAGTAACGAAACACAAGTATAGGAGCAGACCATGTAGAAGCTGGCGACAGTGTAAAAACAGTGTACAGCAGACGATAGTGTATAGGCAGATGACAATATAGAAATAGACAATAATGTAGAAGCACACGACATTTAATAAGCAGAATGCAATATAGAAGCAGCGTAGACACAGACGACAGTTACTATATAAAAAGACTATTGTGTAGAAGCAGACAACAATATAGAACTATACGAGTGTATAAATAGACGACAGTGTATAAACAGACTGTTGTGTAGAAGCAGACAACAATATAGAAACTATTACGACAGTGTATAAATAGACGACAGTGTATACACATACTACTGTGTAGAAAGAGACGACAGAGTAGAAGCAGATAACAGCATAGGCGCAGACGACAGTATAGGAACAGAAGGCAATACTGAAACAGGCGAAAATGTAGAAGCAGACGACAGTATAGGAATAGAAGGCAATACTGAAACAGGCGAAAGTGTAGAAGCAGACGGCAGTATAGGAACAGAAGGCAATACTGAAACAGGCGAAAGTGTAGAAGCAGACGGCAGTATAGGAACAGAAGGCAATACTGAAACAGGCGAAAGTGTAGAAGCAGACGACAGTATATAAGCACACTACTGTGTAGAAACAGACATCAGTATAGAAACAAACGACAGCGTATAGAAACAGACGACAAAGAAGACGCAGGTAACAGTATAGAAACAAATGACAGGGTAGAAACAGACGACAGAGTAGAAACAGATAACAGTATAGAAATAGACGGCAGTGCAGACGACAGTGTAGAAACAAACGAGAGTATAAAACAGACGACAGAATAGAAACAAAAGACAGTATAGAAACAGACGAACGAGTAAAACAGACGATAGCATAGAAACAGACAACAGTATATAAACACACGACAGTGTATAGAAACAGACGACAGTGTAAAAACAAATGACAGTATAAAACAGAAGACAGTGTAGAAACAGATGTGAGTGTAGAAACAGACGAGAGTATAGAACAGACAGTATGGAAGCAACTAATCATTTTGTAGAAAAAGACAACAGTGTAGAAGCAGGCGGCAAGATAGGAACAGGCGACAGCGTAGAAACGGATGGCAGTATAGAAACATACTACAGTATAGAAACGTATGAGACAACACTATAGAAGTAGACGAAAGGGTAGAAACATACGACACTGTAGCAGTCGATACTGTAGAAGGAGACCACAGTGTCGAAGCAGATCACATGTTAAAACCAGACGACGGTGTAGAAGTAGACGACATGTAAGGAACGGTGAACACTGTATGAGCAGACGACGTGTTAGAAGCGGACGAAAGTGCAGAATCAGACGACCGTTAGAAGCAGACGACAGTTTGGAAGCTTATGACATGGAGGCATAAGACAGTTTGGAAACAGACGACAGTTTAGAAGTAGACGACATGTTACGAACGGAAAACATTGTAGGAGCTGACGACGTGTAAGAAACGGACGAAAGTGCAGAATCAGACGACCGTTAGAAGCAGACGACAGTTTGGAAGCATGTGGCATTAGAATCATTCAGCATGAAGCATAGGACAGTTTGGAAACAGACGACAGTTTAGAAGCAGACGGCAGTTTAAAGTTGACGGCAGTATTGAAGCAGACAAGTACCACAAAAATTGAATCAGACGACACAGTAAAAGCAGATGATATTGTAGAAGCAGATAACATTGTAGAAAAAGACGACCGTGTACAAGACGACAATGTAGATGACGATAGCAGTGATAGTATAACATTAGACAACACTGCAGAACTAGACGATAATATCAATACTGGCGAAATAATTGTAACCTTTCCCTGTTCTATGTTTATTTCAAATTTCAATACCTAATGAATATTCATTAACAAAATAGTTATAAAGAAATATGCAAGGTAGAACATTGTAGACATTTTAGGAATCAAAGAAACAGGTCTATAAAGTTCTGTTAGCAAACAGAGAAGACCCTGATCAGACGGCTCCTCTAGGAGCCGTCTGATCTGGGTCTTCTCTGTTTGCAAATGCGTGAAAACACGTTTATATGAGGGAAAGGGTTTTAATCAACCAACAGTATAGAAGAATATGACACACTACAGAAGCAGGCGACATTTTAGTAAGAAGAGTTTCGGCTGGCAAAATGTAAATGAAGAAATTAGATACACATGAGATTTCTCACCTCAATCGACCATGTAATCAATTCCGTGGTATAAATCAACCATTTATAAATATTTCGACTGTTGTTGTTGTTACACCTGTGTATATATCCTTAACATTATACCCGGTCTGTATTCCCGAATGACACCCTCCGTAATGAATTAAACCGCCACTTCACCGTACGTCTGTATACAAACTGAAGTGGCTAGCTATCCATTCAAGTCTCATTTACCCTCCAATCGGTACACAACTACAACCTACATAAGCCGCTAGTAATTATTACTAGGTATAACCGATAGGAATCGATTTTGTTTGCAATGTAGACCTGTACACGAGTTAACCATTTCCACGACACTCCCTGTACAATATTCATGTAAGAAATTATGGCATCTTAAATATTTATTAGCTGTCAAAGTTTTATATTGTAAACTTTTCAAGGACTTTAATTGGATAAAACATGTAGAATCAGGTCTATGTCAAAAGCAAACAGAGCAGACCCTGATCAGACGGCTCCCATATGAGCCGTCTGATCTTGGTCTACTCTGTTTGCAACTGCGTGAAAATGCGTTTATATGAGGGAAAGGGTTAAACATATCTCATGCTGACAAAATAAAGGTTTTATTTACCCCCGCTATGTTACAGAAACCTTTAACCCTTTCCCTGTTCTGTATTTAGGCCAAATTGCAATACTTACTGAATATTCATTAACAAAATAGGTACATGTATAAATAAATCTGGAAGATGGAGCATTGTAGACATTTTAGAAAGTAAAGAAACAGATCTATTAAATTCTATTAGCAAACAGAGCAGACCCTGATCAGACGGCTCCTCTAGGAGCCGTCTGATCTGGGTCTACTCTGTTTGCAAATGCGTCAAAACACATTTTCTGAGTATGAAATAGCTCGGACCCTGATGAGACGCCGAGTTACTCACCGTATTGTCTCATCTGGATTCAAACTATTTGCAAACGCGTGTCAGATCGCATTTAACACGAGAAGGTTTAACGTTGGATACTATGACTGATATCGTGAATTTAAATGACCCAATTTTTTTTGCTGAATAATAGATAAACTGGTTTACTGATGGTGACAGGAGATATTTTAACATTATACATACATTTTTGAATAACATTGTATCATTTAGATTTAATTGAATAATCAACCAATGAAATTGTCTACCTTGTTAGAAGTACGTGTATAAAATGTTAGAAGAATATTGTGATGGTATGTATAACGAATATATTAATACACCATAAATATCCCGGATTTTATTATTCCGTAGAGAACGCCAGCGTATAATTACTAGTATCTATATAATATCTATCACACCTCTGTCAGTATATTGTCTGTGGTTTATAATATACAGTTGATATATTTAACCCATTACTCTACATGTATAAATACGCCGTTCTATGCCTTTGCAAACAGAGAAGATCCAGATATTTTAGGAGCCGCCTGACCAGGGCCTGCTCTATTCATAATACAAATATGATTGTGTAGTTTCTGCCATGGCCAAATATCTGCCATTATAAAAATGATTTTGTTTATAGGCATTACAGTAAAACCTCTCTATAACGACCACTAAATTACACCAAATATTTTTTGTTAAAGGCAGGTGGCTGCTTAAAGCAAGGTCAAAGTAAAACAGAACGCTCCTACAGGAGCGTTGTTTTACTTTCACCTTGCTTTAAGCAGCCACCTGCCCTAAATACCAACTAATCAACACGAATTAGTGATCGTTATAGAGAGGGTTTACTGTATGTCATTGTTTCTTACTTGAATATCAATGGGGTAAAGGGTTCAAATGTCTTCTTTTTTAAATAAAAGTATCTGACTGCTTAATACAGAACGAAAGTAACGCAGAATGCTCAATTAGGAGCTTTTTTGCATTACGTTGGTCCTACATTAACCCATTCCCTTGTAGGCTATCTTTAGATATATCCACTTTCAATAAATCTACCGAAAAGGAGCATTAACTAGAGAAAAGGAAAATTTTAGAATTTTGTAGTTTGAAACCATTGTGATAAATAGATCATTTGCTCCTATAGGACCAAATGCTCTATTTATCACAATGGTTTCACAAAGTGACTTTTACAGAGTCGTCAAAAGTCGTCAATATGAGGGAATGGGTTAAGCTACTAAAGTAAAACTCCTCGATATCAGTATCAAGGTTAGTCGTTAAAAATAGGTGAAAGCTTAACACAGCGTGAAAGTCATGCAGAAAGCTCCTATAAGAGCTTTCTGTATGACAGTCACACTGCATTAATTTAACCCTCTCCCTTATGTAAGCGTATTTTGACGCATCTGCAAATAGAGTAGACCCAGATTAGACGGCTCCTAGAGGAGCCGTCCGGCTCCTAGAGGAGCCGTCTGATCAGGGTCTGCTCTGTTTGCTTATGGTGTAATATAGATCTGATTCTACAGCTTCTGCCTGAGCCAAAATATCAAAATAGTGTTTATATGCCTTTATAAAAAATAATCTTATTAATATTCATGACGTCATTATTTTCTACATGAATATTCAGCAGAGAAAGGGTTAAGCAATCATTTGTCTAACCAGAATCTAACAGAACTAAAAGTTTTTCACATTTTCACGCACTTAGCACAATTAGCAATTAGCACGATGCAGAAACACCGTCGGTTGAATCCAGATGAAACGACACGTAGCATAGTGTCTCATCAGAATTTAAAATAATTGACACTGTGATCTAGTTTTTGAAGATAATCTAAAAACTCTCGGGAGTCATGTACATTTGAATTCAATATGGATTTTTTTGTTGTCGACATGTTCTTCAGTGATCCGTTAACCCTTTACTTCATATACATGTATACCGATACATGTAATTACATTTCGCCAACAGAGTAGAGTCAGGTAAGACTGTTTTGTATAAGTTGTCTGATCAGGGTATGCCCTGTTTGAACATATAAATTACTTACATGTATAAATCATACTCTGTCTTGTCTATCGAGACATTTTCACCTATTATTATTATTAGTTTTAAAGTTATTTCGATTCTGTAGGATCCTGCTGGTTTCACTTATAACACACCCTATTCTACGACACAGTAGCCCCTGACAAATTACCTTAACCTTTTACTTCATAGATAGTAGTTTAGACATACAGTGTCACGTCTTTTGGCTAAGGTCTGCTCTGTTTGCGTATGGCATTATATAGATTCGATTCTGACTTCTGCCATTGCCAAATATGTGTTCATCTAATCAATATTTATTTATTTGATTACATCGTTATATCTACTTTGAATATTCACCAGGTGAAGGGTTAATGCTGAGCACCGGACATATATTTTATCAACAATAAAAACAGATTCGAGTTTCGTCAATGGAATGAATTTTGGACACATTGCGTAAATAAGACTTAGTTATGATAAGTACACGCCGTCCACCCTTATCCCGCTGGGAAAAAAATAATGTCCGCTCAAATTTGGATCTGGTGTAATTTTCGCTACTTTCGATTCGACATGGTGTCAAACAGCTTGGATCCTGATGAGACGCCGAAATACTCGGCGTCTCATCAGGATCCAAGCTGTTTGCAAATGCGTGTTAGGTCACGAATAGCTGGATAAGAGTTCAGATCGATTTATACAAACAGTTTAAACTAGGGCTTTATCTACATATTCATCTACATCTGCATGTTGTTGTTGCTGTCCACGGTGGATTGCGAACTAGTGAACCATACTTATACACAATATACGTCCTTCATGGCCATTCCTTTGTTAGATTTAAACATTAGCCTGCAGTTAAATGTGTTGTTTGCTCTCTCCTACTGCATAATAATTTTCTTAGTTTTATTTTTTGAAACAATTCTCTTAGTTTTATTTTTTGAAACTATGTGGCTCAAAGCGGTTTGCAAAAACACTTTTTTCGCCGTTAGCTCAGGATAATGATCAATGCCATTCGTACCGAGTTTATATACAGATTATGTTCGCACCGAGTTTAGATCCAGATTACATTCATACCGAGCTTAGATCCAGATTACATTCGTACCGAGTTTAGATCCAGATTACATGTACATAGCAAGTTGTCCGGGGGTCTGAGGTGATCAGAATTGTTAGAAAATTGTTGTTGTTTTTGTTAATATGTCAGGGAACATGGAGAGGTGTAGACTATTTCCGGATTTTTTTTATAAAGCAGACGAGAAGTATTAGGAAACCTCATTAATCTGTGTCAGTTGTCATGGATGTGTTCAATAAGGAGAGAACGCTTTGTCTAATAAATATTCATGTAAGAAATACTGGCACCATGGATATTTATTTTTGAATTTAATAATGGCATGTAAACAAAGTATTTTGTTAGAATTGGTAGAACGTGTAGAATTAGATGTGCATAATTTCATAAGCAAACAGATTACGGCTCCTATTGGACCCGTCTGATCTAGGTCTACTATGTTTGCAAATGCGTAAACCCCGTTTATATGAGGTAAAGGGGATACTCACCTAAAGATATTATGCTTACAGTTAAACATACTAGTAGACGCCACATAGTGGCGGTCTATAACAGCAGGTGGTAGCTAAATTCAGGACAAAAGTAATGCAGAGAGCTCCTAGAGGAACTCTTTGCATTACTTTCCACATGCATAAAGCTACCACCTGTCTCTCTCCCCTAATTACTTATCCAGCGGTGTCTGTCCTATAGTACTCTAGGAGCATGATGTCGTCTGCTTCAATTTGATCAGAATATCAAAAAGTTGAAGCGTCGAAATAATTGATGTCTAAGCTAGAGCAAAACTATTTTGCCAGATCATCACGGGTCCTCCCGCAAAGTGTTGAATTCAGCTACTAAAATACAATATTCACCTAATTAAATCTGATCGGTTTCCTTATTGTATTTGTACTCATGTAACATACAATTATCGAACCCTTTTGAATGTTTATACAGTAGAATCTCGCTAAAGCAACCACGTGATTTATTAATATAGGACACCGTAACAGCAGGTGGTTGCTTAATGCATAGAAACAGTGATGCAGAAAGCTCATATAGGAGCTTTCTGTATCACTATTGCCCTGCATTAAACTACCACCTTTTTTTTAAAAAAATACATCCAGAATGAGACTCGTTTTGAGCGGTCGTATAATCGAGACGCTACTGTTGTAAAATATATAAAACCGGACGTATAAATACATATCAATGTTGGTCTTTAACCCTTCTCTTGCTGTTCACGTTCCTGCAGGAGCTGTCTCACCAGGGTATGCACTAATTACAGAGTGGTTGTGCAACCAGTGCGCCCCAAAGCAGTGATTGCACAGAGAAATGTTTGTAGACAGTGAATATACAAACTTATACAACAGGACATGGGTAAATAAGGAGAAATGTATTTTAACATTCGGCAAGAGAAGGGCAAGACAGGTGATTGAAAGGTCATCTAATTAAATCTAATATTTGTAATGTTATTATTTCTAAAATGAATTAGTCATCAGGCATATTGTTAATGCTGGACACAAGGTACATAGGAAGTTTGCTGTATTTCAAAGCAGTTTACTACTATCAGAAGAAAAAACAAACCGGTTCAAGTTTTCGTCCGTTGAAGGGAATGGGGACACGTTGTGTAAAGACGGCCTAGTTATGATAAGTATACTCCTGCAACTCTTTCGCTGCCAAATATTGTCGTCAGTTTTTCAAAAACTATAACTACAGTAACAGACTCTATGGATCCTGCCGAGACGCCACATTACGTGGCATTTCATTGGACCCAAATCTGTTTGCATAAGGAAACCAGACTGAGCATTGGCAGCGAAAGAATGAACCCCATTTTCCACGCAGTGAAACAATAGAATGGATGCTCAGATTAGGATCTGGTGCAATTTTGATCAGACTTTTAAGAACTTTATTGACCGAAGGTCAAACAGTGTGGATTCTGATGAGACGCCGAGTTACTCGGCGTTTCATCTGGATCCAAACTGTTTGCAAATGCGTGTCATATGGAAAATAGAGGGATACTAACCCTAAAAGTATGTATTTAACCCATTACCCCATAGGCTATTTTTAGATACAACCTCTTTGAATAAATCTACCGAAAAGGAGCAATAACTTGAGAAAAAGAGAATTTTGTAGTTTGAAAACATTGTGATAAATACAGCATTTGCTCCTATATGAGCAAATGCTCTATTCATTACAATGGTTTCACAAAGTGACTTTTACAAAGTCGTCAATATGAGGGAATGGGTTAAGGAATAACTCATACTCTCCTAGACTAATTTTGGACCCAACCTCTTTGAATTAATCTACAGAAAAGGAGTATCAACTATAGAAAAGGAGAATTTTAGAATTGTGTAGTTCTGAAGTCGTTGTGATAAATCAAGCATTTGCTCCTATGGAGCAAATGCTCTATTTATCACAATTGGTTTCAAAGAATGAGCTGTACAGAGGCACAAACAGGCGCCAGTAGGAGAGCGTGGGTTAACCAGCTACTGGTAAAGACGTTTTTAACGTTTCTGTAGATGGGAAGGATCCAGGTCCGACACAGCTCCTACTCAGTTGGCGTATGAAATAATATGGATATGTGTCGTGGCCAAAGCTTTAGTTCACATGACATTATTCCGTTAACCATTTCCTTCATATAAACTCATTTTAATGCATTTGCAAACAGTATACCCATGTCAGACGGCTCTGCTTAGTTTGCTGGATACAAAGTTCTACCTTCCATATCTCGTTCTGTCCATGAATATTCAAGGTATTGAAATTTGTCTTAAACATAGAACAGGGAAAGGGTTAATTAATATGCATTTATCTTACATGAATACTCATGAGAGAAAGAGAGTACCATACGGTGTAGCAACCATAACCCTTTCCCTGAGGAATATTCATGTAGGAAATAATGACGTTATGAATATTAATAAGGTTTTTATAATGGCATATGAACACGTGATATTTGACTCAGGCAGAAACTGTAGAATCAGATCTATATTACACCTTAAGCAAACAGCAGACCCTAATCAGACGGCTCCTATAGGAACCGTCTGATCTGGGTCTACTCTGTTTGCAGATAGGTCAAAATGCGCTTACATAAGGGAAATGGTTAATTCTAATACACGCATAATGCCTGTTTGGATATGTTTTACAATATACGTGCATCGTTTTCTGTATTGCTGGGAGCCAGCAATATTTGAGAAGACCAAAGAATCCCAATATATCGTTTGGGAGAAGGTATTAAAATTGTTCACCGGTCAATGAAATATCAATAATTTCGAAGTTTCCGGCCACAAAAACTCGAACGTTTACAAACTAGTCGGTGGTCTAGTGGTAATGCACTTTACTACCAATCCGGAGGTCCCTTCCGGAAATTTCATTGTCTCCCACCCGCACATCCTCTCCGCCCAGGGGTTAAAATGGGTACCTGTGTGGGTCACTAGCCGGTACTGCGGCTGCATGATTGCGCCGTATATTAGCAGTGCTCAATATTGTAGGTGAATGGGTCAATGAACGGTCCTTCGGACTGAACGTAGACTATAACTAGATACTTTTTTTACATGAACATCGGGAATGTTGGCCATGACCATATCTATATCGTAAGCAAACAGAGCAGACGGATCTTGTAGGAGCCGTCTGATCAGAGCAGACCCTGATCAGACGGTTCCTACAAGATCCACCTGGTCTGGGTCTACTCTGTTTGCAAAGGCGTTTATATGATGTACTGGTTGCTTAATGCAGGACAAAAGTAATGCAGAAAGCTCCTCTACATTAAGCTACCAAGGGTTAAGATACTTCGCATTGTCGATCCAGACTACTTTGATACTTCATTGCACAACAATGACTAAGCTTAATGTCTATATACATGTGAATGATTTTAACATAAGTAACTTTCGTCTGCAAAATGCAAAAAATTGTTGTCTGCTACAACTATTTAAGTACATTGTTATTCCATTTCCTTTGCAAACAGTGGCTGAACGTCAAAGAGTCTGGGTCTTGATAGATGTCGAGTAACACTGTGATCCTCTGGATACAAACAGCTTGCAAGTTGTACATACATATGAGATTGAAAGGCATTACCCATTCCCTGTTAAATATATATTCGCTGATTTTCTATAACAGCAAATGTACACATGAGGGTTTGGTATTGGTAGAAACTGTACATTCAGATCTATTACATTTTCACAAGCAAACAGAGCAGACCCAGATCACGAACAATCTGATCTGAGTCTACTCTGTATGGTAAAGCGTTTACCGTGTATATAAAGGAATGGGCTAAATGCTGCCCAACCAACCGGGCTCCAATGAATAATACCATAAAAGTAGAAAGCTATATTTAGATAGTTATAAATAACTATTGCCGGTATACTAATCGACAAAGTTAAAGCGCCTGGCCACAGGGTGAGTCGTAAACCTTCGTCCAGCTTTCGGTATTTGAAACTTATACATTGTTGATCTTTTATATACAGTAAACCCCTCTAATGCGACCACTTAATGAACAAACATGGCTGTCTTCATAAGCAGATGGTTGTTTAATGCAGGACGAAAGTTATGCAGAAAGCTCCTATAGGAGCTTTCTGCATAACTTTCGTCCTGCATTGAGCTACCACCTGCCTTTGCCACCGTGAATTATGCCCTTTTTTGCTGGTCGCTTTAGAGGGGGTTTACTGTATCTTGAACGAGCACAAACATTTTTAACTATGCATCGGATTAATGGTCGGATTTTGTATTTGATTTATGTCGGCTTTGCTTTGTTGACCAGTGTACATTAAGTTATTAAGCTACCCGTATGGCTGTTCATGTCTAAATATAGAAATATGACCCGATTTTTGCACAACGTTCAAGGCATTGATTCAAACACACAGTTGTTGTCACATATAAATATACACCCTATTATTCAACCCTTTATCCATATATGGTATGCATTTCAGAGAATTTTAAGATGACAAACCAATCTTTCTTTGAAATTAAGGTCGCAACGTAGGTATAAATATGACAGAAGTTTGGATAATACAACAGAAAGAAAGCGAAAGCACGACGATTACTTTGCAGTAACCGATATACAGGAGAAAGGAATAACCCTGCAAGAATATAAAGTGTACTGTTACTTTGCCATATTAAGGTAAGATTTTGTTTCACATACATGTAAATGTAAATTTCTTATGATTTATATATGTGTGTTTATTTTCTGTTATAATTTATATTCATTTCATGGTGTGTGATTCTCCACTTATGGTGTAACATTTAGTGCAATGCGGGTGCTTTCCTTTGCAAACAGATTGGATCCAGATGAGAGGCCAAGTAAGCCTCGCTTTTCGAGGATGGATCTAATCTGTTTGACAGTCCGATTAGCGCTGATATTTTTGCGGAGATAATGACTACAAATTGTATTTGTAACATGAAGTAGATGAAAATGTGTAAAAAGGTTAGATATACAATAGAACATCGATATCTCGAACTCGGATAACTCGACCTTCGGGTTAATTCGAACTAAAATTTCGGTCCTTCCAAAATTTACAATACATGCACAAAATTGTTCTAAATTCTACCACTACGCATATCTAGAAACACATGTGACATCTAGAAACACGTGTGACAGCTTAATGCAGGTCGACAGGAGCTTTCTACATTACTTTCTGCCTGCATTAAGCTGTGAACTGAGCGAAATTGTCCATATTAGAAATCAGATAACTCTAACGTCTCTTATATCGAAGTAATTTGCATGGTGCCTTGAAGTTCGAGATATTTCATAAGATTTACCGGTCATGTTTGCTTTTATAAATTAACCTTTACCTGTTCCACATTTATGTAAGAAATGATGACATCATGAATATTAATTTGATATTTTTATAATGACACATGGACTCAAGAAATGTTAGCCATGGCATAAACAGTAAAATCAGATATATTTTATTCCATAAGCAAACAGAGCAGACTCTGAGCAGACAGCTCCAACGGGGACCGTCTGATCTTGGTCTACTCTGTTTGCAAAGGCGTTAACCGACGTAGTTATGGAGTAAAGGGTTAAAAAAATATTAACTGCTTAGAATATTAAAAATTAAAGCATATAGGCATGACTTTGCAGACAAGTAGATCCAGATCTGATCATGAGGCATACACCAGGATCTATACTTATCTTTTAAAGCATAATGCACGACAATATTACTGCAGAAGGCCCACCTGTGCAATTTTTGCATTACGTGTGTCCTGTATTATACTACAATCTGTCTTAAATTTCAGAATTGGACTAACACCATACTGTAAACAGTGTGCTGTAAATAAACGTAAGCAGCATGTAAGATGTTTTTCTCTAGCTCGATGTTACATTGCATTTTTAATTAATCATTTGATTTGGCAAATAACATATATCAATATGCATTTTTATCTTCAGATAACGACAAGACAATGTCTTATTACCCCGAAGATAATGTTGCGTCTGTTGTCATTGACAATGGATCCGGCATGTGCAAGGCTGGGTTTGCAGGTGACGACGCCCCTAGGGCTGTGTTCCCCGCTATCACAGGAAGACCCAAGTACGACATCGCAATGGTGGGAATGGGTGGAAAGGACACATATATCGGCGACGAGGCCCAGGCCAAGCGGGGTATATTGTCCCTAAGGTATCCCATCGAACACGGCATCGTCACCAACTGGGATGACATGGAGAAAATATGGCATCACACCTTCTACAATGAGCTCCGAGTTGCACCTGAGGAACACCCATTAATGTTAACAGAGGCCCCGCTTAATCCTAAGGCCAACAGAGAGAAAATGACACAGATTATGTTCGAGACCTTCAACACACCTGCCTTCTACGTCAGTATTCAGGCCGTGTTGTCTCTATATGCCTCTGGGAGGACGACAGGTATTGTGTTTGACTCTGGCGATGGCGTTTCACACGTGGTCCCAATATACGAAGGGTATGCACTGCCCCATGCGATAGATCGCATGAATCTGGCTGGAAGGGATCTGACGTCATATCTGGGCAAAATACTCACCGAAAGAGGATACAACTTCGCCAGTGCATCAGAGAAAGAAATAGTTCGGGACATAAAAGAAAAAATGTGTTATGCTGCCCTGGACTTTGAACAGGAGCTGGATGCTTGCACAAAGTCTTCAGTGTGCGAAAAATCTTACGAACTACCCGATGGACATGTGATAACGGTTGGGAACGAGAGGTTCCGTTGCGTGGAGTCTATGTTCCAGCCATCATTTATAGGCATGGAGAGCGCTGGTATCCATGGACTTCTGTACAACTCGGTCATGAAATCTGACATTGACATTCGGAAAGATCTCATCGGAAATGTGGTCCTGTCAGGCGGCTCTACCATGTTCCCCGGTATTGCAGACAGAATGAAGAAAGAACTCGACGGATTGGTGCCTAACACAATGAAGGTCAAGGTCATTGCTCCACCTGAGCGAAAATATTCTGTGTGGATTGGTGGGTCTATATTGGCCTCCCTGTCAACCTTTGGTAACATGTGGATCTCGAAACAGGAGTATGACGAGTGTGGACCTGGCATAGTACACAGAAAATGCTTTTAGAGACTTGACCACTTTATATTCGAGAGACTTGCATTAAGCTGCCACCTTCATTTTCTTCAATATGTTTATAAGAATATAATCAGTGTCACACAGTTTGAATCCTGAGGGCATGCCGAGTTACTCGGCGTCTTCTCAGGATCCAAACGGTTTGCAAAGGTTATTACGAGTTCGCCTATGACATATAATAGTTAAAAATCTGGGTCTTAAAGGCAGGTGGCAGCTTAATGCAAGACGAAAATTATGCAGCAGGCTTCCACATGAGCTTTCTGTATTACGTGTGTCCTCATTAAGCAACCACCTGCTTATAACGATGAGCACTATTTATTAAGTGGTCGCTTTATGGGATTCTACTGTATAATTGAATGTGGAATGTGCAATTTGTCTTTCATTGTAATTTATAAGATATGTGTTTTCTATCATAATTCATTGTTTGTCTTTCCATTTCTTTGTTACTCATACAAATGTATTGAATTTAAAATATCATATTTTTTACGAATCGTGTGGCATTTACTAAATTTATATACATTATGTTTGATTATTACGTTGTCAATAAATATTTAAAATCATACAGTGTCGGATTTCATCATTTGCAGTTTCGACGAACTAACAATACAGAAAACCCCTCTAAAACGGACGTTAAATTTAGTATAAATACCGGCCTTGGAGACAGGTGGCAGCTTAATGCAGGGTGCAAGTCATGCAGAATGCTCCTCTAGCAGCTTTCTGTATGACTGTCACCCTGCATTAAGCAGCCACTTGTCAAAAGGTATCTAAATTGTTCTCTACTAGCATTCCGGTTTAAAGGGGTGTCAAAGTTGGGTTTTCACTTTATTGTCCAGTCCGGTTGTTTACCTGTATTGCACGCCATGTATATCGTGCAATGCGCGTAAACATTTGAACGGTTCAATTAAGTGAAAAGCTGATTACGTCATTGACATTGTTATACTGATTTTTTACTGTTATAGTATACAAAATAAAGTAAAAGTACAGGTGAACTGTTACACTCTACATTGTTTTACACTTACACTTGTATTGAACAAGTTGGTGCTTTAACCCATTCCCTGATATTGACGACTTTTGACGACTCTGTAAAGGTCACTTTGTGAAACCATTGTGATAAATAGAGCATTTGCTCCTATAGGAGCAAATGCTCTATTTATCACAATGGTTTCAAACTACAAAATTCTAAAAAAATCCTTTTCTCTAGTTAATGCTCCTTTTTGGTAGATTTATTCAAAGAGGCTGTATCTAAAATAGCATATGAGGTAATGGGTTAACTGGGATCTAAATTATGGTTGAAATAGACATGCAGACTCGTTTAACCCTTTGCTCCGCGAATATTTATGTTAGAATGATGATATCATAAATATGTATTAGATTAATTATCATTAAACAATATGGACACAGGATTTTCTGCCATGGCAGAAGTTGTAGAATCATATCATTATTATATTTTAGGCAAACAGCACAGACTCTGATCAGACGGCTGCTACAGGGGCCGTCTGATCTGGGTCTACTCTGCTTACAAAGGCATATAATTGCGTATGGAGTAAAGGGTTAAATTTGGCTAAACATTAAAGAAATGTAACAAATGACCAGCTGTTCTGAATCCATTATCACAGAAATACACGTTGGCGCTTTTGCAAACATAGTAGACCCAGAGTAGACAGATTCCGTCTGATAAAGGTATGTTATGTTTGCTTATGAAATAACATGGATCTGATTCTACAGTTTCCACAACACATCTTTTTCATGATGCCATTATATAACCCCAACTAATTAAGGCCCATGCATTCATCATTTGTTATAGAAAAGCTCATTAGGATAAAACAATTAAATGAAACCATGGTCCGTATTCATAAAACTCTTTTTTTCTTATCTTTTATCCCTTACTCCATTAATATTCATGTTAGAAATGATGACATAACGGAGTACCATTTAGCTGAATGTTTACAAAATCATACCAACAAGAAACCGTTGCCTGTGACAGAAACAGTAGAATCAGATCTATATTATTCCATAAGCAAACAGAGCAGATCTTGATCAGAGAGCTCCTACAGAATTTGTCTGATCTTGGTCTTCTGCTTGCTTAAAAAGCTTATATATGAAGCAATGGGCCAAATAAAAGCTTCAATTTCGTATCCGATTAAAACAATAAGTGCAGATATACAGACTCACTTTTAACTCTTTCACCGCCAAAGTCGCATAAATGCACAACGACAAATAGTGCAGTCCCAGATCAGACGCCGCCTTTTCAAGGCGGCGTCTGATCAGGGACTTCACTATTTGTCTCAATCTATATAGAAATATGTGCTTTATTCCTTTGAAATTTGCATTTATTTATCTCATTTCCTTATTTTACTGAATGATTAACAAACTTGGATTGCAGACGACAATTAGAATTTTGGCGCTGAAAGGGTTAATTTATTCAATACGCTGAGTAACTCTGCGTCTCTAAATTATTTCAGCTCTGATAATGTTTTTGAAACAAAATGGAGAAGTCTACAAGGTTACAATAACAATATAATTTAAAAAATTAACAACATAGTGATATTTAACGCAATGAATATATAAAAAGCATGAAATGAATAGTGAACCATGTCAGTCACATCAATATCAAGGATGACACCAAATAAAACACGATCCCTTATTTCCATTGCGGTCCTTGATACGAGCTTGATATGAGCTATGGTTTGACATAGAAATGTATTATTTTAATTAAATACGTCATAAAAATAAAATAGAATCTTAATGAGATATGCATTACTCTCATCTTGATTAAAGTTATTTGCAAATTTGATACTGGTCGCGAATATAGATTAAGTTTGTTGACCTGAACAACGTCAATGTTATATATAGGTTTGAATGCTTTACTCCATAATTCGCCTTTCTACGCCTTTGCAAACAGAGTGGATCCAGTTCAAACAAGTGTAACTCTTGAAATTATTATTTCGATATTGGGTGGTTGGCCCTGGGCCGTTGGTTTTGAACTGGTCTCCATATCTGGTATGTACGCGTTGGCATGCAGGTTGATTGTCGTGTGAGTGCTAGACATTCGAAAATGCAGACAGAGTGACACTTGCTCTATCGACGCTTTTTTGTGCGATCCACTGTTTGTTTGGTCATGGTTGTATTGGTGGCCGTCGTGTTTTCCGACTGGCTTCCAAGATCAGCAGGTAGGAATGATCTTCCCCATGTAATCTACAACGAGTAAACTTTGCGGCTCAATGCCGCAAGTCCCGTAACTATCGGGGATAATGGAATGATCCCGTTGTTTCAAAACTGACAACATTTCATACTTTGAATACTTGCGGTTTTCAAAGAGGGTAGCTGGCACAAATAT
Organism: Azorinus chamasolen; assembly: GCA_963576725.1. Classification (NCBI taxonomy): domain Eukaryota; kingdom Metazoa; phylum Mollusca; class Bivalvia; order Cardiida; family Solecurtidae; genus Azorinus; species Azorinus chamasolen. The sequence continues at coordinate 53,783,568 of OY755243.1, read as the reverse complement.
ATGACTGATGGAATGAAACTTGCTTCCCAATTGGTTTCACTTGCTTCCTGGGCAGCTTCAGCTTTAGCGGTCAAAGATGGAAATTCAATTCAATTCAAATTAGGAAACGCACAAAAATAAGTTAATAATAAGATAAATAATAGCAATCCAACAGGTACATTAGCAAATGCAATTGAATAAAACTTTAAATTTCATAATTGGAAATTCAATTTAAATTAGAAAATGCGCAAACACTAAAGAATATGTTCTTGCAATTGTATAGCAAAAAATTGAATTGAAAATGAAATGAAATTAATATTTATTTTAGATAAAAAAAAGTAAATTATAAATTAAGGCAATTACACAGCATACACATTGTCCATAGGGCAATCGTCCTAAGGGGCAATTGTCCTAAGGGGTACAGGCAATTGCCCCTTAGAACAATTGCCCCACTTGGTAATTGCCCCTTGCCAAAATTGCCATCCCTGCTGACAGTTGCCCATTTTGTTATTAAATATGCATGTATATAAAACACATTGAACATGCTTTTTGATCAATCATATAATACAAAGACCTATGATAACACTTATCATAGCTCTTTGTATAATAGTATTACTATGTGCAGATGTTTGTGAACTGGTACTGTTCTGTTTGCAACTAATGTATGTATTCCATGAGCTAGATTTGATGAATTGCATAGAGTTTATGCAATCAGGAAAATAAAATAGATAAAACATGTTACTTTTATGTATTGTTATTATTTGATATTACTGTATAGTGACCCAAATTGAAACAGAATATTATGTAATTACTCTATCAATCATGACATACAAACCAATGTGTAGCTCATCATCAGCATATCTTGCTATAAACATGATGTCTGTTGACACTTCGACCTGTTGTAAGTTTTCGTTTACTTCCGGTTCTTTTAACCCTTCTCTTGCTGAATTTTAAAATGCATTTCTCCTACTTTAACCATGCCCTGTTGTATAATTACATATATCTTCACTACATGTACATTGTACACGTATTTGGCTGTGCAATCACTGCTGTGGATTCTAAACACCATGTCATCAATTGACAATACAACTAAAGATAAAGCCATTGTCAAATACTGACATATCATGCATGGGGAAATTCTGTAAACAGAGATATATAGAGAGTTTATGGGAAACTAATGACCGAGTGTCAAACAGCTTTGATCCAAGGTATTTGCAAATGCCTGTCAGCTCGCGCTTAACATGAGAAAGGTTAACCCATTACCTCATAGGCTATTTTTAGACCCAACCTCTTTGAATGAATCTGCCCAAAAGGAGCATTTACTAGAGACAAGTAAAATTTTAGAATTTTTGAAACAATTGTGATAAATAGAGCATTTGATCCTATATGAACAAATGCTCTATTTACCACAATGGTTTCAAGAAGGGTTATTACAGAGGCGTAGAAGTGGTTATTACAGAGGCGTAGAAAGGCGTATTTATGGAGGAAAGGGTTAAAAAATCCAAAAGTGTCCTGTGAGAGTGGGACTAATTTAGATCCGATTACATTTTGCGGTAGATATGAAGAAGTGAAGTAAGTGTTTTTGAATAAATAAACGTGGACATTTTGTCAGAATCAGTATACAGTAAATCCCCTCTAAACCGGACGTTAAATTTAGTATAAATATCGGCTTTGCAGATAGGTACTCTAGGAGCTTTCTGCACGATTTTCACCTTGCATTAAGCAGTCACCTGCCTAAAAGTATATTAAATTCTTCTCTACTATAATTCCGGTTTAGAGGGATTTTACTGTAGATTGATGGAAAGAAGAAACAGCATTAATCAACACTTTGTGCACATATAAATTGTCGTCTGCAATGGATGCCTCGTACTTCACTTATACGACAATGAACACGCAAATATTTAAAATAGCGCTGTTTTGAAACTGTTGAATGTGGAAAACGAGTGTGCTAGCCTCTGCAACAATGGGTCATTCCACTTTGAATGGGTTAAGACCTTTCCTTGTTCTGTTTTTAGGCCAAATTTCAATACCTACTGAATATTCATTGACAAAATAGTTATAAAGAAATATAGAAGGTGGAACATTGTAGACATTTTAGAAAGTAAAAAAACAGATCAAATTTTATTAGCAAACAGAGCAGACCCTGATCAGACGGCTCCTCTAGGAGCCGTCTTATCTGGGTCTACTCTGTTTGCAAATGCGTGAAAACACGTTTATATGAGGGAAAGGGTTAAGACCTTTTTCAGGTTTTTGAAACTTCTTGTCATATGGGGTGGTTTCGGGAGAACCCATCGGTGTATAAAAGCCCAATAGTTTATAATACTACACTGGTGTATAATATCCCAATAGTTTATAATACCACAATGGTGTATAAAAGCCCAATAGTTTATAATACTACAATGGTGTATAATATCCCAATAGTTTATAATTGCCCAATATTGTATAATAATCCAAAAGTTTATAATAGCCCAATAGTGTATAATAGTCCAATAGTTTATAATACTACACTGGTGTATAATATCCCAGTAGTTTATAATTGCCCAATATTGTATAATAATTCAAAAGTTTATAATAGCCCAATAGTGTATAATAGTCCAATAGTTTATAATAGCATAATAGTTTATAATAGCATAATGGTGTATGATAGCTCAATAGTGTATAATAGCCCAATAGTTTATAATAGCCCAATAGTGTATTATAGCCCACTAGTCTATAATAGCCTAATCGTTTATAATAGCCTAATAGTTTGTAAGAGCTTAACCCTGTCCTGTTGAATATTCGTATCAGAAATAATGGCACCATGAATATTAGTGTTTTTGTATTGATAGAAATTGAAAGAGTTATATCTATCAGAATTTCATAAACAGAACAGACCCTGATCAGGCGGTTTCTTCAATAGCCTTGTCAGATCTTTGTCTATTCTGTTTGCAAAGGCGCTCCACCAGGTAAAGGGATAAAATGCCCATGAATACGTCACAGGCCATAGTGTATAATAGTAATACACTCGTTTGGTGGTTCTGGCTAGAGTGTATAATAGTAATACACTCGTTTGGTGGTTCTGACTAGAGTGTATAATAGTTATACACTCGTATGGTTGTTCTGACTAGAGTGTATACTAGTTATACACTCGTATGGTGGTTCTGACTAGAGTGTATACTAGTTATACACTCGTATGGTGGTTCTGACTAGAGTGTATAATAGCTATACACTCGTATGGTGGTTGTGACTAGAGTGTATAATAGTTATACACTCGTATGGTGGTTCTGGCTAGAGTGTATAATAGTTATACATTCGCATGGTGGTTCTGGGTTGAACTTTAGTGTAAACTTACGTCCGCGTTAGACAACGTGTCTGTTATTTTACATTCGCTGACCTTACGTAAACAACACAAACAGTAAATGGGATGTCAATATTAATTAGATTAATTGTTATAATAGCACATGGAATTGTTATAATAGCACATGGTTACATATTGTTTTGGTCATGGCAGAAACTGTAGAATCATATCTATATTGTATCATTAGCAAACAGAGCAGACCCTGATGAGATGGCTCCTACAGTAGCCCTCTTATCTGGGTCTACCCCGTTAGAAAGCGTCATAGAAAGTCGTATTTATGGAATGAAGGGGTTAAAATGGATTTTCTCCTTGCTAGATCTATGTTTATTTTAATCCATTCAACATTAAGCAACTTTCACCAGCAAAAATATTCTCTGTTATAATTATCTAAGTATATCATTAGTCCATTTCTTTTCAAAATGCAGTAGCTGATAACTGGATGAGGTTATCTAGAATTATTCCGACATAATACTGAAGCATTATTCATAATTTGTTTTTTGTTATTTGACTTACCATCTATTATTATTTAACCATATCTATATAAGAAATAATAACTAAGGATATTATTTTATAGGCCTAATGTAAAAATTAACAGGGGATTTTACCATGGTCGAGTCTGTAGATATATATCTATATCATTGCATTAGCAAGCAGAGCAGACCCTGATCAGATGGCTCTTATATCAGCCATCTGATCTGGGTCCACTCTGTTTGCAAAGGTGTTAAAAGACGTCTAGAGAGCTATTGGTTAAAGGGTTAATGACTAATATTACAAGACATTTTACGGTATTAAATTGACCTGTATCAATATTTGTTCAGCTAGCATCAACTAGAAACATTGCACATGTTTAAGTTACAAATGAACAACCTGATGAGGTGCCGATTAACTCATCTAGATCTAGATCAAAACTGTTTGCAAAGGCGATTGGTCCGCAGTGTTAAGTGTTAAATGCTGTATATCAACCGGCTTCAATGAATCATGAAAATTCTATTTTTAGAAATTTATAAATAACTTTTGTCCGCTATACTACCCGACTAAGTTAAAGCGTCTTATACATTTGTATTTCCGTTCATATTTTCGTTCATTTCGTAAATTATTTATTACCATTTTTTTTACTCAAAGGTAAGAAGGAAAAAAAATGTACAATGAGATGACCGCTAGCTAGAAAACAGACATTTTTATTTCTTCCCTTACCATTCTCACATAGATTCCACAAATGGTAAAAAAGACAAGAAAAAATATTTCCAATTTATATCTATGGCATTGTATTGTGTATTTGCACTTATAATATCAGTTATTAAATAAGCCCTTTAGCAAATAAAAATCACTACTTGCTTCAGTATATTGACCCTCGAAGCATAAACACTCACTCGGAAGTTATAGCAAAATCTCTACATACAACATACCCTTACTTGGTAACCACAGAAAATAGTTACTATCTGAAATATAAATAGTAGAATTAGTATTGAAACATAAGTTAACCATGTTTGCTTCTTGAATAAACAAGTTCCAGAAATATCCATGTACCCAGAGACATATACATACATGTTTGTACGATATCTCTGATGTACCTTATTTCGGTAAACAGGTGGATTTTCGAGCAATGCATCGCGAGGATACAATGTATGAGCCAGTATATTAATTGCCATGCCAATAAAATACAAAAACGGAAATAATAAGGAAATAATTGTAGAATGTTGAGTGAACAAAACTACAATAAATGAATCTATAGGTGAGTGAATTTGAGCAAATCATAACAGTTTGCCCAGCTTTCAGTGCGTGAAAAGCAACTTAAGCATATTGAACGAACACTGAAAGTGTAGAATTTTGTATCGACCCGTCGGATATGTCACCTTTACTTGGTTGATCAGTATACAGTAAGTAAATAACCCATGCACTGTTGTGACATACAATATCGGCTATAGTTTGGATTTATGGCACTTTGTGCAACTTCGGATGCGATTAAGCTTTTGAAAAATTATTGACTAAATGTCAAACAGCTTGCATGTTTGTTGGTCTCCGACTTATCGGCGTTTCATCTGGATCCAACCTGTTTGATAAAGCGAGTCCGATCGCGAATAGCGGGACAAGGGTTAAGCTTACTATACTGTATAGTGGTTCATATCTAAATATAGAAGTGTGACCTTATTTCTGCTCAACTTGCAAGGCATTAATTCAAACATACATGGGTTGTCACATATAAAAATACACCCTATGATTCAACCCCTTATCCATATATGGTATGCATTTCAGAGAATTTTAAGATGACAAACCAATCTTTCTTTGAAATTAAGGTCGCAACGTAGGTATAAATATGACAGAAGTTTGGATAATACAACAGAAAGAAAGTGAAAGCACGACGATTACTTTGCAGTAAGCGATATACAGGAGAAAGGAATAACCCTGAAAGAATATAAATTGTACTGTAACTTTGCCATATTAAGGTAAGATTTTGTTTCATATACACGTACTTAAATATAAACATTTATTATGTAACTTTCTTATGGTTTATATATGTGTGTTTATTTTCTGTTATTATTTATATTCTACATGTAATCTGTTTGACAGTCCAATTAGCGCTGATATTTTTGCGGAGATAATGACTAAAAATTGTATTTGTAACATGAAGTAGATGAAAATGTGTAAAAAGGCTAGATATACAATAGAACATCGATATCTCGAACTCGGATAACTCGAACTTCGGGATAACTCGAACTAAAATTTCAGTCCTTCCAAAATTTACAATACATGTACAGAATTGTTCTAAAATTTACCACTACGCATATCTAGAAACACATGTGACATCAGAAACACATGTGACAGCTTAATGCAGATCGTCAGGAGCTTTCAACATTACTTTCTACCTGCATTAAACTGTGAACTGAGCGAAAGTGTCCATATTAGAAACTTCTGTTATATCGAAGTAATTTGCATAGTACCTTGATGTTCGAGATATTTCATAAGATTTACCGGTCATGTTTGCTTTTATAGATTAACCTTTACCTGTTCCACATGTATGTAAGAAATGATGACATCATGAATATTAATTAGATCTTTTTATAATGACACATGAACTCAAGAAATGTTAGCCATGGCAGAAAGAGTAAAATCAGATATATATTATTCCATATGCAAACAGAGCAGACTCTGAGCAGACAGTTTCCAACGGGGACCGTCTGATCTGGGTCTACTCTGTTTGCAAAGGCGCTAACCGACGTAGTTATGGAGTAAAGGGTTAAAAAATGAAAACTGCTTAGAATATTAAAAGTTAAAGCATATAAGCATGACTTTGCAGACAAGTAGATCCAGATCTGATCAGGAGGCATATACCAGGTTCTATACTTATCTTTTAAAGCATAATGCACGACAAAATTACTGCAGAATGCTCACCTCTGCAATTTTTGCATTACACGGTCCAGTATTATACTACAATCTGTCTTAAATTTCAGAATTGGACCGACACCATACTGTAAACAGTGTGCTGTAAATAAACGTAAGCAGCATGCAAAATGTTTCTCTAGCTCGATGTTACATTGCATTTTTAATTAATCATTTGATTTGGCAAATAACATATATCAATATGCATTTTTATCTTCAGATAAAACGACAAAAAAACAATGTCTTATTACCCCGAAGATGACGTTGCGTCTGTTGTCATTGACAATGGATCCGGCATGTGCAAGGCTGGGTTTGCAGGTGACGACGCCCCTAGGGCTGTGTTCCCCGCTATCACGGGGAGACCCAAGTACGACATCGCAATGGTGGGAATGGGTGGAAAGGACACATATATCGGCGACGAGGCCCAGGCCAAGCGGGGTATATTGTCCCTAAGGTATCCCATCGAACACGGCATCGTCACCAACTGGGATGACATGGAGAAGATATGGCATCACACATTCTACAATGAGCTCAGAGTTGCACCTGAAGAACACCCATTAATGTTAACAGAGGCCCCGCTTAATCCTAAGGCCAACAGAGAGAAAATGACACAGATTATGTTCGAGACCTTCAACACACCTGCCTTCTACGTCAGTATTCAGGCCGTGTTGTCTCTGTATGCCTCTGGGAGGACGACAGGTATCGTGTTTGACTCTGGCGACGGCGTTTCACACGTGGTCCCAATATACGAAGGGTATGCACTGCCCCATGCGATAGATCGCATGAATCTGGCTGGAAGGGATCTGACGTCATATCTGGGCAAAATACTCACCGAAAGAGGATACAACTTCACCAATGCGTCTGAGAAAGAAATAGTTCGAGACATCAAAGAAAAAATGTGTTATGCTGCCTTGGACTTTGAACAGGAGCTGGATACCTGCACAAAGTCTTCAGTGTGTGAAAAATCTTACGAACTACCCGATGGACAGGTGATAACGGTTGGGAACGAGAGGTTCCGGTGCGTGGAGTCCATGTTCCAGCCATCATTTATAGGCATGGAGAGCGCTGGTATCCATGAACTTCTGTACAACTCCGTCATGAAATCTGACATTGACATTCGGAAAGATCTCATCGGAAATGTGGTCCTGTCCGGCGGCTCTACCATGTTCCCCGGCATTGCAGACAGAATGAAGAAAGAACTCGATGGATTGGTGCCTAACACAATGAAAATCAAGGTCATTGCTCAGCCTGAGCGAAAATATTCTGTGTGGATTGGTGGGTCTATATTGGCCTCCCTGTCAACCTTTGGAAACATGTGGATCTCGAAACAGGAGTATGACGAGTGTGGACCTGGCATAGTACACAGGAAATGCTTTTAGAGACTGGACCACTTTATATTCGAGACTGAATGAAAGAGGAACGATGTTGACCTTGAAGCAATGGTTTAGCGCAACCCAGTTTTAAGTTTCTGAATAATGATTATTCAAAGTTATTAAGTGTAAAACTATGAAAAGCTTAAATTTTGTTTGAGTCTGCACGATTTGCAAATCTCAGCACACTCGGTATCAAAGATTAAACTATTTCCCTCATAGGTTATTTTCAGATCCTACCTCTTTGAACGTATCCACCCAAAAGGAGCATTTACTAGAGAAAAGGAAATTTTTAGAATTATGTACTATTGAAACCATTGTGATAAATAGAGCATTTGCGCCTATGTAGCAAATTCTCTATTTACCACAATGGTTTAAAAAGTGACTTTTGCAGAGACGTAGAAAGGCGTATTTATGGAGGAAAGTGTTAACACATTGGAAACATCGAAATACTTTGTTTTCTATTTCAAAACAGCGATCAGATTGTCAAATAGTCCTGATCCAAATGAGACTTCGAATTACTATTGTGTCTCATATTGATCCAGATTCTTTGGATAAAATCTAAATTTACCGAATTCGCCAGGACTGTGTGTTTATAATAAACACACAGTCCTGGCGAATTCGGTAAATATTAGTTTTGCGCTTTGTCATAGGAATGAACACGGTGCAATAGCATTGGTATGTTGACTACCAAATGAACTGCATTGAACATAAACAATTAGTCTACTTTATTTCTTTGCATAGTAGCGGCGAAACCATGATTACCTATGCAATCAGTTTGGATCCAGACCAGATGCCGCATTGTGCGGCGTCTCACCAGGATCAAAACTGTTTGACAATTTGGCCATATTTTTGCAAAGAAATGAGATTTTGTTTTATTTTAAGGATTGAAGCAGACAACAATTGTTGCAGGCGAAATAAATACTTAGCAAGCAAAGAGTTAATCCTTTCAACACAAAGTAAATTTCATCTTCAAGAAAATAGTGTCTGCTACAATAAGTGAGACACCGAGTTACTCGGCATCTCGTCTAGACCCAAACTTTGTGAACATGGTCATCATAAAATGGTCTATAGGGTCTGAAGTCATATTGTAGCAACAGTTACTGCTGATACAAAAAAACCTCTCTAAACCGGAATTTAAATACATGTAAAGGAAAAGTTTGATATTTTTATACAGGTGGTTGCTTAATGCAGGGTGATATGCTTCCTTCAGAGCTTTCTGCATGACATTCAACTTGCATTTAGCTGCCACCTTCATTTTTTTTCAATTTCATTACAAGAAAATAGTGTCACACAGTTTGAATCCTGAGGGCATGCCGAGTTACTCGGCGTCTTCTCTGGTTATTACGGGTTCACCTATTTCGGCGAAATAGTTTTAAAAAATCTGGGTCTTAAAAGCAGGTGGTAGCTTAATACAAGATGAAAGTTATGCAGCGGGCTTCTACATCAGCTTTCTGTATTACGTGTGTCCTCATTAAGCAACCACCTGCTTATAACGATGGGCACTAATTATTAAGTGGTCACTTTATTAAGTTATACTATATATTTGAATTTGAAATGTGCCAATTGTCTTTCATTGTTATTTATATGATATGTGTATTTTATCATTTATTGTTTGTGTTTCAGCTTTCTTTGTTACCCATACAAATTCATTGCCATTTAAAAATCAGTTTTTATAAAATGTGGTATTAACTAAATTATATACATTATGTTTGATTGTAAAGTTGTCAATAAATATTTAAAAGATAATGCCGTTTTTCATCATGTTTTCTTTTGCTGTTTCAACTCAATAACAATACAGTAAAACCCACTCAACTGGACGTTAAATTTAGTATACATGTATATCGGGCTTGCAGCTTAATGCAGGGTGAAAGTCATGCAGTAAGCTCCTCAAGGAGCTTTCTGCATGAATTTTATCCTGCATTAAGCGGCCACTTGTCAAAAAGTATCTAAATTATTCTCTACTAGAATTCCAGTTTAAAGGGGTTTAAGTATATCAAAGTTGGGTTTTCACTCCATGCATATCGTACACTGCACGTAAACAATTGACATGTTCAATTACAATAAAAACTCGATGAAACACTCATATATGTACCATTATTGATCTTTAACACAGGTGACAGCTTAATACAGTGTATAAGTTGCGCAGAAAACTCCTATCTGTACGACTTCTACACTGCATTAAGCAGTCTCCTGCTTACAAAGACATGAACTCTTCATTACTAAAAGTTTGTAGTTTGAGTTTTTACTGCAAGTCATTTACATTGTTATACTGATTGTTCACTGTAATAATATACAAAAATAAAGTAAAGGTATAGGTGAACAGTTACACTCTACATTGTTTTATACTTTCATACAGTTGAACTTCGATATCTCGAACTCTGATAACTCGAACTTCGGGATAGCTCGAACTAATAGTTCAGTCCTTCCAAAACTTACAATACAGAAATGCTCTAAAATGTATAACTATGCATAACTAGAAACACGCCTTACAGCTTAATGCAGGTCGAAATATCATGATCAGCATTACTTTAGACCTACATTAACCTGAGAACTTGTCCAGATCAGAAATCTTATAACTCGAACTTCTGTTGGATGGTCCCTTGAAGTTTGAGATATGAAAGTTCAACTGCAATTATGTTTGTATTGAACAAGTGGGTGCTTTAATTTGGATCTAAATTATGGTTGACATAGTCATCATTTGTTATAGAAAAACTCAGTGGGAAAAAAACAATTAAATGGTCCGTATTCATTAAACTCCCAGATTTGTTTCTGTTTTATCCCTTACTCCATTAACCCTTTCCCTGTTCTATGTTAATTACAAAATTCAATACCTACTGAATAGTCATGGACAAAATAGTTACAACGAAATATGGAAGGTGGAACATTGTAGTCATTTTAGAAAGTATAAAAAACAGATCTATCAAATTCCATTAGCAAACAGAGTAGACCCTGATCAGACGGCTCCTCTAGGAGCCGTCTGATCTGGGTCTACTCTGTTTGCAGATGCATGAAAACACGTTTATATGAGGGAAAGGGTCAATATTCATGTTAGAAATGATGACATACAGGAATACCATTTAGCTGAATGTTTACACAATCATATCAACAAGAAAGAGTTGCCTATGGCAGAAACAGCAGAATCAGATCTATATTATCCCATAAGCAAACAGAGCAGATCTTGATCAGAATCTGTCTGATCTTGGTTTTCTGTTTGCGAAAAAGCGTGTATATGAAGTGATGGGTTAAATAAAAGTTTCAATTTTTATCCCATTAAAACATAAGAAGTGCAGAACAAAAATTGATCCTTTGCATACTAGAAGTCAATTTGATATACATCCTCACTTTTGATTTATTCAATACGCCGAGTAACTCGGCGTCTCTAAATTATTCGAAGCTCTGATAATGTTTTTGAAATAACAAGAGGGCCATGATGGCCCTGATATCGCTCACCAATTAATCACAGTAGAAGATTTTCAGTTTTCACTATAACTATGTTTCTATAGAAAACTGACCATCCCTCGAGGCGGGGCCAATTTTGACCCCAGGTGCATAATTTATATAACTGCTGTAGAGGACCTGAACATAATGCTATGTGCCAAATATGAAAGCTGAGCACCTTCCAGTTTCAGAGGAGAAGATTTTCACTATATGTTTCCATAGAAAACTGGCCACAACTGGGCGGAACCAATTTTGACCCCAGGGGCATAATTTTAACTTTTGCAGAGAACCTGAACATGATGCTATTTGCAAAATATAAAAGCTGAGAACCTTCCAGTTTCAGAGGATAAAATTTTCAAAGTTTTCACTATATGTTTCTATTGAAAAGCGGCCACCCAAACTGGCCTTCCCCCTGGGATGGGGCCAATTTTGACCCCAGGGGAATAATTTATATAACTTTTGTAGAGGACCTGAACATCATGCTATGTGCCAAATATGAAAGCTTAGAACCTTCCATTTTCAGAGGAGATGATTTTCAAAGTTTTCACTATATGTTTCTATTGAAAACTGACCACCCCTGGGGTGGGTCCAATTTTGACCCCAGGGGCATAATTTATATAACTTTTGTAGAGGAGGACCTGAACATGATTATATGTGCCAAATATGAAAGCTGAGAACCTTCCAGTTTCAGAAAAGATTTAAATTTTCACTACATGTATATGTTCTATTGAAAACTGGCCACCCCGGGGCGGGCCAATTTTGACCCCAGGGGCATAATTTATATAACTTTTGTAGAGGAGGACCTGAACATGATTATATGTGCCAGATATGAAAGCTGAGAACCTTCCAGTTTCAGAAAAGATTTAAGTTTTCACTACATGTATATGTTCTATTGAAAACTGGCCACCCCGGGGCGGGCCAATTTTGACCCCAGGGGCATAATTTATATAACTTTTGAAGAAGACCTGAACATGATGATATGTGCAAAAGATGAAAACTGAGAACCCTGTAGACTCGGAGGAGAAGAGTTTTAAAGGTTTGAATTGTTGACAACGCACGACAGACATCAGGCGATCAAAAAAACTCACCCTGAGCACTTTGTGCTGTGGTGAGCTAAAAACTAACCGTTTCTGAGATATCACTCCTGGACGAATGCACGGATGCACTGACAACACCAAAACTATATCTCTCCGTATTGGGCGGGGGATAACAATATCAATAATATTACCTCCCTTTAGAGGATACAGTAAAACACAAAAACAAAATACACAAAATATTCCATCTGATTTATTTGAACACATTACTGTTGCTTCTTATTTCTGGCCTTTGCATTCTTTGAAAGCTTTGTCTTTGTTATATACTCCTTCCTTGTGTCATGTCTATTGGTTACCTGGGCTACTGGAGATTTCTCTGTGAACTGACAATAGTGGAAGTACACCAAGAAGAGAAGGAAATGACCGCAAGAGAACACAGAGATGAGTAGAGGGAACAGGTCAGGCAGGTGTTCTGGGGGAGCTACTATCACTGTGGCTAGTGTGAGCACCACTACTCCAACCATAGACACACAGAACTGAAACATAGATACATGTTCATACAATACAAACCATAGCATACTTGGGTAATATTTTTGAATATTACACTAGTTATATGATTATGAATTCAAATCAGTTAAACTCTCTATGTAATAATGGATTACATGTATATTAGGTACTTTTAGTTTAAATTACAGAAAAATCTCTCCATAACGGCCACTACATTACATCAAGTATTTTGTGTTAAAGACAGGTGGCTGCTTAAAGCAAGGTGAAAGTAAAACAGAACGCTCCAATAGGAGCATTCTGTTTTACTTTCACCTTGCTTTAAGCAGCCACCTGCCCTAAATACCAACTAATTAACACAATTTAGTTGCCGTTATGGAGAGGTTTTACTTTATCACATGTATAGAAGTAAATTCATTTTCTAAAGAATTATATAAGATAAATAGAATATTCTATTTGTGTTGCTTTAACAGACTTTCAGTCATATCACGATATCCACCAAATTACAGGTGGAGGAAGACCCCAGAGGTTTTTCTCTGACAGGAGCCCTCTGATCTGGGTCTACATTGTTTGCAAATTTTATTAAACTAGTTCCCTGTATTCAAATTCCAACTCCTTAACAATATTTGCATCCAGTTTGGAATGAAATGAGACACAAAGACATCTCATTTGAATATAAGCTGTTAGACATTTAGGATATCACTATTTTGCAAAGAAACAAAATGTAGCTATTGCTTCTATATTTTAACAACAAAGATTTGGTTTACAAATAAAGACAGTGAGATTAACCTTTTCATGTAAGAAATAAAATCATGAATATCTATCAGCTGAATTTTTATAATGGCATATATACACATGATTTTTGATACTGTTAGAATCTGTAATCATACCTATTGTAAGTTGATAAGCAAACAGAGCAGACCCTGATCAAGGTCGAGTCTATTTGCAAAGGTGTGAAATTTTCAAAAGGTGTTACTATGAGAGTTAACTTAATGTGCTAAACATTCACAATTAAGATTAATATACAGTAAAACCTCTATTTAACGGCCACTTAATTGTGTTAATTAGTTGGTATTTAGGGCAGGTGGCTGCTTAAAGCAAGGTGAAAGTAAAACAGAACGCTCCTATAGGAGCGTTCTGTTTTACTTTCACCAAGTGCTTTAAGCAGCCACCTGCATTTAACACAAAATGCTTGATGTAATTTAGTGGCTGTTATAGAGAGGTTTTGCTATAACTTACAATCAGCTTGACTGCAATATCTGCCCACATGGTGTTGAAGACTTTATCTGAGGTTTCCGAGGAGAAGCTCCTGCAGTATACAATACTGTAGAGACCCATGGTGGCCAGGTAGGGTACCAGGGAGCCATCTTTGATCAGCAGGGGCAACATACTGTCAAAACATAAACACACTACAATTTTCATAACGTTTTCAAAATCAGAACTTTCATATGAAATCAACTTTTGCCTACTCCAATGGCCCTCAACCCTTTCCCTCATATAAACATGTTTTCACACATTTGCAAACAGAGTAGACCCAGATCAGATGGCTCCTATAGGAGCCATCTGATCAGGGACTACTCTGTTTGCTAATGGAATTCGATACATACATCCATTTCTTACAATGTTCCACATTCCATATTTCATTATAGCTGTTTTGTCCATGAATATTCAGTACGTATTGAAATTTGAACTAAATACAGAACAGTGAAAGGGTTAAGTGTTTGACACTTCAAGTGTACTTTTTAGATAAATGGGAAAACAACAAACAGTAACAATTGAAGCATACCATATGTTTAGCAAACAATACTAACTTACCATGCAGAGTTTACTAACATGGGAAGAGCCAAAATCCCAGAATAAGTTATAACAAAATAAATAGCCAACTTACTTCGAGACAATTTCTTTACTGTCATTGCTAATAGTTTGGAAGGTATGTGCACATGTACAAAACTGTATCATGAATTCATATAAATGCCTATTCAGGACTTTGAAAACAGAGTAAACCTAGATCAGATGGCTCTAGCAGGCATCGTCTAATCAGGTTCTGCTCCTTTTGCTCATAAGATTAAAGAACTTTAGTGAGCAAGCTCACATACCCCACGCGGCCACATTGTCGGAGAGAAAAAAAGTAGTTCACCATGACGGATTTATCTGAGAATCAAGCTTTTATTCATGACAATTCGTAAGGCAAATTTTACAACAATTGGTCGAGACATGAAAGTGCTAGATGACCAACAGCATATTACGATACACAGATGGACTAATGGATGAACTGATTGATGGACAGACGGGTCAAAAACTATATACCCTGTGCAACTTCCTTGCTAATAGAATGGACTCTACAATTTCTACCAATATCAAAACATCCAATGTACATATGCTTTATCGGCTCATAAATGTTCATGATGTCATTATTTTAACATGAATATTCAGCAGGGATAGGGTTAATAAAAGATTTGATTTAACCCTTTGAATGCTGAATATCAAAACTGGCACAGTACAATGGTTAAATGGTAGAATCAATCCATTTTGAGATATATATAAATCTACTTAACCCATTACCTCGTAGGCTATGTAGATCCAACCTCTTTGAATAAATCGACCGAAAAGAAACGGTTATTAGAGAAAAGGAAAATTTCAGAATTGTGTAGTTTTAAAACCATTGTGATAAATAGAGCATTTGCTCCTATGGAGCAAATGCTCTACTTATCACAATGGTTTCAGAAAGTGACTATTACAGAGGTGTCAAAAGTTGTCAATATGAGGGAATGGATTAAGTATTATAAATGACAGACAGTGCACACCAAGATGTCTGATATGGGTCTACAATGTAAATTTCAATATTAAAGCTTGTTTCCTACATTCAAATGTTGACCCCCTGAATCCTGATTTTCAAAGTGTAACAATTTATCACTCTTTATAAAAGGATTTAATGTGCTAGTGGATTTTAACGACTCACTGACTCAGAGGGGTTCTATGATCTGGGTCTGACCTGTTTGCAAATGTTAGTTAAATGGTTACCGACATTAATTGTATTAGGCACAGTGCTCCTATAAGAACAAAGCATTTAATTACAACTGTTATGGTAAATTCTAATATTAATGCATTTCCTCACCTAAATGTAGATATTGTTAAAAACCAGAAACACCAAAATGGCCTGTCTGGTATCAAAATGGTCACAATTCTGTAAAATAAAACAATTAGGAAACATTTACAAAGCATAAGAATTTAAAAATCCAAATAACATTCTACAAAGATGCAATACACCTCTACTTGTGATGTGCATAACAATCAAGCTTAAACTGTATGTTGTTGAATTCCTCTATAGAATGCCCGACACGAAACTTATTCATCAATGTAACACTAAAAACTACCTAATGATTTTACAAATGCTTGTATTTAATATTATTCTTAAATCTTTTTTTTTACAAAAAAATGTGCTTCTACAATTATCCTGAATTATGCTCTTAACATGCTCTTACCTGTAGTGACACAACAGCTTTTCCTTTTTTACCTATTTAATTTGTATACGTCAGTTCTTTTTTTTCTTACTTTTGGAATGAAATTTTTAATTTTGCATAACAATTCTTCATTTCTACACATTATGCTTCATATTCATGCTAAACGTCTTCTTTATCCCTTTCCATCATGTAAACGCCTTTTCACGCATTTGCAAACAGAGTAGACCCAGATCAGATAGCTCCTGTAGGAACCGTCTGATCAGGGTCTGCTCTGTCTGCTAACAGAATTTGAAAGATCTGTTCCTTTACTTTCTAAATTTCAATATTTCATTATAACTATTCTGTCCATGAATATTCAGTTGGTGGTGTAATATGGAAAAAACTCAACATAGAACATGGAGAGGGTTAAGAGAAGAGCTACAGATAACAGGAATTTTAGGGCATTTACGTAAATTTCTCCACCAAACCTTATATTGCTGGTACTCACTAGAATCACCTCAGTGAGGTGGTCCTAATATGTGCTAAAAAGATAGGGTTTTGACTGAGAATTAGAGTTTCTTTATTCTTTTTATGTATATTCAGTGCATGTGATGCAGTATTTAAGAAAATATGTAATGAACAAACATGTCTGATAAACAGTAAAACCTCTCTAAACGGGATGCTAAATTTAGTATAAATATCGGTATTGGAGACAGATGACAGCTTAATGCAGAGTGAAAGTCATGCAGAAAGCTCCTCTAGGAGCCTTCTGCATGACTTTCACCCTGCATTAAGCTGTCACCTGCCTAAAAGTATCTAAATTCTTCTATAGTAGAATGTCCGGTTCAGAGGGGCTCACTGTATAAGACAACAGAGACTTACACTGCTGGAAGTAGGATACTTTTCTCATGGACATGGAATGAGAACAGGAAAAAGACTAATGCTGAATTTACCTGTAAACAATGGAGCAAAGAATCAATTAGGCATTCTATCGAATTTGCTAAATTGTATATACTTGTAGTGTTAATTTTTTCCATTATAAGATTCTTCAGTTCCATCGTAATTTTTGCACCTGGTAACATTATGTTCCAGTTAGCTGTGTATTACTTATTGAATCATTTTATACTTGACATTTTACAGCTTTAACACAAGAAAATAAGAAAAAAATTAAGGAATTAACAGGCATATTTATGGATTAAAGAGTTAATGCAGGGGATTTTGCATTATTTTTACCCTTCTTTAATCAACATACACACCTATGTTTATTCATAAAGTGGCCACTTTAGAGGGGTTTTACTGTAGATAAGAAAATGTTTACTTAACCCATCCTTTCATGGGCTATTTTTAGACCCAACCTCTTTGAAATAATCTATTGAAAAGGAGCATTTGGTAGAGAAAAGGATTTTTTTTAGAATGTTTAAGTTTGAAACCATTGTGATAAATAGAGCATTTGCTCCTACAGGAGCAAATGCTCTATTTACCACAATGGTTTCAACATGTGCTTTTTACAGAGGTGTATATATGGAGGAAAGGGTTAATATAACATCTAGGTAAAATGTTGCTATAATTCTCTGCTAAACCCCACCTTGTTGATACTGATTAGAAGCAATTCTAGTGAGTACCAACTAGATAGGGTTTAGCTGAGAAATAAGAGACTTAGAAGCATCTGTACTCCTCTACAGCTGTATGAAATGTTTTGTCTTGAATATTAGGACGTACAGGATCGCCTGATCTGTATCTATCCTGTTTGCAAAGGCATCTATATCAGGTAAAGGGTTAACCCTTTCCTCCATAAATATGCCTTTCTACACCTCTGTTAAAGTAACTATAAAAGTAACTTTTTGAAATCATTGTAATAAATAGAGCATTTGCTCTATTTATCACAATGGTTTCAATACTACATAATTCTAACATTTGCCTTTTCTCTACTAAATGCTCCTTTTGGGTAGATTCATTCAAAGATGTTGGGTCTAAAAATAGCATATGAGGGAATGGGCTAAATACTATGACACACTGAGTAACATCTGTGTACAAGCTCTTTGCAAAAGTCAGTCAAATGGCGCTCAGAATGATAAGGGATAATACATTTTAACCCTTTCCCTGTTCAATATCCATGTAAGGAATAATGACATCATGATTATTTATTAGATTATTTTTATAAACATATGAAAACATTTACATTTTGGCTCAGGCAGAAACTTTAGAATCAGATCTCATAATTTCATAAGCAAACAGAGCAGACCCTGATCAGACGGCTCCTAAAGGAGCCGTCTGATCTAGGTCTACTCTGTTTGCAAATGCATGAAAAATCATTTATATGAAGGAAAGGGTAACTTACCAGTGCATACTTAAACTTGTCATATGATGGTCTTATCAAAAGATTGAGTGATGATGGAAGCAAGAAAACAAGTGTAGTGGACAAACTGTAATGAAATCCAATACATGTGATTATGACATGTTTTATGGCAAAAAACAACCAATTTCTTCAAATAATAATGATTAATGCAATACAGTCTTATCTATACCAACATTTTTGTATCTTAGCAAACTGTTACATATACTGATGATTATGTTTGTGTTGTTTAACCCTTTCCTCCATAAATACACCTTTCTACGCTTCTGTAAAAGTCACTTTTTGAAAACATTGTGATAAATAGAGCATTTGCTCCTGTGACAAATAGAGCATTTGCTCCTATAGGAGCAAATTCTCTATTTATCACAATGGTTTCAAAAATCTAAATTTTTCCTTTTCTCTAGTTAATGCTCCTTTTTGGTAGATTTATTCAAAGAGGATGGATCTAAAAATAGCATATGAAGGAATGGGTTAAACATTCCCCTCATGTATATTCATGCAAGACTCCATTAATGATGAAATTGATTTCATTCTTGTATTGTACATGTAAATATAAAATAAAAAAGTACTGCCATGGCAAACAAGAGAAACAGGTCTGTAGCATATAAGCAAATAGAGCAGACCCAGATTAGATGTTGGAGCTGTCTGATCTGGGTTTTTCTGTTTGCAAAAGTGTAAATAGGAGGGATCATCAATGATATACATTGTAGAGCAAACCTATGGTATCTATATAAAGTAGTGATGAAATCTTTAAACAGAAATGAGATGCAGAGTAACTCACAAAATTTCTTACATATTTATCCAAATTATTGGAATATTTCAATGAAATATGAACATTCTACACTAAGCCACTGATATAATCCTTGTATCGTTTCTCTCTACAACATCACAGACAGTTTAGGGACTTCTAAAAGCACAGACACTGATTATGCATATAGGATATCGAAAGGCATTGGCAAAAGAAACTGTCAGCTTTGTCACTGTAAGAGTAGCTGACCTGACTTACCACAGGTGAACAATTTGCTGTTGTGTCAATACATTTTTCAGCTTCACTACTACAGACAGGGCACACCAAACATTAGAAACCTTATCCTGAAAAACAAGAGAAGGTATAGTAAAAATGTTGCAAAACAAATCAATAATGGATAGGGCTGCAACAATATGAATCCATATTGCAATATACTAGACTCATATTGCTATATATAGCAATATATTGTCAAATTATTTAAAAGAAACTGTGCATCTCAAAATTAGCAACTTGTTTTTCAAAATGGCAACATTTAGCATAAATAGATATAAAACAAATGTCTTTCTTCAATTAAACCTTTCCCTGTTCTATATCTATTCCAAACTTCAATACCTACTGAATATTCATGGACAAAGTAGTTATAATGAAATATGGAAGGTGGAACATTGTAGCCATTTTGGAAAATAAAGAAACAGATCTTTCAAATTCCAATACCATACAGAGCAGGCCCTGATCTGGGTCTACTCTGTTTGCAAATGTGTGAAAACACGTTTATATGAGGGAAAGGGTTAACCCTTTCCTCAATAAATACGCCTTTATATGCCTCTGTAAAAGTAACTTAATAAACCATTGTGATAAATAGAGCATTTGCTCCATAGGAGCAAATGCTCTATTTATCACAATGGTTTCAGAACTACAAAATTCTAAATTTTCCTTTTCTCTAATTAATGCTCCTTTTCGGTAGATGTATTCAAAGAGGCTGGGTCTAAAAATAGCCTAAGTAGCATGAGGGAATCGGTTATGGGTTAAGTTTCTTTTAAACATTTGTAATTTTGTGACTTTGTATGGAGTATAAAAATCCGACTCAAATAGGTCACTTGTAATATACCGATATGCTGAAAAATATTACTCTCTTCATCTTACCTCATATAACCCTCTGGCTAGTGGGAAGATCCGGTGTATGACTTGTAGTACGGATTCCTTGCTGTATACGAATGGTGCCCAGCAGAGTGCAAAGATACATATCACTGTCACACCAATCTTCACAAGTCTGACAAACCTAAAAGAAGAGGCTTCATCTTTACTCTTTGCATGCAAGCAGACAAATTAATGATTACCTAATACCTATACAAATATATTGGATCCAGATGAGATGATAAAGGTCAATACAAATTTGCCCAATATATTGTTATCCCCCGCCAAAGGCGGAGGTTAATAGTTTTGGCATTGTCCGTCTGGCCATGTGTCCAAGAGTGATACCTCAAAAACAGTTTGGAGTTTTCCATTGAAACTGTGTGTAAATGTTTAGTACCATAACATAATGTGGGCCTGCAAGTATCAAGTACATTTCTATCACTCACATTGGCTATGGAACACCAGAGTAATGGTCCTTTGTTTGCAAAAAAGATAACGTTTTTGCATGTCCGGAGTCATTTCTATGAGTAAATGTTAAGTACCATAAGGACATGTGGCCCTGCAAGTACCATTCATATTTACCTTGGAACACAAGTTATGGCTCTTTGTTTGTGAAAAACTTAGCCTTTTTGTCTATCTGGTCAACAACTCAGTTAAATACTGAAGCCAGCACTTGCTTGGAGGGGGATATCAATTCAGCCAACTTGCTTGTTAACCCTTTACCTCAAATAAACGTGTTTTCACGCATCTGCAAACAGAGTAGACCCAGATCAGACGGCTCCTATAGGAGCCGTCTAATCAGGGTCTGCTCTGTTTGCTAGTGGAATTTGATAGATCTGTTTCTATACTTTCTAAAATGGCTACAGTGCTTCACCTTCAATATTTCATTGTAACTACTTTGTCCATGAATATTCAGTAGGTATCGAAATTTGGAATAAACATAGAACAGGGAAAGGGTACAAGTTGTGCACTAAACCCTCAATAAAATCATTCCATATAAATCTAAGAATCCCAAATACATACCCGCCTGACTTGAAATCCCTCAGACATTTTCCTAGGAGGTAGCAGAAGAAGGGCATAGCGTGGTATAGTTCCATCTGTTTGTAGTTTAGGGCCAGACAGAACATAATTGAGCCATAGACATCATGGTTGGCAGCCAGACAAGCCACAGCCAGAACAGTGAGGCCAAGGCTGATACAGTTGTATCTAACCACAGTTAAGTTCCATAATGATGGTTCTACATGGGGAATCAAAGAGCAAATTTCTTCATTTGTGTAGAACAGAAACTTGGATGCTAACAATGTCTATTATTTGTAAATTAACTTATAGTGTACACAATAATCTACCCTTTCCTTCATATAAATGCCTTTTCATGCATTTGCAAACAGAGTGGACCCAGATCAGATGGCTCCTATAGGAGCTATCTGATCAGAGTCTGCTCTAAATTCTAATAGAGTTTGATAGATGTTTCTTTATTTTCTAAAATGGCTACAATATTCCACTATAATTAATAATCAAGACTGTATGAAAAATTGTCAATATTTACCTTTTGAGTATTATTTACGATTTACCTGATGAATATTCATGTAAGAAATGATGACATCATGAATATTTATAATTGTATATGAACACAGGACCTGTATAATCTGGGCCCATATTAATACAGCTCCTTAGGAAAATTTAAGGATAACTTAAGGAGAAATTTTCTGTCTAGATTTATAGCAAAACTATTGAGTAAATTTCTATTCAATGACTTTTAGAATATTTAGTTAGGTATATACATGTATGTTATATACAGCTTTATTTCTCTTATATATCTTTACTTGTATTGATTTTATAGGATTAAGGAATATTCAAGAAATTAAGGAATTTTCTTAAGTTTCTCCTTTATAGGAGCTTTATGAATATGAGCCCAGATCTATATAATTCCATCAGAAAACTGGAGTAGACCCTGATCAGACGGTTCCAACATGAGCTTCTTTCTGATTTGGGTATACTCTGTTTGCAATGGCATCAAAAGGTGTCTCAATCTGGTCAAATATAAATTTAACAAAGGATACTGAAAATGGCCGTAGTCAATAAGGAGTAGCCCTGGGTACAGTAGCATCAGCAAGCAGGCTTTGGACTGGAAACAGAAGTCATGAAAAAGTCTTGTAAACTTGCTAATAATGGCACAAAATTCATAGAGTATGGTTCATCTAATGTTAACCCTTTCCCTTATGTAAGCACATTTTTACGCATCTGCAAACAGAGTAGACCCAAATCAGACAGCTCCTATAGGAGCTGTCTGATCAGGGTCTACTCTGTTTGCTTATGGTGTAATTTAGATCTGATTCTACAGCTTCTGCCTAAGCCAAAATGTCCTGTGTTCATATGCCATCATAAAAAATAAATCTAATTAATATTCATGACATCATTACTTCTTACATGAATATTCATCAGGGAAAGGGATAATCCTCCTCCTGAAATCTCAATTCTTATTTCTGTAATGCCCATTTAACCCTTTCCCTGTTCAATATTCATGTAAGAAATAATGATGTCATGAATATTCATAGGCTGAATTTTTATAATGGCATATATATATATACAGGATTTTTTGGTATTGCCAGAAACTGAAGAGTCAGATCCATTATAATGTCATCAGCAAACAAAAGAGCCGACCCTGTCCTGATCAGACAGCTCCTATAGGAGCCATCTGATCTGGGTCTTCTCTGTTTGCAAATGCATGAAAAGATGTTTTTATGAAGGAAAGGGTTAAACAGAGGATTTGTAACAAACTTAGATGTATAATGTATGTACACAAATTATATAAACAGATTTAGCTAAGTAAAATGTAACAGTGTTCAGACATGATTTGGCTAACAAAGTTACAAACAATTCCAGTGTAGAATAACCAGGCTCCGAGGTTATAAAGCTTTTTGTTTGAGTCTGAGATCATTATTCTCAAGCATCTGACTGGTCATGTACACAAGATGTTTGATACAGATAGAAACTATAGAGTCAGATCTATACTAGTTTTAAAGCAAACAGAGCATATCCTGATCAGAAAGCTCCTATAGAAGCCGTCTGAGCTGGATCTACTCTGTTTTCAAATACATGAAAACGCATCTATGAAGGAAAGGTTGATTCCTAATCCTCTTAACAAGAGCTAATTAAACATACAAATAAAGAGGTGAAACAGTTTAATTGTAATATCAATCAAATTATGGAATGAAGAGCAAAAAATCAGATTTTTAAAGTTTAACTGAAAAACCTCTCCAAAGCAGAAGGCTTAACCCTTTAGTCTGACCTTCTAATGCTTTTGCAAACATGGTAGATCGAAATCTGATGGCTGGAGTAGGAGTAAACTATGATTTAATCAGGATCTGCTGTTTTCTTATGGAATTATATACCAAGTAATTATGATCCAACAGTTTCTACAACTGCAATAAACCCTGTCTTCAAATAACTATTTAAAATTCAGCTAACAAAATATAAGCCAGCAAATATTCATGATGCCAATATTTCTCACATAGGAGCAAATGCTCTATTTATCACAATGGTTTCAGAAAGTGACAGAGGCGTAGAAAAGTGTATTTATGGAGGAAAGGGTTAAACACCTAAATGTTTATCCATAAAGTGGCTGCATTAGAGGTTCTTCAATATTATTGCAAACAAACAGTCAATATCTATCAATCAAATAGCAGATGACATTCACCCAATACCTGTTTAGTACATGTAAGAAACAATGACTGTATCAATATCAATTGGCTGAACTTTTATTATGGCATTTTGAACAAGAGAATTTCTGACTAATGGCAGAAACTGTAGAAATAGACCAAACTGTAGAAATAGACCAAACCTTTATCAGGCAGCTCCTACAGGAGTTATCTAGACTGGATCAACTAGATTTGCAAAGGCATAAATAGGTACAGGGTTAAGATTATTTCAAAACAATCTGCACATACCATCTTCTTTGGATCATTCTGACCTGTGTGCCTTTGTTGAAATATGATGAAAACTGATGGAAAATATACCAATAGGTCTGCCAGCAGAACTGTGAATATATTCAGAAAATATTTTTTTAAAAAATGTTTGACATTCAGTATTCAAACCCCTCTTTCATAACTACTAAAACAAAATACTTTTTCTGGATCTTGAACACAGCTGGTAGCTCAATGCAAGATGAAAGTTATAAAAGAACAAGAGGGCCATGGTGGCCCTGATATCGCTCACCAGACAATCAGAGGAGAAGATTTTCAAAGTTTTCAATATATGTTTCTATAGAAAACTGGCCATCCCTGGGGCGAGCCAATTTTGACCCCAGGGCCATAATTTCTATAACTTTTGTAGAGGACCTGAACATGATGCTATGTGCCAAATATGAAAGCTTAGAACGTTCCAGTTTCAGAGGAGAAGATTTTCAAAGTTTCACTATATGTTTCTATAGAAAACACTCAGGCACCCCTGGGGTGGAGCAAATTTTGACCCTAGGGGCATAATTTATATAACTTTTGCAGAGGACCTACAGATGATGCTATGTGGCAAAGATGAAAGCTGAAAACCCTGTAGATTTAGAGGAGAAGATCTTTAAAGGTTCAAACTGTTGACGATGGATGATGAACGACGCACGCCGATGGACGACGGACATCAGGCAATCACAAAAGCTCACCCTGAGAGAGCTAAAAATCCCATAACATTTTTTTTGCATTACATTTATATGAAGGAAAGGGTTAAGATGCCAATTCGTTCAGTGTCCATTCAGGATCCAAACTGTTTGACACACTGAAACTGTATTTGAAAGGAAATTAAAGACAGGTGTAACATATAACAATATTTGAAGACCCTATACAGTAGAAACCCTCTAAACCGGACGTTAAATTCAGTATAAATATCGGTCTTGGTAAGTGGCTGCTTAGTAGAGAAGAATTTAGATACTTTTAGGCAGGTGGCAGCTTAATTCAGAGTGAAAGTCATGCAGAAAGCTCCTCTAAGGGATTTCATTATGACTTTTACCCTGCATTAAGCAGCCACCTGCCTAAAAGTATCTAATTTTTCCTCTACTAGAATTCGAGTTTAGAGGGGGTTTACTGTGCAAGAAAACCTCTCTATAGCAACCACTTAATGAGGAAACATTTATAAGAGAATGTGGGCAAACTGAAAGTAATGTAAAGCTCCTTTGCAAGCTTTATGCATAACCCTACTGCATTAACTCATTCCCTCCTAGACTATTTTAAGACCCAACCTCTTTAAATAAATCTACCGAAAAGGAGCATTAACTATAGTAAAGGAGAATTTTAGAATTCTGTAGTTTTGAAACCACTGGAATAAATAGCTCCTATGGAGCAAATGCTCTATTTATCACAATGGTTCCAAATTGTGACTTTTACAGAGGTGCCAAAATGTGTCACTAGGAAG
Organism: Azorinus chamasolen; assembly: GCA_963576725.1. Taxonomy (NCBI): domain Eukaryota; kingdom Metazoa; phylum Mollusca; class Bivalvia; order Cardiida; family Solecurtidae; genus Azorinus; species Azorinus chamasolen. The sequence goes on along the minus strand of OY755243.1, from coordinate 53,757,453 downwards.
GAATGTGTTAATTTATCTAAAAACTAAGAATCAGTCTTTAGTGAGGCTTTACTGTATAATATAACCTAAATATAAATTCACTAGAAAACATCAGGGATGAGGGATATATGAGGGAGTGGGTTAACCTAATAGTCATTTATATGTGAATTTGTCATTTTATCATAATTCATTTCCAAGGAAATTTTTGATTTAGACCAAAACTGCAAGATGAGTTCTATATAATTCAGTAAGAAAACAGACCAAACCCTGATAAGACAGCTCCTACAGGAGCTATCTAATCTGGATCTATTCTATTTGCAAAAGTAAAAGGCATTAACTCTTTACTCCATAGATACACCTTTCAACACCTTTCCAAATGGAGTAAACCCGGATCAAATGGCTTCCGTAGGAGCCATCTTATCAGGGTCTGCTCTGTTTGCTTATCATATAATATGGATCTGATTCTTCAGTTTTTGCCATGGTCAACACATTCTATGTTCTTGTACTATAACAGCAGTTAATCTAATTAATATTCATGACATCATTATTTCTTACATTCTTACATGTTCATGGAGTAAAGGGTTAAATTCTCTAAACACAGTTTTTTCCCATGGAGTAAAGGGTTAACAGTTTTGTCTATGAGGGAAAGGGTTATGGCTGACTTACCTGTGAATCTCATAAACAACTTATGGTCATAGCTCTCATATCCTCGGGATGTATTTAGTGCAACCCAGTCAGGATTAATCACTGAGGCCCTGAAGTAGAACATCAAACAGATCAAGAGATATCAGGCATACTCATTACTGTGTAATCCAAAGACTTCATTTCTATACTCCATCAATACACCATAGGAGCCGTCTGATCAGGGTCTGTTCTGTTTGCTATGGAATTATATAGAACTAATTCTACAGTTTCTGTTATGGCCTAAATTTTCTGTGTTCATGTGCAGTTTTAAGAATTCATCTTTTTAATATTCATGATGTCAGTATTTCTTACATGAATATTCATGGAGTAAAGGGTTACTTCTTAGCCAATCACTATCAGATGTTGATACTCTAATGAGTACCTTGAATACCAACAAACTGTAGAATTGGATCTATATTATTCATAAACAAACAGAGTAGACCCTGATCAGATGGCTCCTATAGGAGCCATCTGATCTGGGTCTACTCTGTTTGCAAAGATGTAGAAAGGCGCATTGATGGAGTAAAGGGTTAAGAACTTAGAGAAGACAACAAATTTTGCAGACATGGAAGATCTGTTGCGAGTTGTCTTTTAAGATCACATGTTCCTAAACGAGCCTTAGAAAATGTCATTAAGCGAGCCTTGGCGAGCTTAATAACATTTTCTTGGTGAGTTTAAGAACATGTGATCTTAAAAGACAACGAGCATCAGATTCTTTTTCTCACATAACAAAAAAGTGTATTTTCGCCATTTAAATGACATGTAAACATCAGTTTCCATGGTTTGACGTCATATATGACGTATGATGTCATATATGTTCTCTAATCCCATAAACCCAGGTTAATATTCATGACATCATTATTTCTTTCATGAATATTCATGGAGTAAAGAGTTAACCCATTACCTAATAGGCTCTTTTTAGACCAACCTCTTTGAATAAATCTACTGACAAGGAACATTTACTAGAGAAAAGGAAACTTTCAAAATTATGTAGTTTTGAAACCATTTTGATTAATAGATCATTTGCTCCTAAGGAGCAAATGCTCTTTTTATCACAACGGTTTCTAAAAGTGACTTTTACAGACTGAGAGGCATCAAAAGGTGTCAATATGAGGGAATGGGTTAAACGTGTCTACTTACACCATTCCACAGAGGTAACTATGGTATGCTGTCAGGGGTGGGTAATCTAATCCCCAGTATTGTAAATCATTGTCTGTTGTGTTATGGTACCTGGAAAAGAACAGAATATATATATGATTATATAGGTGATTATATGAAGGAAAAAGGTTAACTTTTTGAAACTCTTACTGAATATTTGAAGAGGGATGGAAGAAAATAACTTTGATAACTGTAGCAAACAACAGTAGTGGCAAATACTGTGTGTGCAAAGAGTTAACCCTTTACTCCATATATATGCATTTTTATGTCTTTGCAAACAGAATAGACCCTGATCAGACAGCTCCTACATCTTGCAGATGTCTGATCAGGGTCTGTTCTATTTGCTTATGAAATAATATAGATCTGATCACAGTTTTTGCCATGTCCAAAATTCCCGCTGTTCATATGCCACTACTAAATTTAATTTAACTGATATTCAGTCACCATTTCTCACATGAAATTTATAAAGTATAGCCAGGCTTTGACCAAGGAAGTACATTCTAATCATGCACACTTACCATTCTTTGGCAGGCAGATTAACTGTGATTTCCATCCAGTGCCTCTGGGCCTCATAATCCCCAAACATTGGAGGCTTGCCTTCCCCTGCAATTGAATCAAACATTAACCCTTTATTCAACTGAAATGCATTTTATCACCTTTGCAAACAGAGTAGACCCAGATCAAACAGTTCCTGTACAAGCCGTCTGATCAGGGTCTACTCTATATGCTTATGGCATTGTATAGATCTGACCATGTGCCTATAAAACTTCCCATAGCATGATCTCAGACTGAAGGAGAGATTTTGTGCTCAAACTTGAGTATGAATAAAGCTTTGGTGCCGATAAACAATTTGAGTATGAATTTCATACTCAACTGAGCATGGTCTGACCCATTCTCAAGTGCTTGAGTGCCTAATTAACGTGTGCATTATGGAAAAGTGTTAACATTACTGCTAGGTGTCGAAGAGATCTACATATTACATCTGTAGGTATGAATATGTTCAATGTGTCAGAGGCATTTATCATAAATCAAACAAAAAAAGTCTTTTTTAGAAATAAAATACATAAATATTACCATGGGTGGTTTTGAAGTGGCATAGTTACAAAATGAGCCAATCAGTCATTACAATATAAAAATTTCATTTTGTCAAGTCACTTTTGGATGCTGCCTTGATTTCTGTTTATGTAAACAGCATACAGATTTTACATACAGTACATATCAATAAATAGATTGCTAGTATTTATAGACCGAAATGACCAATGATTTGTGCTCTTCAGAGTACGTACTCTGGAAGCGTTTATATGTATCACTTAAGTATGGAAACCCAGAGTGTTGAGCAAAACTTTGCCTTGAGACTGACATCGTGCTCAGCGAAGAGTAACAGGCATGGGACTAGATTGTATGGTTTCTTCAACGACAAAAAAAAATCCATGTGTTCAATATAAAAATTCATTAACCCTTTCCATGTTCTATGTTTATTTCAAATTTCAATACTTACTGAATATTCATGGACAAAATAGTTATAAAGAAATATGTAAGATGGAACATTATAGACATTTTAGGAAGCAAAGAAACAGATCTATCAAATTCTATTAGCAAACAGAGCAGACCCTGATCAGACGGCTCATTTGGGTCTACTCTGTTTGCAAATGCGTGAAAACATGTTTATATGAGGGAAAGGGTTAAACTAATATTCAGTCATTATTTCTTACATGAAAATTCATGGAGTAAAGCATTAACAATTTAACAGTAACACAATCATGATAGATTTTTCACACATGTCAAGTATTTAGTGATAAAATGTACAAGTAAATAGTTTCCAGGAGCTGTATGATCAGATCATCAGAGTCTGCTAGCCGTTTGCTCATGGAATAATATAGATCTGATTCTACAATGTCTGTCATCATCAAAATTAGTCTCATCAATGAGCTGTTAAAACAGCATGTCAATTTTGTGCTGGTTGCGGGGGATATTGTCAAAACCGAAAGTAGATACGTCACAATCATCAGTGTTTATAAATACACCTAATATTCAGTATACCATAATGTTTTAACCCTTTATTCCATAAATACATCTTTCTATGCCTTTACAAACACAATAGACCCAGATAAGACGGCTCCTATGACTATGAGCCATCTTATCTGGGTTTGCACTGTTTGCATATGATATACTGTACTACAGATATGATTCTACAGATTCTGCCATAAACAATACGTCCTGTGTCCATGGGCTATTATAACAATCTAGTTAATGTTTATGATGTCATTATTTCCTACATAAATATTCATGGAGTCAAGGGTTAAATGAATATTCGTCGGTCATGGTTTCAGTGTTGTAATTTGTATAATGAGGTACTTTTTATGTCGTCACCGCTAAGCCACGAATACACATAAAATGAGGATGTATAACAGTTGTTTTAACCGTTTAGAAAAACAATACAAATGTGTAATGAAATCATAAGCCATACAATTCATCAACTGAGAAAATATTGATAAAATATGCTCCTTCCAAATTTTAAGAGATAAAACAGTCGACCGAATATCAATTTCAAAATGGGTGATAGGGATATTTACCTGAGTAGCCACTTAAAGAAATACACCAGCGCAATAAAACTGCAGAAAGTATTATCAGTGCAGTCTCAGTCATTGTTGCCATTCCGACTAGTCTACTAAACGGTATGACAATCAAATAACATGGGTACGATTGGCTTGACGTCCGAACAAGCAACTGTTACACCGTGTACAACTCATGAGATGGTCTAAACGTCCGACCTTTCACTGCGAGAAAATCTGCGGCCAAATAAACTAACATTTCTAAATTGAATCAATTAATATTTTAGTTTATCAATTTACGTTGTCAGATTATGCCATAATTTGTATAACTAATTAGAATTGTCCCATCAAGACCCAGTACACTCTACATAGACAGGTTCTGGAGACTGAGGGATGCGAAATATCTAGGTGCCACTGTAAGCTCAGACCTCTTTTGGAAACATAAAATATGAAATATGTTTTTAAAAAACATAGCACAACAAGCTAACCGCACCCTCGGCTTCCTGAGACGCAACATCAGGACCACAAACCAAGGTGTCAGGAAATGGCATATAAAACACTCGTCTGACCACAGATAGAATATGCCACTGTGGTCTGGAGTCCATACACCCAACAGAACATTAAACGGTCCCGGGTCAACTCGGCCTCGGGTAAACTCGGTCCCTGAGTCAAGTCGGCCTCGGGTCAAGTCGGCCATGTCAACTCGGATGGTTCAGAGGAGAGCAGTTAGACTAGTCAAAGGGAATTATTCTCCTTAGAGTGTCACAAATTTGCAGCATGAACTAGACTGGCAGACCCTTGAAGACAGATGAGCAGACTCCAGACTCGTGTTAAAAAATTGTTTTATAAAATATGTTCACGGCCTGGTTGCCCTTCTTGCACCCTCATATCTGCAGCATCCTATCAGACTGACACGTCACATGCACCCCTCTCATTTCGACAAATGCACACATCAGCAAACTAGCTATTACAAATTATCCTTTATTCCAGCAACCATCATACTTGGAACAAGACTTTTTAACTGTCAATCATCTTGTTCTATACTACATTTACTCTTATAATTATTAATCTGCTCTGATGTGCGCGCAACTGCACATAATACTCAGTATGAGGGTACTGCAGTATAAATAAATATATAGATTTATAGTAACACCTTTTCACACCTTTACAAACGGAGTAGATCCAGATCAGACAGCTCATTTAGCAGCTATCTGATCAGGGTATGTTCTATTTGCTTGTGGATTTATATAGATCTGACCCTACGGTATTTATCTGAACCAAAAAAAACCACTATAAAAATTAAGTTAATTCTTGAAGTGATCATGCCATGAATAAATATTCATGAGGGAGAAAGCTGAAAAAGTGTACAACTGGAACATTTTAAAGATATGTACCCATCTCCTCTTTTATGTAGCAGCCTGCAAAATTTCTTCCACTGGTATCTGATAAACTGGATCGGAATATACAGACATTGCCAAAACATCTTCCTTCTGGTTTGTTTTGTGATCGCAAAACTTTTATTTTAAATTCCATACCTTTTTGGAGTTAAAAGTAAAATTGTTTTTAAAAGAAATCTGAAGTTAGTTCTTCATTTTATCCATTATATACCTCTTTGTAAGCAGTTCTTAAAGGAAATAACTATTGAATATTTGAAGAACCATTAGGTTTCTTTCCTGATGACAATACAGCTTATTATAAAACATAAAATACAAGTGTAATTTTGTAAAACAGTTCATGTAGATATGATTTTAGTAATTACACATTTTTCACATTACTGGGATAACATAGACATGAATCAGTCTTTTGTGAACAGCAAGATAAGCTTACTCACAGTTCAGTAAATAACCCTTGCTTCATTAAAGAGCATATACTGGAATTGTTCCATTTTTTGGACACCAAGTATCCCTACTAACTTAATGAATTAATTGAGCACCATTTTGCTCACTTTAGACTGATAACATAGGAAATAGTGTAGACCCTGATCAAACTGTTCCCTCATGAGCAGTTTGATTTGAGTCTGCACTATTTGCTTAAGTTTGTCTGCCTGAATACTTTGTTTAATAAGAGTAATAGAGAAAGTGACAGAACTACATGACTGAGTAAGTATGTTAATTCTTAGGCTTTACAAATTCATGTCCTGATAAGATTCTGTGTATGTGCTGAGATCTATGCTAAACCTTTACTTCATAAATATTTCTGCAAGAGTTTATAAATGCATTTGAAGAAAAGGAAATACATGTACATGTAATTGGCATGGCAGACAGTGTAACATCTGTTCTGTATTAATTTAACAGAACCAACTCTGATCAGACCGCTCCTACAGAATTTGTCTGATCTAGGTCTACTCTGTTTGCAAGAGTACAGAGTTGAGATACCATGATTGGTGCAAACATAATTTCATTCAGAATCAAAACTAAACAATTAGTGTAGTAACGACAGGCTCATTAAGCTTATTTGATTTAAAACCTATGAAAGGTGCATATACCCCGCATACAGCATCTAGTGGACTGGACTAATCCCAATAGGGAATTTAAAATGGTCAATACACCATCTCAAATCAGGAAAAAAAGAAAATAACAGGACAATGGACACTGGTATTGAAGATTTATTCTTCTATTTTTGTCTTTTTATTCTTTCAACACTATAGATGAATACAAACAGTTTGGATCCAGAAGAAATGCTGAGTAACTCAGTGTTTTACAAACTTGTGTGACATAGATTGTATTTACAGTAAAGCCCCTCTAAACCAGAATTCTAGTAGAGAAGAATTTGGATACTTTAGGCAGGTGGCTGCTTAATGCAAGGTGAAAGTCATGCAGAAAACTCCTAGAGGAGCTTTCTGCATGACTTTCACCCTGCATTAAGCTGCCACCCGTCTCCAAAACCGACATTTATACTGAATTTAACATCCAGTTTAGAGGGATTCTACTGTACTTAGAATTAAAGCACACAAAACTTCTTGTGAATGACTGTCCAAATAATTAATAATTAATTATGGCATCATCTTAACTCTTTGCACACTAGTGGCGAAACTATGCAAACTGTTTGACACTATTACCACAGTTTTGCAAAGAAGAGAGAGAACTTTTATTTTAAGAATTGAAGCAGATGACAAATGTTACAGATAAAAATTAAAAGATCTTTAGTGAGCAAGCTCACATACCCCACGCCGCCACATTGTCAGAGAAAAAAACAGTGGTTCCCCAAGACAGATTCCTCTGAAAATCGAACTCATCCAAGCTTTCATTCATGACAATTCTTAAAGCAAATTTGATAAAAATTGGTCAAGAAATGAAACTGCTAGATGACCAACAATGTATAAGAATACACTGACAGAGATATCGAATGAGCCTTGTGTGACTTTTCTTTAGTTTAAAATAGACACACAAGACAAGAAAAATAGACAAATAAATGTAGAACATAAGATCTTTTGTTCTCATAGTCACAAAAGTATATCTACGTCGGCCCGGACTGACAGACAGACAGACAGGTCAAAATCTATATACCCTGTGCAACTTTGTTGTGTGGGGTATAATTACTTAGCACATGCAAAGAGTTAATTCCAGACCAATACTGAGGCAAACTTCAGAGTATAGCATCATATGCCACATGCCCAGACCACTAGCTGAAGTTTTGCTGTCTCCAAATTGCTTATTTCAAAACTTTATCTCCACCATTTAGTTAAAATTTCCCCTAAACTTTATATTTAGTTATTTAGTTTTGGTTAATCCCAGCTGGTTTCAAAGTCCCTAAATAGTATCACTGGGCTACAAGATTGTCAATTCAAACTTTAAGAAGCTTGTGTCAGTCTGAAGACAAAGATTTGTAAACAGTGATCCTAAGTGTTTGACAACTTATCTGTTTGAATTTTGTTTCCAATTCTGATTTGATAGCAGCATACAGTTTTGTAATTTTTCACATAATTGTGTACATATCAAGTGCTTCTGTTCCCTGCTTTCAAAATCACACAACTGACTTTGACTGTATCCTTTACAAATACAAGAAACCCCCTTTAATCTGACCACCAAACAGGTATAATTCTGTCTCATAGAGGCAGGCAGTAGCTTAATGCTGGATGCAATTTATGCAGGAAGCTCCTATTAGAGCTCTCTGCATTACTTTCATCCTGCATTAATAAGCAACCACCTATTTTTAAAGACAATAATGTTTATTTATCACCTTAGAGGGGTTGTACTGTAAATGTAATTGTATTCTCACTTGACAACAATTTCCACATTGTTAACCTCACTTGATGACCCCCTTGATCGCTTTGTCGTTTCAGTCTGTAGCTGTTGAGAGTACGCCTCTCTTATTATCTTAAAAGACTGTAGAGTGGCATAAGGGGTGTGAGTTATTGGATCAAAATACTTTGCTGGAAGTCGAGTTACAGGGCAGAACTGTCTCACTTGAGGTTTATTCTTCTTGTCAGAAAAGTACTCCCTGAATATTCTCTCATCTGTGAATGTAACGAATGTTCTTTCACATTTGTCATCTGCCTTTGTCTGAGAAGACTCTTGCTTGACTGGCTGAACTTGTTTACTTGATTCTTCCCTGGAAAGAAAGAAAAAACTTTCATCAGTGAAAGAGTGCATGAAGTAAATTATTGTTCAGTATTAATACAGAGGCATTAACCCATTCCCTCCTAGACTGCTTTCAGACCCAACCTCTTTGAATAAATCTACTAACAAGATCTCTGTGTATTGGAGCATTATATGTCCAAAGTATGTGCTGTCGTAACATACACAATGTTAATAAGGGAGGTGGCTCATGTTATCAAGTGGACAATGTTTTTTGAGTTGACGGTCACTGTGACCTTGACCTTTTACAGACTGACCTCAAAATCAATAGGGGTCATGTACTTGCCATGACCAACCTCCCTACTAAGTATGAAGATAGCACACCCAATAGATATCAAGTTATTGAGCAGACAAGAATTTTGAGTTGAAAGTCACTGTGATCTTGACCGACTGACCTCAAAATCAATAGGGTCATCTACTTGCCATGACAAACCTCCATACTAAGTATGAAGACTTCATACCTAACTATTATTAAGTTATTGTGTGGACATGTTTTTTTATTGAAGGTCACTGTGACCTTGAACTTTGACTGACTGACCTCAAAATCAATAGGGGTCATCTACTAGCCATGACCAACCTCCCTACTAAGTATGAAGACAGCACACTTGACCTATCTCCCTATTAAGTATGAGGACTGTACACCTAATTGTTGTCAAGTTATTGAGCAGACAAAGATGTGGCTAATGGACGGACATACAGACTGATGGACGGACAGACAGACGGACAAGCACCATACCATAATACAACCGAAGTTGCCTTTGGGCGTATAAAAAGGAGCATTTATTATCAGATTTTTTTTCATCACATTTTACATCGTTTTAACAGTATTTCAGTCATATCACGACATCCAGCTAATTACAGGTGGAGGAAGACCCCAGAGGTTCTTCTGTGCAAGGAACAAATTGTACTGTTTCGTGCACAGAACATCCAGGTAAAACCACTGACCTACCACAAGCCAGCTGGAAGGCTTCCTCACACAAAAAATCCAAATGTCCAGACCGGGATTCGAACCCACAGCGGTGAGGGGCTAAGCAATTGTCAGTCGAAGACCATACCCACTCGGCCACGGAGGCCCCTTAGAAACAAGGAACTTTTCAGAACTATATAGTTTTGAAACCTTTGTGATAAATAGAGCATTTACTTAAATTTGGACGGACCAACGACAGACAGCCTGATCAACAAACCTACCAACTGCCCGACTGGCCACCAGGGCATTTCCAGTACATCCCTAAAACTTTGCAATTGTTAATATGATGTTTGACATTTTTTACTGTACCTACCCATCATCACTATCAGGTAACTCTTCTATCATAGGCATGGATAAGGAATGATAGCGGATAACTGGACCCCTCTGAGATTGTTTAATCACCCGACGACTTTTCTTTTCAAGCTCAAGGCGCTGGTAGTTTTCTGTAAAGAAACATATAGAAAACTGTGAGTTAACCCTTTCGCTGCTCAATGTTTATTCCTGGTTTTCAATACCTACTGAATATTTATGGACAAAAATGAAGGTGGAACATTCTAGCCATTTTAGAAAGTAAAGAAACAGATCTATCATGTTCTATTAGCAAACAGAACAGACCCTGATCAGATGGCTCCTTTTAGGAGCCGTCTGATCTGGGTCTAATCTGTTTCCAAATTTGTGAAAAGGCATTTATATGAAGGAAAGGGTTAATCCAGTGTTCACAGTTATAACAAACAAGATAGCTATGATAGTCCTATATAGCTCACCAGAGTTATCATCAGTCCTAATTTACAATACAAAACCAAGGATTACTTACAAATACTAACTAGAAAATTTCCCTTGATATGCTCCTGTTCATTAACCTTTTACCTCATGATCAATTATGCAAGAATCTATCCTTTCATGAATATTCTTTGACCGCATTTTTATAATGGTAATTCTATATACATGTAGTTCCAAAAGCAAACACAGCAGACCTTGATCAGAAAGATCCTTCAGAAGCCTGCTGATCTGGATCTACTCTGTTTGCAAAGGAGTGAAAAGGTATACATATCAGGGAAACGGTTGAAATGTGAAACAAATCAAGGGCTATAACTCTCCCCCTGTCTGTGGCAATACAGCTAGTTATCTATAATGTACATGTAGTTTAGAAATTATGCCCCTAGCTTTAACGCTTTACTTGTCATTAAACTGATGTCACGATATGACTGAAATATTGTCAAAGTGAAGTACAACCCTGATACAAACAAACATTACCTTACGAAATAATGACATCATGAATATTTATCAACTCATTCCCTCCTAGGCTAATTTTAGACTCATCCTCTTTGAATAAATATACTGAAAGGAGCATTAACTACATAACAAGGCAGTCCAAAGGACAGCTATATCCCCCACCGCCGCCACCTAAATTAAGACCTTGACCTTAAGGTGATACAATGGGTTTTAACGTGGTTGACATTCAACCTTCCAGTTGTTAAGAAAATAGGACGCGGAAACAAATATAATGGAAACTGAAGGTAAGAACACGACTTTCAAATGTGACCTTGACCTTGAGCCGACATGACTGCCACATGTGTTCTGCACATCATCTCAATTTGGTTAATATTTGACTCAAGTTTTATGAAAATCCTTCAAATGGTTTAGAAGATATGGAGCGGACACGAAATGTAATGGAAATTGAAGATTAAATCACTTGGCCTTCAAATGTGACCTTGACCTTGAGCCGACATGACTGCCACATATGTTCTGCACATTGTCTCAACGTGGTTAACATTTGAGGCAAGTTTCTTGAAAATCCTTCAAGGGGTATAGGAGATAACGAAACTATAATGGAAATTGAAGGTAAGAACACTTGATCTTCAAATGTGACCTTGACCTTGAGCCGACATGACTGGCACATGTGTTCTGCACATCGTCTCAATTTAGCTAACATTTAACTAAACTTTTATGAAAATCCTTCAAAGGCTTTAGAAGATATGGAGCGGACATGAAAATGTAATGGAAATTAAAGGTTAGAACACTTGACCTTCAAACGTGACCTTGACCTTGAGCCAACATGACTGCCGCATGGGTTCTGCACATCGTCTCAATTCATTTAATATTTGACTCAAGTTTTATGAAAATCCTTCAAAGGGTTTAGAAGATATGGAGCGGACACGAAACTGTAATGGCAACTGAAGGTTTAAACACTTGACCGTCAAATGTGACCTTGAACTTGAGCCGACATGACTGCCACATGTGTTCTGCACATCGTCTTAATTTGGTTAATATTTGACTCAAGTTTTATGAAAATCCTTCAAATGGTTTAGAAGATATGGAGCGGACACGAAATGTAATGGAAATTGAAAATTAAATCACTTGGCCTTCAAATGTGACCTTGACCTGACATGACTGCCACATATGTTCTGCACATTGTCTCAATGTGGTTAACATTTGAGGCAAGTTTCTTGAAAATCCTTCAAGGGGTATAGGAGATAATGAAACTATAATGGAAATTGAAGGTAAGAACACTTGATCTTCAAATGTGACCTTGACCTTGAGCCGACATGACTGGCACATGTGTTCTGCACATCGTCTCAATTTAGCTAACATTTAACTAAACTTTTATGAAAATCCTTCAAAGGCTTTAGAAGATATGGAGCGGACATGAAAATGTAACGGAAATTAAAGGTTAGAACACTTGACCTTCAAACGTGACCTTGACCTTGAGCCAACATGACTGCCGCATGGGTTCTGCACATCGTCTCAATTCATTTAATATTTGACTCAAGTTTTATGAAAATCCTTCAAAGGGTTTAGAAGATATGGAGCGGACACGAAACTGTAATGGCAACTGAAGGTTTAAACACTTGACCTTCAAATGTGACCTTGAACTTGAGCCGACATGACTGCCACATGTGTTCTGCACATCGTCTTAATTTGGTTAACATTTGACTCAAGTTTCATGAAAATCCTTCAAAGGGTTTAGAAGATATGGAGCGGACACAAAAATGCAATGGAAATTGAAGGTTAAAACCCTTGACCTTCAAATGTGACCTTGACCTTGAGCCGACATATCTGCCACATATGTTCTGCACATCGTCTCAACTTGGTTAACATTTGAGGCAAGTTTCTTGAAAATCCTTCAAGGGGTATAGGAGATATGGAGCGGACACGAAATTGTTACGGACAGACGGACGGACATACTAACAAATGGGTAGTTGTGTGACTTTTTCCTTTGATCTTTTCTTGTGGGACTAGTCCCACAAGAAAAACTATTTTTGGCTCTAACTTTGGAAAAGAATGATCTGGAAGCTAACCCTAACCCTAACCCTATGTCCCACAACTGGCCAGGTTAATGTCACAAGAAATGGCCAGGTTAATGTCACAAGAGATGGCCAGGTTAATGATTTTACTTGTGTGACTAGTTAGAAAAAGTCACACAACTACCCATTGGTGAGTGCGGACGGACGGACAGACGGACAGACGAAGGCCATTCCTATAACCCCCCTCCGCTATGCGGTGGGGGATAAAAAGGAGAATTTTAGAACTGTGTAGTTTTGAAACAATTGTGATAAATAGAGCATTTATTTTTATTACAATGGTTTCAAAAAGTGACTTTTACAGAGGCGCCAAAATGCGTCACTAGGAGGAAATGTGTTTACTGAAATTCATTACAGTAAAACCTCTCTATAACGGCCACTAAATTGTGTTAATTAGTTGGTATTTAGGGCAGGTGGTTGCTTAAAGCAAGATGAAAGTAAACCAGAACGCTCCTATAGGAGCGTTCTGTTTTACTTCCACCTTGCTTTAAGCAGCCACCTGCCTTTAACACTAAATACTTGATGTAATTCAGTGGCCGTGAGAGGTTTTACTGTATAACACATGTGTACACAGTATGGTTTGGTATTGGTAAAAACTATCCAGTCAGATCCATTATAATTTCATGATGTAAAATTTTCAAGAGAATGTTTTTCTCTGATAGAAACTGTCGAACAAGATCTATATCATGTCAAAAGCAAACAGATTAGACTCCAATCAGACTGCTCCTATAGGAGCTTTCTGATCTAGGTCTACTGTTTGCAAATGCGTGAAAAGTGTTTATATGAGGGAAAGGGTTAAATATCTATAAAGAGGTTCCACAGTAGATCTCCCACCTAATGATGCAAGATTTATATCCTCTGTGATCTTGGCCTCTTCCAACAGTTCATCTTGCGTGAGCCTCCGGACCTCTGCCACTCTCTTCTGGTGTGCAATGTCCTTCATCATCTTCTGCTTCACCTGTCTCTCCTGTTCTCTGGCTTCACGTTCTTTTGATTTATCAGCAGTAGTTTTTCTTAAGTTTTTCTTATCTGTAGAAAAGACAATACATTTTGTAATTTATTTATTTTCACACAACAATATATTTAAATCAATCTTTAAGCTTTTAATGTTCATGTAGAAAACTTCAGGTTAAAGGTATGGAATGGTTACCACCTGACAGTATGTCTCTTCACTGAAATTTGTGCTCAGGCTTAACTAAGGAACACTAAAAAAACATAATATTCGGCATGCAAGAGGACAGACCGCAGAGAAACGTCCCGGAGATATATATGGATAATCTTGAGCCTCAAAGGCATTCTCATAATTTCTCACAATAAAAAGTTTAAGTTGGGGAATGGCTACTTAATCACATGCTTCAACTAAAGAAAACTAAAGAAATTTATAATATTCGGCATACAGGAACACAGGTCTACTCTGTTTGCAAATGCATAAAAAAAGCGTTTGTATGAAGGAAAGGGTTAACATCTCAAGTTACTGTACAGAAATACCTCAAAGTTTCTGCCATACCTGGACTAGATTGGTATATCTGAATTGTTGGTGGGGGTTTAGGTTTTGACTTTTCCTTTGGCTTTTTCTCTTCTTTGGGTTTCACTTTCTTAGGGATAGGTTCCTTAAAAATTAAAACAGATGATGTGCTATAAAATATGACAACTTTCCATTCTAAATACTGATGGTTTATTTTTCAAGTAGAGCATTTTAACAGTGTAATATACAAAGAACGAAGCCGACCAAGGCTTCATGATACACAAATCAAAGTTTGGCTTCACTGAAAACAAACCTGCAGAGAGTTAAAAACAAATCAACTTCAAAGGATATCTTTTCAACCTACTCTTTTATGATTATCTCTTTCAGAAATATGATATATATCAGATTATCCCTTATCAAGTTGTTAAAGATACCTTTACTTGAACTTTGATCTGCTGCAGTTTTATACATACTTCTGATTTGTTCAATCTTTTAGAACACTGACCAGTGTCAAACAGCTTGGATCCTGATGAGATGCCATTTCAGCAGGATACAAGTTACAAGAGAATTATGCATACTGTAATCTCCCAAATAAATGCGTTGGGGGGAAACATGGAAACCGAATTAAAGCCAGATTTTTTTGTGTTAACAATTCACCTAATGATTTTTTATTGATATAGGTTTTTACGTCGCTTCAACACAAGTTTCAGTTAATTCACGACATCAAACTAATTACAGGTTGAGGAAGCTATCTGCATACCAAATATAAATTGTCTAGCATATGCAGTTCAGAAGTTATAAAAACAAGATGTGTTTGTGAAACACTATGCCCCCTCATATATTTGACCTCTGACCTTGACCTCTGACCTTGACCTTGACATGTCACCCCTCAAAATGTGCAGCCTCATGAGATACACAAGCATGCCATATATCAAGTCTCTATCTCTACTGGTCCAAAAGTTATGGCCAATGTTAAAGTCGGCGATTTGACCCATATATTTGACCTCTGACCTTGAAGGATGACCTTGACCTTGACACGTCACCCCTCAAAATGTGCGGCTTCATGAGATACATATGTATGCCAAATATCAAGTCTCTATCTATACTGGCTCAAAAGTTATGACCAATGTTAAAGTTGCTGACAAACAAACAGACAAACAGACAAACAGACAAACAGACAGACAGACAGACAGGGCAAAAACAATATGCCCCCCGACTATCGTCTATGGGGGCATAAAAAGTTTTCAAAATAGTGACCTTGACCTGATTTCAGGTATCTTTATGTCATCTGTAAGGTCCTTACTAAAGCTATCTGAATACCGATGATGGCAAACTTGTCAAAATAGTGACCTTGACCTAATTTCAAATATCTTTATATCAACTGAAAGGCCTTTACCAAAGCCATCTGTATACCAAAGATGAATTGCCTAGCATCTGTAGCGCAATCATGCAGCCGCAGTACCGGCTAGTGACCCTCACAGGTACCCAATTTAACCCCTTGGTGGAGAGGAGGTGCTGATTTCATGTATCCTTGTATCAAGTGAAAGGCCTTCATCCAAGCTATCTGCATACCAAATATGAATTTCTAGCATATGTAGTTCAGAAGTGATAACAAAATTTTGATGACGGCCAAGTTTTCAAAATAGTGACCTTGACCATGACCAGATCTCAGGTATCTTCATGCCATCTGTAAGGTCTTTACCAAAGCTATCTAAACACCAAAGTTTAATTGCCTAGCTTTCGTGGATCGGAAGTTATAGCAATATGTTAAAGTTTGTTAAAAAAGTCAAGTTTTCAAAATAGTGACCTTGACTGTGACCCAATTTCATGTATCCTTGTATCAACTGAAAGGCCTTCACGAAAGCTATCTCCATACCATATATGAATTGTTTAGCATATATGGCTCATAAGTTAAGACAAAATGTTGAAGTTTTTCGATGATGGCAAACTTGTCAAAATAGTGACCTTGACCTAATTTCAAATATCTTCATGTCAACTGAGAGGCCTTTGCCAAAGCCATCTGTATACCAAAGATGAATTGCCTAGCATTTGCAGGGCCTCCCCTGGCTTTTTTTTTCTTTGCGCCATCACTTTCGCCAAATTAGAAAAACTTGTGCCAAATAAGAATTTTGTTTCGCCAATTTGGATCTGTTGGAGCCAAAGTTAGAGCCAAAGTTTTCCTTCAGATTCTACGTCATGAAATGGGTAACACTTTAAACACAGAAGAACCAACTTGTGTATGGTTACATTTCCTTTATTATTTTGATAATAGTAACAATTTATGTCAATATAAAGACTATGTTGATCCCTATGGGTCTGATCATGCTGGTGGCAGTCTTGGATCAACTTCAACATATAGTCATATGGTCTGCTTTGCTGGGGCTCTGCATTACATTTTATGTTTTCCCTTTGGATGATCATTTTAGGGTCAATTCCTTATGATGATGGAGTAGTATCTTAAGCCTGGGATTCTCCTCCCCATTTGAAGATCTGAAATAAAACAAATAAATAAAGCAATAGTCGACTTTTATCTGTAAACAATATTAAATCTTCTCTTGGTACTATTAAAAACTTACGATAAGCCACAGAAAAAATGATGTGTACATTTAAGTATTGGAATTTTCCCTAATTTCCATTCAGTTTTGTATTGAACATGTATGTGTATGTCTCCGTTTCAGATTATGTTGCTTAACAAGATAAATAACATTAACTGCTTTAACTTTCACTGCAAATAAATAATTTCAGAACAAATATATTTTGAATTAAATTTTTTTTAAACACAAACAATAAGGATAAAAAATGGTCAATTCATTTTCTCTACAGTTAAAGTTATGCAAAGAAATATGGAATGTTTCTGTTATATATGCATTTCCTTTAGTAGTTTCAGAACACTGCGAGTGCACTAGAGTAGGCAATTTGTAATGTGAATTGTTTAAACTCTGTTTTTAACAGACTGAAAGCATAAAATATATATCTTTAATAATAGGACACATGATACACATCCAAATTATTTATTCCCAATTATCGAACTGAGAACTAACACAGTAGCCTGAACAGTGCCTTTTAGTGGTGTAATTGTTTCTTACCGTGGATCTACAAAGTCCGATCGGACCCAAATTGCCCGAGATAATCGCAAGCCAAATCCACTTAATTGTCTTGTTTGTCGTTCTTTAATCCCTTTGATGCAAATCCTTAGGTGTCAGTCCCCTCGTTTGAGTAATAAACGTGCCACAAGAAGAAATCAAATTGCCCACGGCTGAACTTGCAAACAACGTCGCCATCTTTGACATGACTGGTTTCCCGCATAATCTGTTTGCTTACATGTAACAAAATAGTAGGACACAAATTGGGAACCAGCTAGAATCACATCTTTCACGCATGATATCCGGTGCCTGCATGGGAAATCCCCAGGTAAAATTCTTGTGTAAACAACCGACACGCTTTGCACACAAACAGAAGAAGCTGTGATAATTGACTGAGAGAGCTAAATTGGGTCTGTATTTCTCGGCATAATTTGAAAAATTGTCTTTCGCCACAACATTCGCCAGATTTAATTTTTTATCGCCAGATTATGAATATTTTCGCCATTGGCGATTTTGGCGACCGCCAGCGGAGGCCCTGATTTGTGGTTCAAAAGTTATAGCAATGTTAAAGTTTGTTAAAAAGGCAAAGTTTTCGAAATAGTGACCTTGAACTGATTCATGTATCTTTGTACCAAGTGAAACAGAAAGGCCTACACCAAAGCTATCTGCATACCAAATATAAATTGTCTAGCTTAAGCAATTCAGAAGTTATAAGCAATGTTAAAGTTTTGTTAACGACGGCACGCCGCCTGCCCGGTTTTCGGCAAACTATAAGCCGAGATTTTTCGAGAAAAATCAGGCTAAAAAGTAACAAACACCCTATACTTCTTTGTGTGTGTGTTTGGGGTAGGATGTGGGGGAAAGGGGGAAGGGGGGATGGGGGGGGGGGAAGGACCTAACGATTAATAAAACAACTAATAACCATTCAATAAAGAATACAGATTTTTAAAAATACAGGTGGTAGCTTAATGCAGGCTGAAAGCTTTCTAGGAGCTTTCTAGATTTCTATCATTCTACATTAAGTAACCACCTGTGTACAACATTTAAGAAAATCCTTTTATAAAATGTTAATACCCGGGAATATTTATTAACCCCTTCCTCCGTAAATACACCTTTCTACGCATTTGCAAACAGAGCAGACCCAGATCAGATGGATCCTATAGGAGCCGTTTGATCAGGGTCTGCTCTGTTTGCTTATGATATAATATAGATATGTTTTTACATTTTCTGCCATGGCCGAAAATTCCTGTGTCCATGTACTATTATAACAATTGATCTAATTAATATTCATGATCATATTTCTTGTATAAATATTCATGGAGGAAAGGGTTAAAGATAATATGGCATTTGTTACCTTGTAGGCCTTTGTCATAACACCACGTTTTTTCCGCTTTGGCTCATCATCTTCCATGTCACTTTTAACTTCATCGTCCTCATCAATACTGATGTCAGAGTCCTCAATATCACTCTCAGACATCTCAGACTCATATTCTTTGTCATCTTCCTCCTGAAAAAATTGGTAAATATTAGTTTCATTCTGCTTGGAGAGAGATTGATAAATCAGTAATTCAGAATTATTCTTATGTGCTTTCACAAAGAGACACATTTGTTAGAAAATCAAAATCAGTTGTTCATTCATATGTATCTATAAATCTAACCATGTAATATTTGAGAAAGCAAAAATAGATCTAACTAAGCTAATTGTGATAGGATATTTATTAAAACAAATTCAAACTTTGCGCTACTAGTTCATGCATTTATAAATGCTAAAAATCATGCTTTCTTTATTTGAATATATACCTTTGACATTACATTAAATGTGTACCAGATCAGGTAAGTTTTACCTATAAAAGCAATTAATCAGTTTTAAGTTATATGGTATAATTCAAACCAGTGCTATCACTACTGTATTTGTCCAAAGACTAGATGTATGCTTAAAGTGCATCTACTGACAACAGTAAAAAGTGACAACCAACATGTTATGACACATAAAACAAATTCATAGCCAAACATACTCTGTCGTCTTATTAAACTTGTTCAATGATGTTGGTCAACAATTAGTGGATCCAAATATTTTGACACCATGGCAATTTTTGGAATTTAAATCTCTCTTGAGAACTAAAGCAGGTGAAATTCATAGCAGCTGAAAGATTTTAGCATTATTCCTTTACTCCAGAAATACCATTTATAATATATGCATTTCTACGACAGAGCAGACCAAGATCAGATGACTCCTTAGTCCTATAGAAGCCGTCTGATCAGGGTCTGCTCTGTTTGCTTATGGAATAATATAGATCTGACTCTAATGTTTCTGCCATAGCCAAAGTCTTTTGTGCCCATTTGTCGTTACAAAAGTTAATGATTAAATCTAATTAATAGTTATGATGTTATTAATTATTATTTCTTAACCTTTTACCTGTTCAATATTCACGTAAGAAATAATGGCATCATGAATATTTATTAGCTGAATTTTTATAATGGTTCATAAAAATTATTTGTTTACCTTGGCAGAAACTGCAGAATCACATCTATATGATTTCATGAGCAAACAGAGCAGACCCTGATCAGACGGCTCCTACAGGAGCCGTCTGATCTAGGTCTTCTATGTTTGCAAAGGCGTTTATATCAGATAAAGGGTTAACTTTTTATATCAGATAAAGGGTTCACTTTGTGAAGGAGTTACAATTGTTTTGCACCAAGCCCTCGAAATACTGTTCGAGTAATGAGCTACATTAAAGTTTTTGCACGCCGAAGACGACGACAATGATGCCAACACCTATGACCCAGTGATCACAATAGCTCGACTTTTCTTCAAAACAGACGAGCTAAAAATAAGATAATTAATATTCATACATACTGGTACATTATTTCTTGCATAAGTATTCATGGAGTAAAGATGTTGAGTTAATCGGGACCTCATTAGAATAACAAATTGGTGCAAAGTTTCTTAAGAATTCTCCTCGTAGGTGGCGGTGGTCTAGTGGTAACGCGCTTGACTATCAGTCCGGAGGTCTGGGGTTCAAATCCCCGTCCCACCCGGAAATTTCAGAGACGCTTTTCCGTGTCTCCCACCTGCACATCATCTCCACCCAGGGGTTAAAATGGGTACCTGTGACGGGCACTCGCCGGTACTGCAGCTGCATGATTGCGCCATATGTTAGCAGTGCTCAATATTGTAGGCCAATGACTCAATGACCAGGGGAGTAAATGTACAGTCGGCTGAGCGGTCATTCAGACTGAAAGTAGACTATAACTAGGTACTTTACTTTACTCTAATGGTTTACCTGTCAGATCACACCAAATGATTCTATAAGTATTTATTGTCTCACCTCCGTGAATCCTCCATATGTCGTTTTATAGAAATCATCCTCATCCTCTGCTTCAAGCAGAGAAGCCATCTTGTTGCCAGCAGTGGACCTCTTATCCCTTGATGCCGCCATGGTTACAGGAATATCAAACCACAATCTACAATATTATATACAAGAATCTTTATTTAAGCTTTCCTTCATATAACAAGAGCTGTTTAAAACTTTTTTGACCACCTAGACCCACGAAATGGCCCCCTTGTGAACAAAACCCTTAACCAAGGTGTGACGCTTACGCGGACACCGGGGGCAAGTAGGAAAGCTCGACTATTTTTCGAATAGTCGAGCTAAAAAGCCTTTTCAAACATTTCAATGATTTGCAAACAGAGTAGCCCCAGATCAGACCGCTCCTATAGGAGCAATCCGATCCAGGTCCGCTTTGCTCATGGTATGATATAGATCTGATTTTTGAAAGTTCTGTCGGAGCCTAAGTGCCCCGTCAAAAATACCAGAAGGGGGGGGGGGCAAATTTATGTCTGCCTAAGCCAAAACAGTAGAGGGAGGAGGGTGCAAATGTCTACCTATGCCCAAATAGGTGTGTGTGTGTGTGGGGGGGGGGCAAGTGTCTGGGGTGGCATTTGTCCTAGAATCATTCTGGGTAAACTGTGTTTGTAAATGAAAAAGGTTAATAACATTTTGCAGCATATATCATGTTTTATCCATAACAGAAGCTGTAGGCTCATATGTATATCAGTATTTCATAATAAACTAGAACAGACAGTCTCATCTTATAATCCGACACTGCTGCAGAACATAATATGGCTGTATTGAGAAGTATTTATATTTACATATATGATATTCCATGTGAAAAAATACTAAATAGTGTGGTCAAAGTAACTTTTGACAGTTCAAATTAACACCTATTAAAAACAGGAAAGTGTCATTTCATGTCACCAAATACTACAATCCATTTCTTATGCGAATGTAGTAATTCAACTATGGGTGAAACTAAAGTGACACTGATAAACATGTTCAGAAAAATAATCAAGCCCAGCACTCTATATTTCGGATAGTTACAAAACTTCTGATAATTCTCATAAGCCTTTGAGGATTGTTAGGTGCACAGTGTGATCAGAATCTGAAATGGGACAAAAGAAACAGGGAACAAGCCAGTGGCTTTCCTCGCGAAAACACATGACAAAAATGGAAATCATCACTTTTATGCGTTAATTGTCGTTGTCATGAATTATTTCATTTAATTCGGTGGAGATTTAATCAGTTGGTTCAAAATACCTCGTAAAATTATACAGCAATAAAGTATGTTGGAAATACTGCGGCAAAATTCTAGACAACGGAATCTTTGTCGACGAGACGCTCTGACTGATCCCCTGGTATGGCTAAAAGCAGAGGCTATTCGGTGCGGCGGTCGTGCCTTAACGGCCACACGGGACAACAATTTGATTGCATAAGCCCTTATCCGTGAATTAAGTGTAAAAACATTTCCCTTGTATATCTGCTTCTTCTCATTAATTATCTACATACATATAAAGACGATCTGGCTGGTTGACGAAACATCCGTAAATATTTAGTTAACCGCCGTTTTAGACCCCCTCGTAATACCTTGACGGAAATGCTACATGCGGATGTTTTCGATACTTATCGCAAAGTGGTTCCAAAAACCAAAACAACTGCAAAAATATGATCTAGAAGCAAACACAATTACTGTGCCAAGGTGACAGCTCACGATGGATGGTCCTGAGGGCAAAGTAGATACTTTTCACCACTGTGTTCCATTAAGATTTAGTTTTTGTTAAATTAAATGCCATTCACTAGATTATGTCATGAGCCTGATCATGAAATGGGTGCATGATAAAAATCAAGGTTGAAAAAAATAATCAAGCTTAGCGCTGTATCTGGTTTTCTCATATTTCACATGAAAACTCAGAAATGCTTCTTTTTCAAAATACAGATTTTGCACCAAGGTTTGTTATATTGATTACGAACTAAGGCAAATAAACTTGCACTGACTTAATCAAATGCAAACCCAGATTTCATGCTTTAAATACAAAGAAGCAATCTACTCAGATGCTGGATATATAATATATATGGTATAGTTACCATGCATATGGACTCTACAGCTTTGGGCGATATGCTACCACTATTAAGACATGTTCTGCTGAGGAGCTTCAGCATTGAGTCTTAAATTCCCTAGTAAACCCATTTCCCCACCTGAGGCAAGGTAGTTGTGAAAGTCACTGCCCAAGATAACCTGTCAGCTTGCAAGGTCATGTTTTGTGAATTTAACTGATCATCTCGGACTTGATTTGAGTGAAAGTATTCCCAGACTGTCTGCAACTAACCATAATTTTTGGCACCTTATCAATTATCTGCCTGCACATGTATGTACATCTGTGATACTGAAATAAAACTGCTCGAGAAGTCAATGATAAACCCATGTGTCATAAATTGACAGTCTGCTTACCTGCTTTACACATCATCAGCCAACAAAATCTGAGTAAACTTTTCATCCATTCCTAGTTGCTTAATGCATCCTATATATACAAGTTTAAATTGTTGCAATGAAATTCAATACTTGTGATTACATAATATTGAAAGAGTCATAAAGGGCATGTACATACCGTACATAGAGGTTATTACACAGGTGACTTGGGCCGCACAGTGATATTGGCCCATCACCTTGATATTGGCCCAAGGGCTTTAGCCAGAGGGACTATTATCAAGGTAAGGGCCAATATCACTCTTCGGCCCTAATCATCCGTGTAATAACCTGTTTATTACATTTGAAAAAGAAAATTGTGAAAAATTCAACAGATAAGTGATTGAGCAGACACTATTTATTTCGGCATAAACTCAATTGAAGCAATGATGCCATTCTGACGTCTTTTGTATGATATCAAAATGGCGGTTTAACATTATTCGAAAAACGGGTGTTTGACCTAGCGGCTAGACTGCACTTTACCTGTACATGCACTGTGCATGTGCATAAATCAGAATCGAATCGGGCAATGATTGTCATTGTAAAAGCGGGGTTTGGGAGCCAATCAGTACGTGTACGAGCACTTTGACAACATTTGTAGCATCGGAGCAGAATAAGACCTTCGCCACGCATCGGGGTTCTGTTGCTATAGATTTAGAACAATTATTGGCAGCGGGCACAATATTGGTTATTGGCCAGTCACTAGGTCCATATTAGCCCACTCGGACAATACGACTCCATTATTCAATTTGCATCATGGCTCCCTAGAGATGAATGATGAGTATTAATTGCCCAGCCCTGTTACTTTGATAAGCATAGGGCCAATTAGATGAGTAATCTTCATATTGTCAGCGGTAAAGTTTTTAGTTAGCTGTCTAAGTGCTTAATTATCCCTATATATATCATCTTAACACACTATTTCATGACTGAATAGTATTTGTTTGTAATTAAATTGATAATTTTGAGTGTATTCAATGTCGCGGAAAACGAAAGTAGAGACGGGACAAGGTCTGATATAATTTCTCACCCCTAATTCAGATCATACACTCTTTGGCAATTGAAAATTAGGTGTTGCAGATCTTTTATAATTCTGTCAGAAGAGTGGTGATTATTGTTTTTGTTCACATACATATTTTGACTGAAATCAGGTAGACAATTTTTGCAAATAGAGTAGGCTTAATTCAAATGGCACAATATGTAAACAATGTCCTAATGGTTTAAAGTCAGAACGTATTTACACATGTAACCCTTACAGTGTGGGACACATGTCACTAATGTTCTTTGCAAACAGTGTATACATCCAGATGAGAGGGCTTCTAGAGGAGCCCTCACATCAGAGTCTGCACTGTTTTTCATGTTACACTTTTCTTAAGAAAAATCCATTAATATGTATCATAAGCTTAATCTGTTTGAATTTTGGAATAGTCCATTTGAAAATTCAGCATTGTAAGGGTTAATGTACCAAATGGTATATTGGAAAACCATATTTCTCTGGTTAACAGGACTCATTTACAGTAGTAAGCAATTTGCATTTAATGCCCGATTAAAAGACTGTTTTGCAAGTGAAATAATATCTCTCAAGTTTCGGATCCCAGTCTCCCACTTTCAGAAAGGCAATCTCTCACTTTAGGCTAGGCTACAGAAAGGTTCTCACGTTTGATGTTTTGTTAACAGACAATTATATAGTAATTTCTATATCCTATCTTATGTTGTAAAGATAATAATTTCAAAAATTTGGTAATTTAGTAAATTGCATGTGTCTAAATTTACGATCATCAATATACATCCCATATTTCAGTTTTGGGCAAAGAGTAGATCAGTTCTGAGTTGGTTAGATCCTGACCATGCCAAAAAATTGGTTAATCAGAATCAGATTATAATGGCTTATGGTGATTCTCTCACTTTTAGGATATTAAAACTAATTAATGCAATAATGTAGCTGAATAAATGTTTAATATTGTGGCCAATACAAAATAGAAAAGGTAAAAGTATGGTATAGATCTATGCTCTCACAAATAAAAAAAATGACAAAAAAGGAATTAATGATTAATTTAAGAAACTGTTGGTTATGTATGATGATTTGACAAATTATTACAATTTATTTCTAGATGATTCAGGCCAAAGAGGTGTATGTCCTGATGAAGAAGGACTATCGAATCTCTAGGAACATCAGAGCTTCTTGGTTTTTTGAGAATCTCCAAAAGACTCTCAAGTTCAAGTGTCAAGATAGTCTGGTTTGTATTGCAATTTGTTTGAACACAAGACTTTTTGTGTCACCTGCTGAGAGGCAGTGTGTCACATAGGGATCACCTTTCCGTCGTCTGTCTGTCCATCTGTCAGTCACACTTTTTTTTTTATTCTAACACTTCTCCCAGCAGGTGACACATGAACACTTTTATTGCTTTTTCTTAACCCTCTTCTTGTTCTGTGTTTATTACATATTTCAATACCTACTAATTATTCATGGACAAAATAACTAATGAAATATGTAAGATGGAACATTGTAGCCATTTTAGGAAGTAAAGAAACAGATCGGATCTATCAAATTCCATTAGCAAACAGAAGAAACCCTGATCAGACAGCTCCTATAGGAGCCGTCTGATATGGGTCTACGCTGTTTGCCAATATGTGAAAAAGTGTTTGTTTGAAGGAAAGGTTTAACCCTTTCCCAAATGAAGATTTATGCATGAATTAATCACTTCATCATCATGAATATTCATTAATTTAATTTTTATAAGTTTAAAATTTGGGAATTTTTGGCTTAGACAAAAACTGTACAGTCAGATCTGGGTCTACTCTGTTTACAAAGGCATGCAATAGCATTTATATGAAGGAAAGGGAATTCTGGCATTGGTCAAAATTTCCAACCATTCTTGTGTTACTGTTTACCATTTTATCTCCTTCCCTTATTAATATTTATGTAAGAAATATTCACATCATGAATATTTATTAGCTGATTTTTTTTATAATGGCATATGTACACAGGATGTTTTGGCATTGGTAGAACCTGAAGTCAGATCCATTGAAATTTCATAAGTAAACAGAGCAGACCCAGATCAGTTGGTCTTGGTCTACTGTGTTTGCAAAGGCATGAAAAGACATTCATAAGAGAGCTGTGGGTGGTGGATAGGTATACTGTATGGTGGATAGGTATACTGTATTATAGACATTTCTGATCTTTCAGCCAGCCCCTATCTTGTGGATACATGTATTTGGTAGAATTACTGGTAGGCATGTGATTTTAACTTGTAACAAAAAAATAGGATAATCATGGGGACATATAAATATAATATAATATATTTTTGGAATGTGTATTTCTTCCAAAGCTTTGATAATAATTATGTCCACAAACGAAGTAGTTTGTGGACATAATATGTTTACTCCGTTTCTTATTGTTATGATCATTATTATTCTTTCCACTACTTCTGTCATGAACATGTCCAACACATTTCTCTGTAAGTAATAGTGTTATCCTTAGACCTAATGACACTTCACATGTGTGCAAATGAGCACTCCACATTTGTAACAGATCCCATAACAATTAGATCTTGTTTAATTGCCTATTTGATAACAATTTTGCTTTGCTGTTTCTAGTTTGACACAAATGATGAGTTACAAGTGGCTTCAGTTTTGCCAGCTGATGGAATGGAGTGCATCCCAGGCGAGGAATACAAAGTTTCTCTTCTACCCAGCACCATGGTCACATTTGTAGCTAGACGGTATCGCTTTGTCATTATTCTTGACCTCAGTCCTTCAGTTAGCTCTGTGGTGAGTTCTTTGTCATTATTCTTGACCTCAGTCCTTCAGTTAGCTCTGTGGTGAGTTCATTTACAAACACTGTCGACAAATATGAACTACTGTGTTAGATCACAGCATCTAGTTAGAGTCCTCTCTTAGAGGGCCAGATAAGATGCGTAAATTAAAACATTTTCAAGAATTTCTTCTTTATTTCTCCACCAAATGGTATGTTGTGACCTCTCTTAAGAATCAACTCGAAGAGACAATTCTAAAGAAAGAGTGTTCACAACATAGGGCTTGGTGGAGAAATGATGATTTTAGTATTTGAGTATACACCTTTATTTGTAGCTCTCCCCTCTGTTGTCTACAACAGTCAAGAAACTGTATTCAAACATGGTGGCTGATCGTCATCAATACTGCCCTAGTGACCCATCTTACATGTAGCCAGGCATAATGTCAGTGGCTTATTGTCGCTATTTATATCTACATGAATATTAGATGAATGAATGTACAAGATGCGTCCAACAAGTGTGAAGGCAATGATTTCAATGAATGTACAAGATGCGTCCAACAAGTGTGAAGGCAATGATTTCAATGCTAAAGATCATTTGGGATCAGAATTATTTTGTTATATTATAAAATACATCTACAGTGAAGATTTGAATGTATGTAATAACATACTTAAATTTACACAATACAGTAAAACCTCTCTATAACGGACACTAAATTGTGTTAATTAGTTGGTATTTAAGGCAGGTGGCTGCTTAAAGAAAGGTTAAAGTAAAACAGAACGCTCCTGTAGGAGCGTTCTGTTTCACGTTCACCTTGCTTTAAGCAGCCACCTACATATAACACAAAATATTTGATGTAATTTAGCGGCCGTTATAGAGAGGTTTTACTGTATTTCATTGATGATGATTTTGCAATGTAGTGCAGGTCAAATTATAAACTTATTCTGTTTTTTCCCTCATATAATCGCGTTTTCACGCATCTGCAAACAGAGTAGACCCAGATCAGACATCTCCTATATCCTGGCGTTACCGGTTGTCGAGGTATTAAGTTTTCGCCGATCGACAATTTGTACTGAAGGGATACTTTACATTTCAAAACTTGCGTGGATCCTTTCAAGTGTCAGTTTCCTTCATAATATTTATAGTTTCAGTGTCACTGAATCGTCATAAAGTCTAATAAACCGTCCGAGAGAGAGGGTGGTCTAAAAATAGCAGTCAGCTAAACAGTAACCTATTTTCGAGGTAAAGTCTAAAACGAGGCCAGAGGTAAAAATAGCGGGTCTCACAATGCGGTACTGGCATAAAACACGTTTAACAACATAAACTGTTAGATTAAAACAATTGTTATGTAAATTTCGGCTGTTTTCCATTTCAGTATAATGATTTTTCATTTGCAAGTTTATATACAGTATGAGAGCACGATTTATGCTAAGATATATAAGCTTTCATATATGGTGTTATAACTTATCTTTATTCTGAACATTTCCCGATTTTTATTGATGTTTTAATGCCGAAATGCTTTGTTTACATAAGAGGGTATTCCACTTCCTAGTAACGCGTCATAATCTCGGGAAATCGCGCGATTTATAAATAACACGAGAACGAGGTTACCTCGAAAACTGGGTACGCGACGATAGGAGCCGTCTGCTCAGGGTCTGATCTGTTTGCTAATGGAATTTGAAAGGTCTGCTTCTTAACTTTCTGAAATGACCTTCCATATTTCATTATAACATTTTTGTCCATGAATATTCAGTAGATATTGAAATTTGAAATAAATATAGAACAGGGAAAGGATTTACAAAACTTTTTGGTGCAAAAACATTGATATTGGCATATATGAATTGGAATTGTGCTGACAACATTACTGTCCAATGTCATTTAATCAGTCAAGTGGAAGTTACACAAACAAGCTTTGATTGTATGTATTAATAGGGCTTTCAACCCTTTACTCCATGCGGATGCCTTTCTACGTCTTTGCAAACAGAGTAGACCCAGATCAGAAGGCTCCTATCGTAGCCTTCTGATCTGGGTCTACTCTGTTTGCAAAGACGTAGAAAGGCATCAGCATGGAGTAAAGGGTTAAACACTGTGTGTGTCTTTGAACAGAACTCTTGTTCAAACCATAAAAATGCGTCAGGTAGATATGGACAAGAAATCAGTTTTGTAGAACACTTGTTTGCAAGTGGCATAATTGGTTCTTGACAGAAGAATATTAACAAGCAGATTGTTAGGAGCAAATGGCTACAAATTGGTAGCGATGCAATTATGATGAAGGAGATACAGGGTGTCTGCCATGAAGATTGCGATCACTTGATCCAATATGTGAACATAATTGTCAGAAAATTCACATTGGATCAGTACTACAGCATATTTTAGTCGTGGTTCAAGCAATAGAAGAATGTTGATTACAGAGGATGCTACTTTGATAAACTTTAAAGCTGATCAGTAACATATATAGTGTCATCAGAGATCATGGCATCGTATCATGACCTGGGCCAATAACGTAGTGGGAGGAAATGAAATCCAGTAGTCAATATTGGACACATTTGGCTGAAGTGTTTGGTGTTGTATTTCTTGTAACAGTGAAATTACAATGTTAATATGGAGTTTTGATCTAATTTTAGGATAGTTGTATACTGGTACATGTACCAGCTTTTTGAACACGCCTTGTATTTAAGATATGTGTGTTAGTGTTGCCATTTCCTGTATGCTGTATATGTAATTATGTTACTTGATTGTCCATTTTTCAATCTTTTACTCCAGAATCTCACCTTTTCACACTTTTTCAAACAGAGTTGACGAAGATCAGATAGCTCCTGCAGGAACTGTCTGATCAGGGCTGCACTATTTGATTTTTTTCTGCCATGACAATAAACTTCCTTAATTTATCGTTTTAATTAAAGGATTGAATAAATTAATATTCCAAAATCGCATGAATATTCATGAAGTAAAGGGTTTAAGAAAGATGATACAGGTAGTTTATTAACCAATTACTCCATAAATATACCTTTCTATGCCCTTGCAAACAGCAGACCTAGATAAGATGGCTCCTATAGGAGCTGTCTGATCAGTGTATGCTCTGTTTGCTCATGAAATAATATACACCTGATTCTAGTTTCCGGCTTTACCAAAAAGTCCACTTTTCATATATCAGTATAACAAAAGCAGCTATTAATTAATATTCATGATGTCACTATTTCTTTCACAAATATTCATAGTGTAACGTGTTAACATGACATTTCTATTGCTTATAATCCTTGGAGGGTAGTACAGTAGAAACCCCTCTAATGCGACCACTTAATGAATAAACATGGGTGTCTTTATGAGCAGGTGGTTGCTTAATGCAGGGCAAAAGTAATGCAAAAAGCTCCTAGGAGCTTTCTGCATTACTTTTGTCCTGCATTAAGCTACCACCTGCATCTAGCACCTATAATTATACCTCTTTTAGGTGGTCACATTAGAGGGGTTTACTGTATATAAGCATTAAATCTTCATACAAGAGCTGTAATCAATACATGCCTTCATATGTTCTGCATTTCTATCCATAGGACACAGCCAGCTGTTCCGTCCTGTATGAAAAAGTCCATAAAACTTTATCCAATTTCCTCCAAGGTTTAGTTTTGCCTGTAAGTATATGCAAGAGACTATGTCTGATTTCTAAAATAGTACAGTACAGTTGAGCATTGACTGAATTTTAAAATTCATTATGAAAAGTTCTAACTTTCACATGGTTTTATGTTAAAAAAAATATCAACAGTTTAAATGCCACTGAAAAGTAAACAAACTGTATCTTTTTGCAGAAAGCTCATATAACAGCTTTCCACGAAACAACAGAAACGCTAACAGAAGCCCTTACTAAAATATATGAGAAATCTTTAAATGAAGGAAAAATTCCCGACATCTGGAAAACTGCGAATGTGACGGCTTTACATAAAAAAGGGTCAAAAAATAAAGCAGAAAACTATAGACCAATAAGCCTGACTTCTGTAGCCTGTAAAATAATGGAAAAAATAGTTCGAGACAATATTATGACACATATGGAAAGCAATAACTTATTCACGAAACACCAACATGGATTTAGAAAGGGATACTCATGTGTTACCCAATTGCTTGAAGTGATAGATCAGTGGACAGAATATATAGATAGTAAGAGTGAAATAGACGTTATCTTTTTAGATTTCCAAAAAGCTTTTGATTCAGTTCCGCATCAGAGACTGTTTCAGAAATTGACAGCATACGGAATACGAGGAAAAGTACTGGACTGGATAAAAGACCTACTAAATAACAGAAGGCAACGAGTAATAGTAAACGGCACTGCGTCACAGTGGACAGATGTAACCAGTGGAATTCCACAAGGCAGCGTGATCGGTCCAACACTTTTCCTTATTTTCATAAACGGCTTGCCTGAGGTTGTACAAAACTCTGTCAAAATGTTTGCAGACGATGCAAAACTATTCTCGAAAGTGGACAGTGTAGAAGAGGCCAGAAATCTACAGTCAGACATAGACAAACTAATATCATGGTCTGAGAAGTGGCAACTTAAATTCAATATAGACAAGTGTAAACATATGCACATTGGGAAAAGCACTGAGCTTTCGACCTATAACATGAAATGCATAGAAAAGGAGAAGGAAATTGATAGAGTAGATGAAGAAAAGGACTTGGGAGTAATGATAGACTCCAGTCTGAAATTCGTTCCTCACATCCAAACATCTGTCAAAAAAGCAAACCGTATGTTAGGGCTAATCAAGAGAACATTTAGATATATAGATAAATCTGTATTCCTAAACCTATACAAATCACTAGTGAGGCCACATCTCGAATATGCTTCTACAGTATGGTCAGTAATCTACAAAAAAGATAGTCAATTGATAGAGAACGTTCAAAGAAGAGCTACAAAACTTGTACAAGGCAATCAGAACAAAAATTATACAGACAGAATGAGAAATTTGGGAATACCTTCACTAGAATATCGTAGACTTAGAGCAGACATGATCCAAGTATTCAAAATCTTAAACGGGATAGATAAAGCTGACAAGACACAACTCTTCACTCTTAACCAAAGTGTTGTAACAAGGGGTCATCCACAAAAATTAAAAAAGAAACGCTTTAGGCTAGACATCAGAAGGCACACATTCTCGCAACGAATAATAAATCGATGGAATAGCCTCCCTGAGAAAGTGGTTACCTCAGACACACTGAATATATTTAAAAGCAGATTGAATTTTCATTGGAGTGATTTAAAAAACAAATTTCAGCCAGATTGCTATGATAATTTCGCCCAAACCGGACCAGGACAAATATATGAGACGGCTCGGAGAGTTACTAGTAACTAATATTGAGTTCGACAACAGGTAACAGGTAACAGGTAACTTCATCCTGTATTAAGCCACCACCTGCTTTAACCATTCCTCCATAAATACGCCTTTCTACACCTCTGTAAAAGTCACTTTATGAAACCATTGGATAAATAGAGCATTTGCTCCACAGGAGCAAATGTTCTATTTATCACAATGGTTTCAAAACTACACAATTGTAACATTTTTCTTTGTCTAGTAAATGCTCCTTTGCGGTAGATTTATTCAAAGAGGTTGGGTCTAAAAATAGCCTATGGAGGAATGGGTTAAGATTCAGAATTAGGCTTCTTTTGAATGGCAAATGTACATTTAACCCTGTACTCCATAAATACGCCTTTCTATGTCTGTGCAAACCAGACCCAGATCAAATGGCTCCTGTAGGAACCGTCTGGTCAGGGTCTGCTGTTTAATTATGATAGAATACAAATATGATTCTACAGTTTCTGCCTTGGCCAAAACTTCCTGTGTCCATGTGCTATTATATCAAATTAATCAAATTAATATTGATTACATCATTATTTCTGTATGAATATTCATGGAGTAAAGGGTTATTGAGGTTTTACTGCATCTTGTTGTTATTTCAGTACTGTCTGCCAGGTAGTCCTGCTGTCCTAACACCAGAGCTGCATATAACTGTGATAGCCTACACACCTGTAAAAACCTTTACCTTCAATCAGGTAAAAAATTCTACACCTGTAAAAACCTTTACATTCAACCAGGTGAATAATTCTACACACCTGTAAATTTTTTACCTTCAATCAGCCATTCAGGTAAATAATTCTACACACCTGTAAAAACCTTTACCTTCAATCAGGTGAATAATTCTACACACCTGTAAAAACCTTTACCTTCAATCAGGTGAATAATTCTACACACCTGTAAAAATATTTACATTCAATCAGGTAAATAATTCTACACACCTGTTAAAATCTTTACCTTCAATCCATATCCAAATTGAAACATCTGTCCAATTTACTTTTAATATAACAGGTTTACTTCTGGTAATAAGAGAAGCAGAATTACTGAGTTGCATTAAATGTTCACTAGTTTTACTTAAATCTGTATCTGGCCAAGATTGAATTAAAAATCTTCAATAGTAAGGTGCATTTGTCCTATCAGAGTCATCTGATCTGTATCTACTCTATTTGCAAATGCATGAAAAGGCATTTATATGGAAAGGGCTAACATTACTCCACAAATACGCCTTAAATCCAGATGGGAAATGTCATTAGACTGTTATACATAAACTTCCTGGGATGGTTGAAACATAGTTAAATCTTTACTCTGAAAATGCACGCCTTTATCGGACATTAAATCTGGATGGGAAATGTCATTAGACTGTGTTATACATTAAACTTCCTGGGATGGTTGAAACACAGTCAAATCTTTACTCCATCAAGGTCTGCTCTGTTTTCTTATAAAATAGTATAGATCCAATTCTATAGTTTCTGCCATGGCCAAAGTTTCCTATGCCCGTGTACCATTATAAAATTTTAGACAATTAATATTCATGATGTCATTACTTCTTACGTGAATATTCTTGAAGTGAAAGCTTAATGAAAATGACATAGTTTATGCTTGTATTTTGTGACAGTTTATGCTTGTATTTTGCGACAGGTTCTGGTACAAGGGCTGGTAATAAATGGTAATAATATCGAGAAGATAAACAGTTTTCTGGAGAAACAGTTGAAGGACTTTGAAACAGCCTTGGCTCTTGCCTTCAGCAAGATAGTGGAGAGTGATAGCCACCATTTTACAAGTGTAAGCTATTTCTTCCTATAACTTTTTCACAATTGACATTGTGTCAAGATCAACTTTTGACATCTGAACTATAGATAAAGGTGTGTATTCAAATACTTAAATCTGTCATCATTTCTCCACCAAACCCTATGTTGTGACTGCTCTTTAGAATCGTTTCAGAGAGACAATTATAAAGAGTAGTCACAATATGGGGTTTTGTGGAGAAATAAAGGAGCTAAATTTAAAAATGCTTCAACCCATTCCTTCATAAAAAATTCTGAAAAATGCCTTTGCAAACAGCGAAGACCCAGGTCAGATGGCTCCTATAGGAGCCATCTGATCAGTGTCTGCTCTGTTTGTTTATGAAATTATATATATATCTGACTACAGTTTCTCCCAGTACCCAAAACTCCTTTATGAGGGCTGTATACATATGCTATTATAAAAATGTTGCCATTAGTTATTCATGATATCATTATTACATGAATATTCAACAGAGAAAGGGTTAATTTATGCCTCTTAACTACAGTAAAAGCCCTCTAATGCGACCACCAAACTGAGGCATAATTCTGGGTCTTAGAGGCATGTGGTAGCTTAATGCAGGATGAAAGTAATGCAGAAAGCTCCTTCAGGAGCTTTCTGCATTACTTTCATCCTGTATAAAGCAACCGCCTGCTTTTAAAACCATTAATGTCTTCTCATTAAGTGTTCGCTTTAAAGGGGGTTTACTGTATTCCACTGCATGCAATTTTTGTTTTGGTTGCAAATATTTGGAAATTAGACAATTGTCATTTAGTTTTGAGATAACTGTAACATATTTGCTGTGATCAATTTTCAAATGGCCAAGTGCTGCTATTGAGTAGAAAATGACTTAATATCTGATCAGGGTATGAATTCTTTGATTCTCTTATTGATGTTTTAGAGGGAAACCTTGCTCAAATTACTTTTACTGATATATTTGAAGGCAGTTATTTTAGCAAATTACATTGCTGCATTGAGAGGGGTTTTTTTTGAAAAAAATTGGTCATTTGATTTAATCTTTTACCTGATAGAGATACGTTTTTCAAACAGAGTAGACCCTGATCTGATGGGTCCTGTTGGATCCATCTGATCAGGGTCTACTCTGTTTGCTTATGAAACAATATTGAATATTCACTTGGTTGAAGAACTTCATTACCATTTGTTGCACAGAATCTGGTTTATCTTGAATATTGTGTTTCAGAGCTTCTATGATGTTAGACCTCCAATGTTCAATGGTCACAGTAGCTTCCTTCCTAAGGGACCTGACATTGTCAACAACCCAGAGGCTGGTATAGTGAACATGATCAGGTGTGGTCTTCTGGCCTTACAGCTGTTGCCAGAGAATTCCAGTGCAGGTCAGTCACCACTCTGTATAGGAAATAACCTTTCACTCATTCCTTCATAGGCTATTTTTAGATCCAACCTCTTTGAATAAATCTACCCAAAAGGAGCATTAACTAGAGAAAAGGAAAAAATTAAAATTTTGTAGTTTTAAAACCATTGTGATAAATAGAGCATTTGCTCCTAAGGAGCAAATGCTCTATTTATCGCAATGGTTTCCAAAAGTGACTCGTAGAAAGGCGTATTTATGGAGAAAAAGGTTAAAAGGATATTCTAATTTGGATTTATATATGTTGAGTGATGTCTCTTTACAAACAGCGTAGACCCAGATCAGACGGCTTTTTTAGGAAAAGCTAATTTATTTCATGAATATTCATTAGGTAAGATTTAAACAGAAATGGCAGAAGAAAAGTCTAATGTGAGTCACTTAATGTCAATCTTCAGCTGGTTATTGTTTTGTTTGCTCCTCACTACCACAGTAGGTAACAAAACCAAACCTGTTCATGAAGAATATGTAATTAAGAGGACTTGTGCCAATTTAACCTTTGAAAATGATGCTTCTTCGCTATCAAGCCTTGTTGTGGGGGTATTTGTCATTAAGTGACTGTTCTAGTATTGTTGTTCTAAGACACTTCCAGAATGTGTAACAGTTTGGAGCCAAAATGGAATGCTGTAGTCAGTCTTTCATCTCGATCCAAAGTGTTTGTAAAGGTTATTGTCATCTCATCTGCATGGTAGCAAACTTTTATATGTTCTCCTCAATTCCAGTAGGGAGGATGAACCCTTTTTGTTTGTATTTTTATATACCCTTACATCCTGTGTGCCTTAATTTTAATTTCTGTCCACCCTGTTAGACTATAAGTGAGCTTCATCATAAGAAGAGGTGTCATAGAGTTTGAAAACAGTGTAGAACTACGGTAGATCAGATGCAACATCCTGTGTGAGTCACAATTGCTTGACACTGCTTGACATTGTTACCTATTTGTTTTTCTTTCTTACCACAGGCCTGGTGGTGGTCACAGATGGTTGTTTGGGAGTACCAGATGCAAACTTGTTTGAGTTCCTGCTTAACCAGCTGAGAACTAGCACCATTTCTTGTACATTTCTTCGTATTGGGGAAGGCCGGTCACCATTTGGACATTTTGGTCACATTCCACATACAGAGCTAATGCAGTTCATATCTACAGCAACATTTGGTTCCTACTTTAACACCTGCCCTGATGTGGTAAGCTCCGTGTATACAGATCATGACTTAATGAGAAGAGGTTAAGGAGTATCCTATATGCTTCACAGTAATAAACTTAAGTTCTGAAATATTTAAGAGTTTTGAAACCTGACATGTTTGTTTTAAATTCTTCCAGCGTTTACGATTTATACTTCTAATTTTTATGCATCTTAAATGGAAATAAAGCAGATCTAGATCATATGAGTAAAGTAAATTACTTTACTTTCTGAGTATTCAGAGTGTAAATTGTATCTTACAAGCTTAATTAAAGTACAGCAGATTGATCATGAATAACAGAAGGCTACTGGCCAAATGCTTTCGTTTGAAGTTACTGACTTGATCGCATAAATAAATGTAATGGAAATTTTGGATGCATTTCTTCAACACCTTTTATTAAGATTTGAAATGCCATTGACTGAGCAAAAAGTGGACCAGACAATACTTTTCAGGGTAAGATGTTTGGAAATAATTTTGATGTTGTTTACATACATTTTGTTTCAGTCTGGCGGCCCTCCTAACAGACTGAATGCCTATCACAAGGCAATGTTTCTGTGGAGTTTTCAACGGGGCTTAGACGGGTTCCGGTTTGACCTGGGTGACCATGACCTCATGGCTCAACAGTCTTCACCAGCCCAACTGGTGCAGAGGTGAATAACCCTTTACTTCATAAATCTGATCATTACACCTTTACAAACAGAGTAGACCAAGATCGGACAGCTCCTGTAGGAGCTGTCAGATCAGGGTCTCCTCCGTTTGCTTATGGTATAATACAGAATGATATAATACAGATATGATTTTACAGTTTCTGCCATGGCCATGAATTCCTGTCGGTGTGGTCATATACTATTATAAAAATGAATCTAATTAATACTCATAAAGTCTTTATTTCTTACATGAATATTCATGGAGTACAGGATTATAAGAGTTAGACATTCAAACCCTTTGTGGATGTCATTCACTTTATTATAAAACATGCAAACAGTTCCACTTCATGTGAGAATTTGAATAAAGAGTACATCAGTAAATTTTGCTATTAGTTGGAAATCTTCAAATACAGTATAACGGCGTTATTTCGACTCGTTTTTCCGAGATACCCGCTTATTTTCGAGGGAATGTTGAGGTCCCGACTCAAATTCTATCAAATCTCATTGAAAATACCTGCATTAATCCGAATTGCGATAATCCGAAAATTCGAGCATGTGTGCTGGTTCCACGGATCATTCTGGTTCCCTTTATTGATTGTTTAATTCGAGCACGGTGTTTTCCCAACTCCGAGGTAATTATTCACACCTTCTCGATACATTGTCGTGACCTTTTGAAAGATCTATGGGGCATTAGATCTTCCAAATGTGTGAATAACACATTCATTGATTGCAGACTTTACTTTGGTGTAAATAATGATGAGAATTTAATAGACTGAAGCCTTAATAAACAAAAAGTCACACTCATAATTTTCATACGTTCGCAAACGTGTAGTGATTTTTCGGTACCGCTGAATGTGTGCCATATAACGTCTTTCTGCTTTAAATTTTGTAATAGTGCAGTGCTTTTCGTGTAGTGCTTTGAAATTCGCAATATTTTTGCTACTTTTAGACAGTCTCATTCATGCAGACTCTTGCTACGAGAGATGAACGAGAGTAACTATGTCAGACGAAAAAAGCTAAGTGTTCCGGTTATTAATTAATTTGGTCACTTGCCCTGATTTTCCTTACTACGAAACAGCGCGGGAACGAAAGGAAAATGTTTTTTTGTGCACCCAACTCAGCACCAACAACTAAATTAATGTAGACAAATGGAAAAATATGCAAAATAAACGACATAATGCTATACGCTACGACTGTTCTAGGGATATGTCTAAATGGTTTGAAACAAGTTTTGAGTTTATTGTTGAAAGGACCCATACAAATTATACTGAAACTTCGGTCGCCGATGTGAATGGTGTTTTCTGTTATCACTTATATAAGGAAAGAATCGATGAATTATATATGCATTGAAGTTTATGATAATGTTAAAACAGTTTACTGTGAAGAAATACGCTTCCTCTCGTCGTCAAACAATGCTCTTGGAAATGACGTAAAATGCTCTCGGTTCTTTCGAGCATTGCGATAATCCGAGGTTTTTGCCGATTCCCGATGGTGCTCGAAATATCGCCAATATACTGTATGTATCATTATTGTCTTGAAGACTGTGATTTTCTGTGCCATAGCCCATAAATATGGGTCCATTTGTGCATTCATAACTTCGTATTTTTGCCTTATATGCATAGCTTTTGTTGTGCGGTTAAAAATCATATTTAGATGATAAGCAGTGTGGACAAATGAGTTTTAAAGCAAGCATCTGCAGTAAAAACTCAATACTATGACATTTTAGTAATGAAGAATTTATGTCTATGTAGGCAGGTTGCATGCTTAAAGATCAATAATGGTGCTTATTTGAGTGTTCAAATAATCGAGTTTTCACTGTTGTTGATGCTGATCACGTTCCATCTTGGATTTCGTAATTTCAGAGATCACAATCTTTAAAAAAAAATGTTCGCCTTTTTTTTTTTACAATTTTCCATGATATCGGATCCATTCACTATTTTTAAAAAAAGTCACTAAAAGTTTGGTCTTAGAGAGGTTTTACTTTACACAAACATGGCATTCAAAAGATCCTGGTTCAAAATTTTGTAACTGCAACTATAAACTACCGTAATGTTTTAAGCAGTGTGTATGCAGGGAATGTTGATTATGTTTCAGACTGCTGTCCCACCCAATCCATGGTAAACTGGCCAGTGTGATGCCCAATATCAGGAAAAGACAGTCCGAAAGTAGCCTGAACACCTCTCTCTTCAGTGTGTTGTCTGTCAGACTGAGGGAGGGCTACACTATACGAGATATAGCTTTCACAAAAGGTAGTTAACCCTTTACTTCGTGAATATTCATGTAAAAGATAATGAAATAATGAATATTAATTAGATACATTTTATGATATATAAACACAGTAATGTTTGTCAATAGCAAATACAATGCAATTAGATCAATGTTATTCCATTAGCAAACAGGGCAGACTCTGATCAGACAACTCCTACAGGAGCCATTTTATCTGGGTCTACTCTGTTTGTAAAGGCATAAAAAAGGACATCTGTGGAGTAAATATTAATGCTAAGGGTTGATTTATAAGGAGAGATACTGGCTTTTTTATTTCTTTTAACCTATTACCCTACAGAAACACATTTTCATGCCTTTGCAAAAAGAGTAGACCCAGATAAGACGGTTCCTGGGCTCAAGGGCTGCTCTGCTTGCTTATGGTATAATATAGATGAGATTCTACAGTTTCTGTCAGAGCAAATATACTCTTGTGTTCATATCCTATTTTAAGAAAATAATCTAATAAATATTAATGATGTCAGTATTTCTTACATAAATATTCAACAGGTAAAGGGTTAAATATTAAAATTAACCCATTCCCTCCTACTGGCACATTTTGGCGCCTCTGTAAGTCTTTTATTGAACGCAGTGTGATAAATAGTGCATTTGCTCCTATGGGGGCATTTGCTCTATTTATCACAGTGGTTTCAAAACTACACAGTTCTAAACTTTTCCTATTCTCTAGTAAATGCTCCTTTTTGGTAGATTTATTCAAAGAGGTTGGGTCTAAATCGGTATAACCAGATATCCAGTAAAATGATTAAAGTACAACATATAGGTCTCTGTGTTTTAGAGTATTTTAACCTAATGGGTAGTAGCGGTGCTCTACAGCTAACAAAGCAATTAGATTACTGCTATTTCTTGTTATTATGTAATTTTCTAGGGTACTGCTATTTCTTGTTATTATGTAATTTTCTAGGGGATAGCCAGATTGAGGTGCGTCTGGTGCTGCCATGGAGAGAGTATGCCAGGTTTGAGTATCTCATCAAAGCTGCCTGGCCTCTAGACACCAAAAGGTTGGTTTAAAATATTAATAGCAGTAGACTGACTTAACACTTTTCTCCATGAATATTCATGGAAGAAGAAATGTATGTATGGATATAAATTAGCTTTTTTTGCCATGGCAGGAACTGTGGAATCAGATCTGTATACTTCAATAAGCAAACAACATACCCTGATAATATGGCTCCTACAGAATCTGATCTTGGTGTACTCTGTTTGCAAATGTGTTAAAAAGTCTAGATATAAAGGTTTAACATATGATTAACCCTTCGCTTGCTGAATTTTAAAATACATTTCTCCTTCTTTACCCATGCCCTGTTGTATAATTACATATATCTTCACTGTGTACAAGTATTTCGCTGTGAAATCACTGCTGTGGAGTGCTCTGGTTGCACAATCAACTTGTAAATAGTGCAGACCCTGATGAGACGGCTCCTGCAGGAGCTGTCTCATCTGGGCCTTCACTATTTACAGGTAGGTATATTGACGTGAATAGCAAGCGAAGGGTTAAGATACAAATATAGCAGACTTTTCTTATAGTTATAATGTTATCTGTAAAAAAAAAAATTATGCTAGTTTTGCGATAGATTACTTTTAGGTCAACACTAGATGATAAAGTCATGTTCGACAGAGGTAGCTAAGAAAGGCTTTTTCATACCTCAGAAAAGTAATTGTTATACAGTAAAACCTCTCTATAACGACCACTAAATTGTGTTAATTGGTTGGTATTTTGGGCAGTTGGTTGCTTAAAGCAAGGTGAAAGTAAAACAGAACGCTCC
This sequence comes from Azorinus chamasolen, assembly GCA_963576725.1. Taxonomy (NCBI): domain Eukaryota; kingdom Metazoa; phylum Mollusca; class Bivalvia; order Cardiida; family Solecurtidae; genus Azorinus; species Azorinus chamasolen. Next base: position 53,715,761 of record OY755243.1, on the reverse strand, counting down.
TAGAATGCAGCCACCTGTCTTTAGCTCAAAATACTTGATGTAATTTAGGGGTCATTATAGAGAGGTTTTATTGTAGTTAAATCTGTCATAAATGCTATCTTCAATTTGCTGCAAGTGTCGTTTCTTCTGCTCATTTAAGCCTTTGAGGAACTGTTGACAGAATAGCAAATCGCTTGGATCATGTGGAGATGAAGGCGTTTGTATAAGGAAAAGGGTTAAAGATGGATAGTGATACTTATATGGCAGTTTATGTGTTCTTTTTAGAGACGTTTTACTCTACCAACATGATTTTACCTGTTTGTTTGTAGACATTTGACATTCACGGAGATAACCATCGAGGGTAGCTATGACTTCTTACATGATATGACATGTACAAAGATCAATGCCCACACCATGAGCCCGTTTAGATCTGCCAATGTCAGAAAATTTTGGCTGGCCTTGCAAGGGTAAGCAGAACGTTATCATACAGTTTACCCACTCCCTCATATTGACGTCTATTGACGCCTCTGTAAAAGACACTGTTTGAAACATTGTGATAAATAGAGCATTTGCTCCATAGAAGCAGATGCTCTATTTATCACAATGGTTTTAAACTACAAAATTCTAAATATAAATTCCTTTTGTCTAGTAAATGCTGAGAGAATGGGTCAAGCACTGTCAAAAAGATTGGTTCTTATATCTTTTTTCACAAGTTGAAGATTTATTTATGACCTCATTCCCCTACACGCAGAGGGTAAATGCTTGATTTGAATTAGTACTGATACATGAACAATGACCTCTTTGCATGCTAAGTAATTTTTGTCTGCAAAAGTTGTCATCTGTTTCAATTCTCAAAGTTAATATTTGTTACATTTCTCTTTAACCCTTTCCTTCAGATAAAACGTGTATTCACTCATTTGCAAACGGAGTAGACCCAGATCAGACGGCTCCTATAGTAGCCATCTGATCAGGGTTTGCTCTGTTTGCTAATGGCTTTCTAAAATGGCTACAATGATCTACCTTCCATATTTTATTTGAACTATTTTTGTCTGTGAGTATTCAGTAGGTATTGAAATAAACATAGAACAGGGAAAGATTTAATCAATAGTGTCAGAGTATCAAATTGTTGGAATTATTTGAATTACAAAATATACAGCCCCTGATCAGAGGTCTTATCCAGAAGCTGCCTAACCTTGGCCTATACTATTTGTAAATGCAAGTTATCTCTTCAGTTATTTGATTATTTAAAAAAACAGACTGCTCCTTTGTGTTGGTTGGATAAAAAAAATACTTTTGTATGTTTTATTTCAAATGTTCTATATAACCTCTATGTACTTCAGTGTAACAATATGTATATAACCGTTTATGAAATATTTATGAAATGATTCATGTGTGTATGAATATTAATTGGCTTAATATTATTATAACATAAGAACAAGAACAGTTTTTTCCATAAGTAAACAGATTTTTATACAAGAGTCATCTGATCTGGGTCTACTCTGTTTGTGAAGGCATAGAAAAGTGTATTTATGGAGTAAAATCATGCTCTATGTACTTCTATGTATGAATATTAATTGGCTTAATATTATTATAACATAAGAACAAGAAAAGTTTTTTCCATAAGTAAACAGATTTTTATACAAGAGTCATCTGATCTGGGTCTACTCTGTTTGCGAAGGCATAGAATGGTGTATTTATGGAGTAAAGTCATGCTCTATGTACTTCTGTGTAATCTATTTCCTCATAATGACGCCTTTTGACGCCTCTTTAAAAGTCACTTTCTGAAACCATTGCTCCCATGGAGCAAATGCTCTATTTATCACAATGTTTTCAACACTACACAAATCTAAAAAATCCTTTCCTCTAGTTAATGCTCCTTTTCGGTAGATGTATTCAAAGAGGTAGGATCTTAAAATAGCCTATGAGGTAATGGGTTAACATTATGTATATAATTCATATTCAGGCTGTCACAGACTGACCAGCTGTTGGTACATCTCCAGTCCTTTTCATCCAATCCTAACAACTACACACTGCCGGAGAGTATCAGAGAAGGCGTACCACTGTTCTACCTGCCACTACCCAGTTCCACAGTTCCCTCACTCAGCACCCAGTTGAACTCAAAGTATGTAAGAAAGCTTAGGTATAGCTGTGCCTTACATCTGTATTTTCCCAGAAAGTGCACTTGATATTCTTTAAAACCTACATATATAAGCTGTGTCATATAAAATAGTATTACTTTCTATAGACCCAAACAAGCTTCCATGTTACAGATTCAGGGACCCATCTCACTAAAGATCATTTGACTGAAATTATGTGCCATAATTTTTTCTTTCATACAAATGCTGTTTTGCGCCTTTGCAAACAGTGGACCCAGATCAGAAGGCTCCTGCAGGAGCCGTCTGATCAGGGTCAGCTCTGTTTGCTTATCAAGTTATAATCAATCTGACTTTACAGTTTCTATCAATACCAAACATTCATGTGTACATATTCCAGTACAAAAATTCAACTAATAATAGTCATGACATTGTTTTTTACATGAATGTCCAACAGGGAAGGGGTAAAAGCAATGATGATACTAAATAAAAAATATACTTCTGTTTACAGAGACCAGGTTCTCAACCAGTTTGCCTCGTTCTGGCGTCCTGTTGTAAACCTTGATGTCAAAGTTTGGTGAGAGAATTGTTGTATTTATATTTTGAATATTACCTACAATTAATACTTGAATAGAGTCACTTTACCTTCTGTGCATTAGTACATTTCAGTAAGGTTGTTGAGCCAACTACATGCAACCACAAGATCTGAACATTGTTATGTACATGTATATTATTATAAAACCTTAAACTTTATTATAGAATTTAGAATGCTTAGGTGTTTTGTAATTTATAATTTTATATATAAATAATGTAGGCTCCGTAGGAACCATGGGTTTGATGTTACTTTGGGTCTGTTGTTGGAGTCACTTTCACATGAATTGTCCTTTGTGTGTCCGTGCGTGCACACACTTTTGTACTGACTTTCTGCTTGGTAATGGTGATTTCATGATTATATATGCAAACAGTTTGAACCTATAAAAGACAAAAAGCAAGTAACTCTCTGGTTTTATTTTTTTAAAATACATGAAATAAAACGTGAGAACTAAAACAACATAGAACACAAGTATCAGGCACTGTGAACCAATTTGTGATTACCTTTGTACACAGTGTGTGTCCAGATGAGATGCCAAGTAACTCAGAGTCTCATCAGAATCCAAACTCTTTGACACTCAAACACTTTGTTTTAAAAGTTATATTATAAAAATGTACTTTTAGATTTGTAGCAGGAGACAATTTTGCATACATCAGTTATTTAGTATTGAAGGGTTAAATTATTGATGAATTCAGGCAAAAGTGGACCCATACCCACAGGATAGGGTTTGTGTTAGAGCATGACATCCCCCTCCACAAGAACATCCATATCCCCAACTCCAGTGGCCGCTTTACCATGGTCATGTGCCGACAGGCGCTCATGTCCCTCAACAAGTTCCTGTCAGACTGGAGCACCTTTGTGCTTCTAGATAACCAGTCCTACATTAAATTGATCTACAAGTAAGTAGTTGTATGTTTGTTTCATTATGATGTTCTGCCATCTTTTGCCTACAAATTAGCAGCATTGTCAGTAAATGAGTCACTTTGAAAAGGGCTTTTGGAGAGTTGCAATGTTTGTAGACTTAACCCTTTACTCCATAGATATGCCTTTCTATGCCTTTGCAAACAGAGTAGACACAGATCAGACAGCTGATCAGGGTCTGCTCTGTTTGCTTATGATATAGATATAATTGTACAGCTTCTGCCTTTGCCAAAAATATCTGACCATGTGCTAATATAACAATTAGTCAAATTAATATTCCTGATGTCATTATTATTTACATGAATATTCATGGAGTAAAGGGTTAAACCATTTACTACTTCAAAAGATTTGGCTGCTTATCAGAATCTACACTTTTTAGCTCACCAGAGCACAAAGTGCTCAGGGTGAGCTTTTGTGATTGCCTGATGTCCATCGTCCGTCGGCATGCGTCGTGCATCGTGCTTCGTCAGTCGTCAACAATTTGAACCTTTAAAAATCTTCTCCTCTGAATCTACAGGGTTCTCAGCTTTCATCTTTGGTACATAGTATCATCTTTAGGTCCTCTACAAAAGTTATATAAATTATGGCCCTGGGGTCAAAATTGGCCCCGCCCGAGGGGTGCCTTGTTTTCAATAGAAACATATAGTAAAACTTTGAAAATCTTCTCCTCTGAAACCAGAAGGTTCTCAGCTTTCATATTTGGCACATAGCATCATGTTCAGGTCCTCTACAAAAGTTATATAAATTATGGCCCTTGGGTCAAAATTGGCCCCATCCCAGGGGTGGGCAGTTTTCAATAGAAACAAATAGTGAAAACTTTGAAAATCTTCTCCTCTGAAACTTGAAGGTTCTCAGCTTTCATATTTGGCACATAGCATCGTGTTCAGGTCCTCTACGAAAGTTATATAAATTTTGCCCCTGGGGTCAAAATTGGCCCCGCCCCAGGGTTGGGCCATTTTCAATAGAAACAAATAGTGAAATCTTTGAAAATCTTCTTCTCTGAAACTGGGATGCTCTCAGCTTTCATATTTGGCACAGAGCATCATGTTTAGGTCCTCTACAAAAGTTATATAAATTATGGCCCTGGGGTCAAAATTGGCCCCGCCCCAGGTGTGGGCCATTTTCAATAGAAACAAATAGTGAAATCTTTGAAAATCTTCTTCACTGAAACTGGGAGGCTCTCAGCTTTCATATTTGGCACATAACATCATGTTCAGGTCCTCTACAAAAGTTATATAAATTATGGCCCTGGGGTCAAAATTGGCCCCGCCCCAGGGGTGGGCAGTTTTCAATAGAAACAAATAGTGAAATCTTTGAATACCTTCTCCTCTGAAACTGGAAGTCTCTCAGCTTTCTTATTTGGTACAGAGCATCATGTTCAGGTCCTCTACAAAAGTTTTATAAATTATGGCCCTGGGGTCAAAATTGGCCCCGCCTCAGGGGTGGGCAGTTTTCAATAGAAACAAATAGTGAAAACTTTGAAAACCTTCTCCTCTGAAACTTGATGGTTCTTAGCTTTCATATTTGGCGTATAGCATTATGTTCAGGTCCTCTACAAAAGTTATATAAATTGTGCCGCTTGGGTCAAAATTAGCCACGCCCCAGGGCAGGCTAGTTTTCTATAGAAACATATAGTGAAAACTTTGAAAATCTTCTCCTCTGATTGTCTGGTGAGCGCTTCAGGGCCATTCTGGCCCTCTTGTTATGTAATACAACAACAATTCCTTTAGTATGTAGTAGAGTAAAACCCCTCTAAACTGGACATTAAAATTCGTATCAGTGCAGGTCTTACTGACAGGTGGCAGCTTAATGCAGGGTGAAAGTCATGCAGAAAACTCCTAGAAGAGCTTTCTGCATGACTTTCTACCTGCATTAAGCAGCCACCTGCCTAAAAAGACCTACATTGTTCTTTATCAAAATAACGGTGTTAGTTGGGTTGTACTTTATATATATTATTATGATACAATTTCAGAGACCAAGAGAATAAATCCGAGCCCCCATCCTCATTTGTCCTGATCAGGATCACATCCAAGGCCCCCTGTCTGGTTCTTCGACTTGCTTTCCTAGGAGGCACTCCAGGGTACCAACGATATGAGATAGTCAAGGAACTTAAACAGAGTGTTGGAAAGCTGAAGTTTCCACAGAGAGGCCCAAAGTCAGATAAGAACAGGTCTGTAAATGAACTGTTATCACTGAGGTAGGGCTAAAGCAGCATTATTTCTTTTCTTTGTAATATGTTATTTTCTGAGACTACACCTAATGGAGATGTCAGCCATTATCACTGAGGTAGAGTTAGATCTGGGTTCACAACATTCTTTATTTTGCTGTGTAAAATGTTAGTTTCTGAGACTACACCTCATTGTGTTGTCAGCCATTATGGCTCAGGTAGACACAGAGCAATTTTCTCAACATTCTTTCATTTCTTTGTGAAATGTAGGTTATGGAACTACATATCTTGGAAATTTCAGCCATTTAGACTATCAAATTTGCTGTTGAAGGCTTGTGATTTCCTGCATCTCATAATGATATAATCTGAATAATATGCAGTCCAGAAACTGGTTACGATATGTGTGAATCACCATTGGATTTACAACATTATTTACAAATGAGAACTATTAAGCAAGAAAGATACAGTAAAACGGCGATAATCCGAGGAGCGATTTTCCGAGTATATGGCCTAATCCGAGGGAATTTGTATGGTCCGGACATGAAATCTATTATTTCAATACAACTATGTACTGTGTAATCCGAGTCTCGATAATCCGATTTTTCGAGCACGCTTCTCGGTCCCTTCAATCAATTGCTTCATTAAATTACCTGCCTAATCCGAGCATGCATCGCGGACACTTCGAAGTCAATTTATCACACCTCCATTGTTGATGTCTCGCGACTCCGTGTGTCCCCAGCAATTAGAGGTGCCACTGTGTTAGTTTGCTACTATGTGTGAATAACACCGGGTCCAGCAGTATACACGTATGTTGGCAGTAATTGTGAGCGCATAATTGTGTATAATGCATCGATTCTTTACTTATATAGAAGTGAAAACGGTAAACACCATTCACAGCCGAGACCGAAGTTTCACTGTAGTTTGCTCCGTTCAACGGACTCTTCACAACAAACCCTTCACAATAAACCCAAATTTGGTTTCAAACTATTAGACATAGAACAGTCGTCGCTTCTAACCTCATACTTATGGATTTTAGTTTGCCTAAGTTTCCATTCGTCGACATTTCATTTTAGTTTCGGATGTTTAAAAACAATATCGCTTCGCTCCCGTTCTGTTTCGTGATAAGAAAAATCAGGGCGAGTTGAATTAATTAATAATCGGAACACTCGGTGTTATTCGTCTGAAATACTCAATAAAGATTGTTTACTCTCGTAATAAGCGTTTGGTTGAACGAGACTTTTCTAAAAATACGCAAACATATCAATTTATCTTTAAAGCATTCTGTAGGCAAAAAACACATGTATGTGCATACACTGTATGGTATATTTGAAAAGTTGAATCCACAAATTATGAATTCATGGATAATCCGAGGGTAGCGGTAATCCGAGCATTTTCTCAGTTCCCGACAGTCCTCGGATTATCGCCATTTTACTGTATTCTGTTTTTTGGTGTTGACTCAAAGTTAGTCAATTTTTACGCAACTCCACTATTAACTATTTACATGCATATTTTCTGGATTTGCTATGCAGAAAACGAAATCTGGAATGGTTGTCTCATCTGTAAAAGTCAATCGTAAATCCTCATATAATACTTGCAAGCTGATCATACATGCAGGTGCGGCTTAGCACTGCTTAAAGGTTCTGAGTGCCGTCAAAGTATACCGGAAATTATGTTTTTTGTCATATCGCAGCATTTTGGTCATGGAAAGGAAGAAATTTGGTATGATCTTCCATCGGAGGTGACAATTTGTGCATTTCGGATATCCTCAGTATTAAGGGATATATTCTGGATTGAAAGACAGAAATTCAGAAAGTATAATTTATCTTTATTGACAGTACGAGAAGTACTTGTGCTATTATTGTTATTTCATTTCCAACTGCTAGGGATCAGCAATAGACGTTATTGTCCCTCTGTCTTGACTTTTTCGCACCCTTGATATTTTTCACACATATGTTGGTCTTGCTTTTGCATCACCATAAAGGAGACAGTGGATAATGAGCATTACATGTGGAAATAATGAAGGTTGTTGACCAGAGAGTAGTATCGTTCACCCCTGAATATCTTCACAAGTGATATCATAACATCCTGAATGTAATAAATTGAATTATATAGGCAATGAGTAGGGACCATGCATCAGCATTGCTACAAGCAAGCTATCGTTGCAAGCAATATTATTGCATGTGAGTTTATTGTATATACTTTGTAATGAAACAGAAAAAGTCAGAATTTATTTTTATGAAATTCAGTCCTACAAACACAATATCAGTTTGTCAATTTTCAGTATGAACATATTAATTTGTTTAGCAAATGAACAGTCATTTTATTTCATAGTTTGTTGTCTGAAACAGAAATCATGTCTGTTACAGGAGACCCACCCTGCTGAAGAAAGCTGAGGAGAAAGACAAAGTTCTAAAAGCTCCGTTATTGAGGGAGTGGTCAGAAATATTCTGCTGTGTACTGCTGCAGAAACCAGTTGAGACCATACTGATAAGGTACAAAAAGAGACTTTATTAGTTGATGTAAAACCCCTTTTAACCCTTTTTCTCATGAATATTCATGAAAGAAAGAAATGACATCATGAATATTCATTAGCTGTAGTTTTGTATAATGGCATATGAACACAGGTGTTTTTGGCCATTACAGAAACTGTAGTATAATTCTACAAACAAACAGCAAGCCTTAATCAGACAGCTCATACAGGAGTCACCTGATCTTAGTCTACTCTATTTGCAAAGGCTGGAAAAGGCATCTCTGATACGTAATATGTTAACTGTTGCCCATAAACCCTTTCCCTGTTGTATATTCATGTAAGAAATAATGACGTCATGAATATTAATAAGAGTTTTTTTACAATGGTATATGAACACAGCACATGTTGCCTCAGACAGAATCTGTAGAATCAGATCTACATTACACCATAAGCAAACAGAGCAGACCCTGATCAGACGGCTCCTATAGGAGCCATCGGCTCTTGGTCTACTCTGTTTGCAGATGCGTCAAAATGCACTTACATAAGGGAAAGGGTTAATCTGGATGTATATGTACATTATTTGTAAACTATAGTAATCATAGCTTCACCACTACTGAGTTGACAGAGAATTCCAGGTAAAAGCATTTAACCCTTTCCTTGTTTGATATTCATGTAAGAAATAATGACATCATGAATATTTGTTAGCTGAATTTTACTAGAGTACACTTTTCAAGGGAAATGTTTGCTTTGACAATAACTGTAGTATCAAATCTATATCATGTCAAAAGCAAACAGAGCAGACCCTGATCAGACCGCTCCTATAGGAGCCGTCTGATCTGGGTTTACTCTATTTGCAAATACATGAAAAGGTGTTTATATGAGGGAAAGGGTTAAACCTACAATATTGAATTTAGAGCAAGGCAACAATATCATCGGTCACAGTAATCTTGTTTGCATGGATATTAAACTACTATTCATCCTTTACTCTATGAATATTCATGTAAGAAATAATGACATAATGAATATGAATTAGATTATTTTTTTTGTAATTGCACTTGAACACAGAAATGCTTGGCCATGGCAGAAATGTTTGAATCATATCTGTATCATTTTTTTAAGCAAACAGACCCTGATCATACAGCTCCTACAGGAGTCATTTGATCTGGGTCTACTCTGTTTGTTAAGATATTGAAAAGCATATTTATAGAGTAAAGGGTTAAATATTCTGAGAAATACCAAGGTTAGGGTTGGATACCATTATCCGATACCAGAACCTGACCAATAGCATGTATATGAAGGAAAGAGTTGATCATATAATTTACCCAATTTCACACAGGTATGAGAGAATGCCAAGGGATATGACTAAAGTGGAAGACTCAGAAAAGCCAGTGTCTGCATTTATGACTCAGGCACAGTCTAAAACCAAGTCAGCGGCCATGAATATGTATAATTCATTAGCAAGGTACCTGCTTCACAAGCGCTGGATCTACACGGTTCAGCAACCCGGTGTTAATAGCATCAGCATGCAGGGGATTGGCAGAATACTCTCAACCCTCACCAAGTAAATATGTGTTGACCTATTACAGACTAGGGCTTGATTTCAAAATAAGACTCAAGAATTTTGATTTGTTTCCCAGCTTCTCACTGAATGGCGTTGGCTGGAATCTGAGCAAATGTGTTTGACAATGTAACGAGTTTTGAGTCTGAAAATGTAGGGATGAATTTAATCATTTCTACGATACCCTTGCACAGCCTAGTGTCGTGCTGAAATCTTGGTGTAAATTATTTCAAGCTTTTCTTTAGATATTTAAGTGTTTTACTCCTCAGACAAATGTATTTAACTTAATGGACAAGTTTTCTTATCTAATACTTATATAAGTTTCAGTGACAGGATTAAGGGCAATTTCATTTCTGGTTTTCAAAATGCCATTAATGTCGATCTTTAAAACAAACATTTTTATTTGCAAAACCAGAGTACACCTTTTATTGAACTCTACACATTCATTTTCTGTGTTTTTTGCTTTTTTTAGGATGAGAATACAGGAAGGGTTTCACTTCAGTCTGACCAACTCTGGCATTGTCAATATGATACTGGAAGTCAACATGAAGGTCGGTAGAGCTGTTGTCTGTTAGAGCTGCATGCTAGTTAGTACATTAACCTATCACCCAATGAATACGTCTTTCTACTCATTTGCAAACAGAGTAGATCCAGATCAGATGGCTTCTATATTCAAATTGTTATGGCTCATCAGTCCATTTAGTATGATATAATTTGAAAGAGGATTTTGAATGACAAATAGTGTAGACATGAATCAGAAGGCTCCTGTAGGAGCCCTTTTTATCTTAGTCTATTCTGTTAACCCTTTCCCTCATAAAAACGTGTTTTCACGCATTTGCAAACAGAGAAGACCCAGATCAGACGGCTCCTAGAGGAGCCGTCTGATCAGGGTCTGCTCTGTTTGCTAATAGAATTTGAAAGATCTGTTTCTTTGCTTTCTAAAATGTCTACAATGTTCAACCTTCCATATTTCATTATAACTATTTTGTCCATGAATATTCAGTAGGTATTGAAATCTGGACTAAATATAGAACAGGGAAAGGGTTAACAGTTATCTTTACACTCATTTCCCTGATTCAAAGGTGAAGCAAAAACGGAAAAAGAACTGAAGTATCTTCTCATACTAACCTTTTCCATTATATTAATGCCTTTTCATGCATCTGCAAACAGAGTAGACTCGTATCAGATAGCTCCTATAGGAGCTGTCTGATCCGGGTCTGCCCTATTTGCTAATGGAATTCGATATATGTTTCTTTAGTTTCTAAAATGGCTACAATTGTTCCACCTTCCCCTTTTCCCCTTTCACTGGATATTCAGTAGGTATTGAAATTTGAAATAAACATAGAACAGGGAAAGGGTTATGTAGAATAGTGTGTTACAAGATACGATGGGCATGTGCCATAATTTTACATCACTCCCTGCTGTTGTTACTGTGTTACATATATCTTCTTCTGATGGTTTCAGGACCCAGAGGGTGCCGTAGAGTACGCTAGTAAAACCAAACAGAGACCAACATGTGTCATACAGTATGTGATGTTTCCACCACATCTGAAGACTTTATCAGCAGGGTGAGTTGTCTCCCTTATGTATTTACCCTGAAGACCTTGGCATAAGAGATGAAACGGACTTACCTCCCATTGAGTACATTTAGATTTAGATTACATAAACATAATGAACACTGTGCTGGTATGAAGACAACTACAACTGTATGAAGTCATGAATAAACTCCATTAAAACGTTATAAAGCAGATATTTTGATATCAACTCTTTACCTGATGAATATTCGTGTAAGAAATAATTAATGAATATTAATCAGTTGAATTTTTGTAATTGTACTATGAACAAGGGAATTTTGGACCATGGCAGAATTTGTAGAATCAGATCTGTATTATTTAACAGATGTGATTTGTGTCTAATCTTTTTGCAAATGTGTCTGTATCAAGTTAAAGGTTAGAGACTTTGAGCCCTTAAAACGAGGCAATAATAATCTTTAGGGACTATACAGACAAATATAATAGGTCAGATATTAAGAAGCACTTTATGGCTGATCTAAGATATAAGTTGGCTGTATCGCAATCTATATGTAATGTAAATTTTGCTGGAAAGAAGAGACAAAAATGTAACAATTCTTTGGGGTAATAAAACCTTTTCCCGAGTCTGAATCCATTCTCAAGTATCTGAATGGTCAGAATTTGAATAAAACTCAAAAGTTGACAGACCAGATATGTGAGAATTAACTCAGTCTCAAACTTGCTTAAGCAGATGCTTAACCCTTTACTCCATAGAAAACACCTATCTATGCCTTTGCAAACAGAGTAGACCTTGATCAGACGGCTCCAGTAGAAGCCGTCCGATTATGGTCTGCTTTGTTTGGTTATGAAATAATATACATGTATATTAATTTCACTGGTTTCTTCCATGGCCAAAAATACCACTGATTATTATGGCATGGTGAAAATTCAGCTAACTAATCCTTTTCTTGATGAATTTTCATGTAATAAATAATGACTGTATGAATATTTTAATAAGCTGAGTTTTATAATGGTATGATGATCTTGAGAATTTTTTACCATGACAGAAACTAGAATCATATCTACATTATTCTGTAAGCAGACAGAACGAACCCTGATCAGACAGCTCCTACTAGAAACACCTGATCTGAGTCTTCTCTGTCTGCAAAGGCATTAAAAAGCAACTTTTTTTTATTTAAAGGGTTAATATTCATAAAAGCGCTTCATAAAATTGTCATAAAGCATTTATTGGCATGTGTTTGTTACGAAATTTGAAATGAATAAGGCCTTCCGGCTGACTTGTTGTAGATTGGTGTTTCTATCCAGGTGTCCTGTGCATGAAGCAATGCAATTTGTTCTGTACACAGAAGAATATGTGGTGTCTTCCTCCACCTGTAATATTATAATAAGCTGGACATCGCGGACAATGTAAATAGTGCTTAACCCATTCCCTCATAGGCTATTTTTAGATCCAACCACTTTGAATAAATCTGCCGAAAAGGAGCATTAACTAGAGAAAAGGAAAATTTTAGAATTTTGTAGTTTGAAACCATTGTGATAAATAGAGCATTTGCTCCTTCAGGAGCAAATGCTATATTTATCACAATGGTTTCAGAAAGTGACTTTTACAGAAGCGTAGAAAGGTGTATTTATGGAGGATAGGGTTAATTTGCTTCATTGTATATGCAAAGGTTATGATTTCACCTAGTGTGTACTGTGAAATGCTAATTGATGTTAAATTTTGAAGCCTGAGTGATGATGAGGGGGATGAGATGGAGTCTCCTGAAGATGAGGGTGAACTGCAGTTGATCACAGAGTGCTGGATTGAGCCGCAATATGGTGTAGCCACGGACAGCACTGCAGAACGCAAACACTGGGATGGCCTGACTGCTGAGCAGATCACCAACACAGTGAGTAGTTTATATAAAATCTGATTTCTTCTATTTTTTGCAGTGCTCCTGTGAATCCTGCCTCTCATATAAACACCTTTTCACATCTTTGCAAACAGAGGACACCCAAATCACACAGCTTCTGTAGGAGCGGTCTGATAAGGGTCTGCTCTGTTTGCTTATGCAAAGGCATTAAAAGCTGTTTATATGAGTGAAGGATTAACCCTTTCAACACTGTAAATGTATTTGTGATATCCTTTCCTATCAGTTTGGAACCAGATGAGAACCAGATGAGACACTATAAACTCAGTATCTCATTAGGATACATACTAATAGTCTGGCATTATTTTCCTGGGTTTTATCCCCTACGGACCAAGTCCTTCGGACGGGACTATAAACCGAGATCTGATGTATTGATGCTTTACTCTTGGCATCTAAAAGAACACCAGTACTCGATGATAAGAGTAGGGCATAGCGCCTGGGTTTCTCTGTATTCTCACCTGTCTCTCTCTGGGGCGTCCAATTAGCCCATAGTGAACAAAAACGGAGGTTAATCAAACAATATTTTTCAACGTTTAAAATAATAGTAAAGAAAACTGTACTTTAAGATTTGAAGCAGATGACAATTTTTGCAGAGGAAAGTTCCTTTTCAGTGTTGAAAATGTGAACTTTTATCATAATTTAATGTTACGAAAATATTATTCTTGTCAGATTGTGAAGTGAAATTAATGGCCCTCTATGGAGAACGTACAGTTACTTCTTTAATCCTTTGCTATATAAATATGATTCTACAGTTTCTTCCATGGCCAAAACTTCCCATTTTCATATGACGTTATAAGAATTCAGGTAATTAATATTCATTCAAGTCATTATTAATTAGATGAATATTCATCAGAAAAAGGCTTAACCCTTTCCCTGTTCTATATTTATTCCAAATTTCGATACCTACTGAATATCCATGGCCATGAAATATGGAAGGTGGAACAGTGTAGCCATTTTAGAAAGTAAAGAAACAGTTCTTTCAAATTTCATTAGCAAACAGAGCAGACCCTGATCAGATGGCTCCTATAGGAGCCGTCTAATCTGAGTCTGCTGTGCTTGCAAATGCGTGAAAATGCATTTATATGAAGGAAAGGGTTAAGAGAGATATATAAAATTCTTTCCCTTAACATCATGAATATTTATGCTAGACTTCATGATTTGTCACTGTTAACCCATTCCTTCATATTGACGACTTTTGACGCGTCTGTAAAAGTCAATTTGTGAAACCATTGTGATAAATAGAGCATTTGCTCCTATAGAAGCAAATGCTCTATTTATCACAATGGTTTCAAACTACAAAATTCTAAAAAAAATCCTTTTCTCTAATTAATGCTCCTTTTCGGTAGATTCATTCAAAGAGGTTGGGTCTAAAATAGCCTATGGAGGAAAGGGTTAAACCCCTCTTTAATAACAACTCAAACAATTTTTTTTTCTGGATCTTGAACACAGCTGGTAGGTTGTATCTAAAAATAGCCCAAGAGGTAATGGGTTAATTCATTTAATCATTGTATTTAATATATAAAATAAGGCAATTTATTGCCATACCAAACAGTAGAGAATCTGTAACATGTATTAAGCAAACAGAGCAGACCCTGATCAGACAGGTCTTACAGGAGCTGTCTGATCTGTGTCCGCTCTGTTTGCAAAGGGTAAGAATTCATATCTGTAAAGTAAAGGATTAAAAATCTGGTGCGAAATTCACAACTCTGATTATAAACAAAGCAGCATAGATAATTATAGATTAATGTCCTGTTAGGCAAACCTATATTCAATTATAAAGGTCAGATATTTCGGGCATGGTGGCTTTTATCTGTGTGACTGTCAGTCTGTCTATGTGGCTGTCTGTAAGATCTAAAGCAATTGGGCCAGACTGTTTTATAACTACACAAGACAGAGAATTCATACTTCACTTTTTGACCTCACTCAACCCTTTTCCCGATAAAGACGCCTTTCTACACCTTTGCAAAAAGTGTAGGAGTAGGAGAGTCTGTTCTGTTTTCCTATGGAATTATATCGATCTGATTCTGTAGTTAAGATTAATCTAACTAATATTCATGATGTCATTATTTCTTACATAAATATTCATGGAGTAAGGGTTAAATCTGCAGAGGATAATCACAAACCTTTAACCCATTCCCACTTAGGCTATATTTAGACCTAACCCCTTTGATTCAATCTACCAAAAAGGAGCATTAACTAGAGAAAAGGAATTTTTCAGAATTGTATAGTTTTGAAACCATTGTGATAAATAGAGCATTTGCTCCTGTGGAGCAAATGCTCTATTTATCACGATGGTTTCACAAAGTGTCTTTTACAGAAGCGTCAAAAGGCGTCAATATGCGGGAATGGGTTAACCCTTATACCGCTTATCACAACCTTAATTGCATTTTCTTAGATCCATACGATGCTAGAAGATCTAAGATCTCACCAGGGTCTCAGTTGTTTGTAAATTTGCCAGTAGTTTAAAAACGTTTATGCAAATAGTAGATCATTTAACCCCTTACTCATGAATATTCATTTAAGAAATAATAGCATCATGAATATTATTTAAATTATTTTTTATAATGGCACATGAACACAGGAAAGTTTGGCCCTGGCAGAAAATATAGAATCATATCTATATTATTTTCATAAGCAAACAGAGCAGACCCTGATCAGACAGCCCCGACAGGATCTGTGTCTACTCTGTTTGCAAAAGTGTAGAAAATACTCATCTAATGATAATGCCATCATGAGTAATAATTAGATGAATTTTTATAATGCCATATGAATGTCGGAATTTTTTACCATGGCAGAAACTGTAGAACCAACCATGCACGGGGGTCTTCCTCCACTTGTATTTATGTTACGTCACAATTATTGAAATACTGTTAACCCTTTCCCTTATGTAAGCGCATTTTGACGCATCTTCAAACAGAGTAGACCCAGATCAGAAGGCTCCTATAGGAGCAGTCTGATCAGGGTCTTCTCTGTTTGTTTATGGTGTAATATAGATCTGATTCTACAGCTTCTTCCTGAGCCAAAATTTCATGTGTTTATAAGCCATTATAAAAAATAATCTTATTGATATTTATGATGTCATTATTTCCTATATGAATATTCATCAGGGAAAGAGTTACAGCAAAGATCTGATTCTTTAGTTTCTGCAATGACATCATGAATATTAATGAGCTGATTTTTTAATAATGATACTTGTACACAGGATTGTTTGTTATTGGTAGAAACTGTACAGTCAGCTCTATTATAATTTCATAAGCAAACAGAGCAGACCCTGATTAGACAGCATCTGTAGAAGCCATCTGATTTAGATCTCATCTATTTGCAAAGGAGTAAAAAGGCGTATACAGTAAAACCTCTGTATAACGGCCACTAAATTACATCAAGTATTGTGTGTTAAAGGCAGGTGGCTGCTTAAAGCAAGGTGAAAGTAAAACAGAACGCGCTCCTGTTTTACTTTTCACCTTGCTTTAAGTGGCCACCTGCAATAGATACCAAATAATTAACACAATTTAGTGGCCGTTATAGAGATGTTTTACTGTATATGAAGTAAAGGGTTAATAAAAGTTTCAGCTACTTACTGAAAGTTATTCTATATGAGCAAAACCATGTGAAAAGCGTTTATGTCTTTTTACAATTTTGTAAACATTGTTAACTCAGACTAGCTACTACATCAGACGTTAGGATAACTCTTTAGAAATGATGTCCTTAAGTTTAAATTAACCCTTTCCCTGTTCTGTATTCATGTAAGAAATAATGACAACATGAATTTTTATTAGCTGAATTTATATAATATAAATTTTTCACGGGAATTATTTGCTTTGGCAAAAACTGTAGAATCAGATCTATATCATGTCAAAAGCAAACGGAGCAGACCCTAATAGGAGCCATCAGATATTGATCTACTATGTTTGCAAATGTGTGAAAATGCCTTTATATGAGGGAAAAGGTTAACAACAACACCCCCCCCCCATACCCACCAACGACCACCACAAACACACACATGCACACACATATTTGATGCATGATTGTAAGAAAGATTTCAATTTACCATACCCCTAATAGAATGACAGTTGTACAGATAGCTTGTAAGTGATGTAGTACTTTCTCTGTACTAAATTAAATCCTTTGAATGCTAAATTTTTGCTTTTTAGTCCATCCTTGTTTTAAGAGTCCTTTCAGTATAAAAGGACGAAATTCTCTGAAGGATTTTTTATGACAAACAATGCAGACCCTGATTGGAGAACTACTCCAAGAACACTTTGACCATGATTTACACTGTTTGCAAGTGACAGGTAACTAGTTTATCACATTCAAAGTGTTAAGGTAAGCCTAAATTAGGTTTTGAGATGCAGCAGCCTGTTTCAAACATGTTCATCAGAGATAATCGTAGGGCCAACTATAACAAAATATTCGCTGTTTTTTTTAAAGCTCGCAATAGTGTTTCAAAGGTAATGAATATCTGTAAATGTAACATATCAATATTTGGATAAAATTGCTCATGATTAAATGCTAAGATATATAATTCTTTGCATACATAATCCTTTACCCTATAAAGATGCTTTTGCAAACAGTGTATACCCAGATCAGATGACTCCTGTAGGAGCCATCTGATCATGGTCTGCTCTGTTTGCTTATGAAATTTATAGACTTTCTTCTTTTCTTCCTATACCATTTTAAAAAAATCAGATAATGAATATTCATCATGTCATTATTTCTTTCGTGAATATTCATGCCAATGGACAGGCATGTCAAACCCTAGGGTTTGTTTATGAACAGTACACCAACATTTTATTTCCTTTTGGTCTGAAAACTCTCTTTACTAGTTTTACCTGTCTATGATATTATTGAGACATGACCTTTCCTATCAGATTATGTGTATGGTTCAAAGTTTTTGTTTTTTGATAGTGTTATCTCCCTTTATCAGCACTCTCCACTAACAGGAGTGTGAGAACTACCCATAATCCACTTGTCTCAAGACACCATTGTTTACATAGATACCCAGCATATCAGGTCCATCTGATAAAAATGACAAAATAATCACACATGGTTACCTTTGCTCGATATTAAGATCAATAATTTTAAGTCATGTCATATCAGGCATTAAGGTGATTTATGTGTTTATTCTTATATATTAAAGCTGATAACTTGCTCTCGGCCCACTTGTATATACTTACTATTGACATATCATTCAAATTTTGCAAGCCATTACTAATGATGGATAAAGTGTCAATCTGTTGGTCTTTAGTTCTTTAACCCTTTAATCTGATAGAACCACAGTTTCCTTTGCAAACATAGTAGACCTATATCAGAAAGCTCCTGTAGGAGCCCCCTGGTCAGGGTCTGCTAGATGTTTGCTTATGACATAATATAGATCTGATTTTATAGTTTCTACCATTGCAAAAAAGTGTTAGTTCATTAGCCTTTATAAGAATTCATGAAGTTTTAATTCTTGTATAAATATTTGCGAGGTAAATGGTTAATTATATCTCAATATATCACAGCATACCATTATATATTCACTAATTCCAGCAATAAAAGAACCATTGACTCTGGTCAGGGTCTGCTCTGTTTGCATATGGAATAATATAGATCTGATTCTACAGTTTCTGCCATGGCCAAAACTTTTTGTGGTCACATGCAATGATAAAAAATCATCAAATTAATACATGTGTATATTCATGATGTCATTATTTCTTTCTTTGCTAGTAACATATACTGGTATTGAAGTTGAGTTGAATAGGGTGTTAACCGTGAATTGAAAAGATACAAATGGAGTAGACCCAGATCAGGCATCTCCTATTGGAGCTGTCTGGTCAGGGTCTGCTCTATTTGCATATATGGAATAATATAGTACTGATTCTACAGTTTCTGCCATGGCTAAAACTTTCTGTGGTCAAATGCCATGATAAAAAGCATCAAATTAATATTCATGATGTCATTATTTCTGACATAAATATTCACAGAGTAAAGGATTAAGGCACTGTATAGGTTTTATATGAAAACTAGAAACTTAACTCTTTGCAGTTACTCCATGAATATTCATGTAAGAATTAATGAGATCATGAATATTGTTTAGATTAATTGTTATAATAGCACATGCACATAGGAATTTTTGGCCATGGCAAAAACTGTAGAATCATATCTATATCATATCCTAAGCAAACACAGCAGACCCTGATCAGATGGCTCCTATAGGAGCCATCTGATTTGTGTCTACTCTGTTTGCAGAAGCGTACAAAGGCGTATTTATGGACTAAAGTTGACACCTGATGTGAGAATGAGAGGTGCAGAGAGAAACAAATACTGCAGTTTCCATTTAATCCCCATTATTAATTGCCTGTTATGATTTTGCAAGACTATTAAGTTATTGTCTTTGATCAGGTTTCAAACGTTTGACATTGATCTTGATGATTTATCAAAGTGAAGGACAAACTGTAGATAGTAATTGCTATTTATTGTTGGTATTTCCAAGCAGTTGATATCAATACATCTTGTTTTAAGTAATGCCATAGATAAGTTGCTTTTTTTAAGAATACTTTATTTCTCCTCCAAAACCCTTTGTTTTGACCATTCTTTAGAATGTGTCCTTAACACTTTCCCTGTTCTATGTCAATTCCAAATTTCAGTACCTACTGAATGTTCATGGACAAATTAGTTACAACAAAATATGAAAGATAGAAAATTATAGCCACTTTAGAAAGTAAAAAAAACAGATTTCTCAGATTCTACTAGAAGACAGAGCAGACTCTGATCAGACGGCTCCTATAGGAGCCATCTGATCTGGGTCCACTCCGTTTGCAAATGCTTGAAAAAGTGTTTATATGAAGGAAAGGATTGAGGGGATTTTAAAAAGTAGTCACAACATAGAGTTTAGTGGAGAAATCGCAACTTTGGTATTTGAAATATGCCTCATTATCTATGTCTGTGTTAGTTTTACTCTTGGATTTGGTTGTATTAACCCTTACCCTGTAAATTTTATACACCTTTCTACGCCTCTGTAATAACCACTTCTTGAAACCATTGTGATAAACAGGGCATTTGCTCTATTTATCACAATGGTTTCGACTACAAAATTCTAAAATTTACTTTTGATTTCTCTAGTAAATGCTCCTTTTGGGTATATTCATTCAAAGAGGTTGGGTCTAAAAATAGCCTATGGAAGAAAGGGTTAACCCTTGCCCCATAAATATGCACTTTTATGCCTTTTTAAACGGAGTAGACCCAGATGGGACGGCTCCTATGGGAGCCATCTTATCATGTTCTTCTCTGTTTACTTATGATATAATATATTGATATGATTTTACAGTTTCTGACATGGCCATAGTTTCCTGTGTACATGACTGTGCTATTATAAAATATAAAACTTCACTAAAAAAATTCTTTTTTAAAAAAAACTGAATGTTCATGAAATGATCAATACATGTACAGTAAAACCTCTCTATAATGACCACTAAATTACATCAAGTATTTAGTGTTAAAGGCAGGTGGTTGCTTAAAGCAAGGTGAAAGTAAAACAGAACACTCCTATAGGAGCGTTCTGTTTCACTTTCACCTTGCTTTAAGCAGCCACCTGTCCTAAATATCAACTAATTGACACAATTTAGTGGCCATTATAGAGAGGTTTTACTGTATATGCATAAATATTTATTGGGGAAAGGTTAATTATAGAGCCCATTGATTATTAAAGGTTTAAAGTTTGCAGGAGGATTTTGAATGGCAATAGAGCAGACCATGACTAAAGGGATCCTGCAACACAAAGAAGCCATCTGGTCTGGGTTTATGCTGTTTGCAAATGCCAGGTTTTTTTGATAAGTAAGATAATTTTCAAGACCAATGTGACTTTTCACAAGTATTTGATATTGTTTTGTTATGTTCTGTTGAAGGGCTAACGAACAAGAGCTAAATGATATCTTTTTCTACAAACAAACAATCGGGTAGTCAAACAGCTAGTTTGGATCTAGGAATCCTCATCTGTATCCAACTGCAAATTCACCACAGTGTACCAACGGTTAGTAATTACATGTGTACCTGGTGACACGGATTTACAGTAATGGTCAGTTGACTGGTTATCTAACGAGCAGGGCATTAAGTAAAGGCCTCGTCTCTACATATGTCCGTTTAAGTTTTTTGATCATGTCAGTAACAGATTAAATACAGTAAAACCTCCCTATAACAGCCACTGAATTACATCAAGTATTTTGTGTTAAAGGCAGGTGACTACTTAAAGCAAGTTGAAAGTATAGGAGCGTTCTGTTTTACTTTCATCTTACTTTAAGCAGCCACCTGTCTGTATCCAACTGCTAAAGTAATCACGAATTCACCACAGTGTACCAAGGGTTGGTAATTACATGTACCTGGCGACTTACAGTAATGGTCAGTTGACTGGTTATCTAAAGTTTGCAAACAGTTTAGAACTAGATCAAAGGAATTCTTGAAGAACCATCCAATTAGAGAGCTTTACCATGCCAAAAAAGGGAGCAGGGCATTAAGTAAAGGCCTAGTCTCTACATATGTCCGTTTAAGTTTTTTTGTATCAGGTCAGTAACAGATTAAATACAGTAAAACCTCTCTATAACAGCCACTAAATTACATCAAGTATTTTGTGTTAAAGGCAGGTGGCTATTTAAAGCAAGGTTTAAGTAAAACAGAATGCTCCAATAGGAGCATTCTGTTTTACTTTCACCTTGCTTTAAACAACCACCTGCCCTAAATACCAACTAATTAACACAATTTAGTTGCCGTTATAGAGAGGTTTTACTGCACCACTCTTAAGGTCAAGAAACTTTACATCCAAATACACCTGAACCCTTTACATGATGGAGAATCATGTAAGGAATAACGACATGATGAATACTTATTAGCTCAATTTTTATGATGGTATATAAACACATTATTTTTGTTTTGTAATTGCAGAGACTGTAGAATTAGATCTACATAATTCTATAAGCAAATAGAGCTGGCCTTAATCAGATGGCTCCTACGAGAGGTGTCTGATCTGGGTCTACTAACTCTGTATGCAAATGTGTGAAAAAGCACCTGGATGAGGTAACAAGTTTACCAGCTGAGTGCAGGCAATGAGTGTACTGATGTCAGGAACTGTTTGAAATGTGGATTGTATGTTAGGAAATGACAATGAGCTGTTATTCTTTAGCCCATTTGTTTGTGCAAAACGAATGCACAAATATTTTCAGTTGTAGACCCAGATCAGAGGGCTCCTATAGGAGTCCTGATCAGAGTCTGCACTGGTTGTCATTCAATTTTTTGCTTAAATAGTACCTTTTCAAGCTTAATGGACAATGATGGTCCATCTGACAGTGTTGACCAGATCATAAAACTCAGCTCATCAATGAGCAATGGCTAAACCATATAGAAATACAGTTGACTCAAATCTACAAATTAGCCACTCCATGGCAAAACAGTACCGTAAAACCCCTCTAAACCAGACATCGGAATAAGTATAAATTTCGGTCTTGGACAACATCATCTACAAATAGATATAGCAGGTTTCTCATTTGTTCATTTCTAGCTTGTCTTTTTTTGTCAAAGAAAAAAATTGAAGTTACAGCGGGCCATAGCCTTGTTGTTGTAGACATTGTTATCATCATTGTTGTTGTGCAAAAACATTGACATGAGTACAGCTATCCCTGTCACACTTCACACACTTCTTCAACATCACAAGGGTGACAATGTGATTAGGGGCCATCATGTGTATTTAACCCTTTCCCTGTTGAATATTCATGTAAGAAATAAATGAGGTCAGTAATATTTATAAGCTGAATTTTTGTTACGGCATATTTACAGAGAATGTTTTGGTATCGGAAGATCTGTTATAATTTAGTAAGCAAACAGAGCAGACCATGATCAGATAGCTCCTTCATGAACCATCTGATCTGGGTCTAACCTTTATGGCCCTTTACTGCATGAATATTCATGTAAGAATTAATGTATATACTGATATAGATTAATTTAATAATATCTATAGCATATAAACAAGGAAATGTTTAGCCCTGGTGAAATCTGTTGAATTAGATCTTCATAATTTCATAAGCAAACAGAGCAGACCCTGATCAGACTTCTCTTCCTACAGGAGTCATTTGATTTGGGTCTACTCTGTTTGCAAATGTAGCTTATAATTATATGGAGTGAAGGGTTAGATATTGCTTTTTTCAGTAACAGACAAGCGTTGGTATCGGCCTGCAGTTTTCTTGTTCTGTCTTCAGTTCTCTCTTATTTCTTATCAAAATTCACAAGGACTCAAGATTATAAAACTTCTGAGTCTGAGATCGTTTCAAAGTATCTGATTGGTCAGATGCTTGAGAATGATTCCAGACTCAAGCAAAAAGTTTTATAACCTTGGGGCAAGGTGTCTAACAAGTTTGATCTTAATTCAGCAGTTCATTTGTTTTAATACAAGAAGTTTTGATAAGTAAGATAATTTTCAAGACCTACGTACGTGACTTTTCACAAGTATTTGATATTGTAATGTTATGTTCTGTTGAATGACCACTGATAAAGTCAAAGATGTTTTTACACTTTTCGTTTCAGTTCAGATAAAATTATTCTAATTCATATTGAGACTCAAACTGTCATAGTAACCTGAACCCTTTACTCTGTGAATATTCATGTCAGAAATAATGACCTTATGAATGATAATTAGGGGATGTTTTTAGTCCCCTGTCATTGAAACTGGGGGGGGGGGGTTAAAGTGTTTGTTATTGTCTGTCTGTCTGTCCTAATAGTTCCAGATGATAACTTAAGTTAGGGTAGACGGATTTCATTTAAACTTTATCACATTGGTTTCAATACTACACAATTTTCTCTAACAAATGCTTCTTTTGGGTAGTTTTATTCAAAAAGGTTGGGTCTAAAAATAGCCTATGAGGGAATGGGTTAAATTCATCAGTACATTTATAGCAAATTAGTCTATGATCAGAGCTGATTATCGTCTGCCTCGTTCTAAAGGATGTAACCGCAAAAACTCAACTTTTCACCAGAATGAAAAAACTGTCTTATCTTTAGAAAACTTTGTTGTTTGCGTTCTCCTTTGGCATAAGACTTACAAATTAGGATGTAAGTGTGGTGTAGCATTGAAAATGGCACAGTTTAATTGCTGGCTTTGGTCTGTTAGATACGACTGTTTGACCGCCGTCATAGCACGGATATATAGTAGTTACGATATTTTGGCACAATGATGCCTAAGTAAGTAAGTGCTTTCGAGTATTTTGGAAAATAACATTTGCAGTAATTCTTGACAGAATTTTCTGCGAGTTTAGTGCTGTATTGAATGACCTCCTGTCAGCAAAACCTCAGTCAGCTTTTGAGGACACCTGATATCCTCTTATTGTGTACATTATAATGAACTACCGGTACAGGTAAGCCTAACTATACGTCTTAATGATGGGGCAGAGCATCGTAGAAATTGTGGTAGTCACGTGGAATCACATGTTTAAGTTGTTGCAGGTGATCATATTTGCTTCTGTTTAGGGGAAGCAGCTTGTTATAAAGCCTCTCTGGCTCCTGGTTAATGTTTTCACTTACCCTTCGGGGCACAGGGAGGGGCGCATAGTCTGCACATTCATAATTTGTTTTGTAATGAATAACCCCGTCCTTGAAATACTTTAACAGTCGAATGTCATTGACAGTTGCGGATCCAACACCAGTGCCTGGTCTGATTGATTTGTACCTCCCGACCTTACTGAAATCTTTAAAGAATGTATGGTCAAGGTATTTTACTTGGTATGGATGATCTTGTCTTGATGCTTTAATGTTTTCAACATACTGTTGTTTTAAAGAGTTTTGTAAACTGAGTAATATGGTACACTGGCTTAGATTCACCTTCAAGCTTTCGCACGTATTCCTCATGCAGTTCAGTCAGTGTCGAGAGAACAGGTTCTACATACTGTTTGTTTGTTGAAGATCTGCAATAGTGAGAAGGAACTTTCAGCAATGAATCCAAAAATTCTCGGGCATGCTCTTCTTCTTCTGTACTCTCACTTCGTTTCGGGTTTTGTGCTTTTTCAGGGATGCCTACAGTTCCCGATTTTACCCATTGGTATACCATTTTTTCATTGAGGCCAATGGTAGATAAAACCATCTCTTTGCATACTTGGATGCGTTTGTCTCCTATTCTTAAGAAGTACTGTAAGGAGGATTGTCTACGACTTTCTTGTCCAACTGCAACTGTTCTACGCGACGGGGCCTTTCGTTCTACCAATCCTAGAACATATAACCGCTTCTCTTCCCAGTTCATTGTCTGCCAGAATTTCGAAAATATCATGTCTCAATCACTTTCATTCACTGAACCACATTCTCTGCCTTTTTTCTTTACGTGGCAT
Source organism: Azorinus chamasolen (assembly GCA_963576725.1). Lineage (NCBI taxonomy): Eukaryota > Metazoa > Mollusca > Bivalvia > Cardiida > Solecurtidae > Azorinus > Azorinus chamasolen. The sequence continues at coordinate 53,690,204 of OY755243.1, read as the reverse complement.
TTGTTTGAACAACTGACTGGGTGTAACATCCTCTCTGCACGCTCTACGCAGTAACTTCTCTTCCCATGTTCATCTTCCTTTAAACCCATGTATTTTAAACCTGCCATTCTCAGATGCTTATTCTTGGCTTTCTTTGCTTTGTTGCATCGTTCATTTGTTTCAACAAGTGAAGCGTTTTGATTCTGGACAACAGTTTCGACGATTTCTTCGTTGTCCACTTGTTCTTCAATATGTGTGTTTTGATCAGATATGTTCTGTGATGCAGTACCTTTTCAGACTCATTTTCACTGCGAATCTCACCATAGCTTTCAATAGTGTCAAGAATGCTGAACACTGCTTGTGCAGTTTCGATAGAGTCTTCGTCTTGGATTGTTTCAGTATTCTCATAACTAGATCTATTTGGATCAGTTGATACATTGTTTGGATCTGTCACTTTCGTCGGTATCAAGTCATCATCATTATTGTCAGTTTCACTACTAGAACTTGAATCAGACAGAGTCTCGTTGCATTGTAAGAAGCTGACATTGGAATGCTTCAAGTCAAACTTTCTTTGCTTTGGTTTTGTTGGCTTCCAGTCAGGGTCCTTAACGTCATCATCAACGTCACTGAATGTATCACAATCATCCTTAATGATATAAGCATTTTGGTCTGTTGTTTTCTTGAGTGTAACATTAATTTTATCTTCATTATTCAATTGTTTTGAACCACTTGTACGGCTATTGTCTTCAGCTGATTTTCGTTCTAATGCTAATTTAACTATTTGTTTCCCGCGCAAAAACATGTTTTCGATTGATATTCATTGAACTTCTCGAATACAACAATCTAGATTCCGAAGTCTTAAATTCCCAATGTCATCGTTGGTTTCTCCGTTTTCAAAAGCCACCTGCAGAAAAAGTAGGGAGGGTGTGATCACATTGTCACATTGCGTCACAGACATTTGGATACCTGATAAATCTAAAATAATAAGTCTCAGTTTCGAGAAAATTGCGACTGCGGTTCTCGAAGTGATGTTTGTATAAGACACGTAAACCTGATCAAGTCCTTGGCAAGTAGAGATCACAGAAAAATCACTGTCAACCAAATTTATGCACTCTGAAACATTAAGGAGGCTCAGACATGGCATATACTTGATAAAACATAATGTCGAGATGGAGCTATGGCTAATGTCCAACCAGAAGAGCGATTTAGCATTACACAGGTTCGTGGTAAATAAAAAGTCAATTTCGTGAGGTTTGCAGGCAATTTCAACAAAGGGAATATGGAATGTTTCAAATCCACACGAATGCTTCAATATCCTTCGAAGGGTCAAAGTGTCCACACTGTGGTCGGTACTGAAATCAATGTCTTTCCACAACACACAATTGTCCTCAACTACTTGATGCAGTCGTTTGCAAGTACCGCTGACCGAATGTAGAAGATGTGCAAGTGGAATTAGTGACAGTATCTTCACGATAATGAAGTCAGGCAATGACAGCAACATGTCTTAGAGGTTTTCATTTGCTGAGACAAAAGGACGTATCTGCAAAACACAAGCGAAATCCCTCGATTGCTCGGATCTAAAATGACGTAACTACACATATCTACAACGTAAACACAACACAAATGTATACATATGATCGTAGCCTTTAGTTCGTGTCATTTTCCAAAACAAGTTTATTTGAGACTCGTTTTCATTCCTACCGTATGTAATATATTCTGTACAAGAATGGGAGGAAATTCTTCTTTTAACCCTTCGCTTGCTATTCACGTCAATATACCTACCTGTAAATAGTGAATACCCAGATGAGACAGCTCCTGCAGGAGCTGTCTCATCAGGGTTTGCACTATTTACAAGTTGATTGTGCAACCAATGCACTCCACAGCAGTGATTGCACAGCGAAATACTTGTACACAGTGAAGATGTATGTAATTATGTAACAGGGCATGGGTAAAGAAGGAGAAATGTGTTTTAAAATTCAGCAAGTGAAGGGTTAACCAAACTTACAAGTACAGTTTTGTCACTGATCAAAAACATCTTTTATCAGTTATGATCCTTATGCTGAGTATAGTATTGTAAATGATAAGTTTAGGGTGGTACAATTTTTATTATTCTATTACTCATTGCGCATTTTGCATGGTCCAATGGGCATTTGCATCTCGTTGACACAGTGACTGTAGTAGTTAAGTCGTTTTTCCCGGGCGAATATACAACCAATGAAGTTGCGACATTTTAACACGTGGTCATTTTTGGGGTTTTGGTTGGACTAAAGATACGAGGTTTTGACACAAGAAGCGGGAGATTATAGGCAGTCGAAAATGCCTTAAATTCAATTTTCCGCAAAATTGCAGTTACGTCCTTTTCGAACGAGGCCGACGTTATGCAAGTTGATACAAACATACTAGAGGAAGAGATTTATTTTCAGCAGACAAAGTCTAGTTCAATCAAATATCTACATCACTGTTGCAATCAAGGTTTCAGTTGCTCCAACAATACTGATGATGGCAGGGGACAAGAGTTGCATGCAATACTGACTATAAGCATATGAACACAGGAATTTGCATGCCCAGGCAGAAGCTGTAGAATTAGATCTGTATAATCCCATAAACAAGAACAGATACTGATCAGACAGCTCCTACAGGATCTGTCTGATCTGGGTCTACTCTGTGTGCAAAGGCATTAAAAGGTGTATTTATGGAGGAAAGGGATAACCTTTCACTGACATTTACAGTCAGTGTAGCCCCAGATCAGGAGAGTCTTGGTCAGGGTCTGCACTGTTTGAATTAAACACTTTCTGGCAAATTATACCCTTGCATAGTGAATAGACTCGATCTTTAAATCGTGATGGACCATTCCACTTTGAAAAAGATATTGGAAAAAAACACTACACTAAGAATAGGCACAGACAATACTTATGACATTTTGTTCAGGAAGCTAAGGGTTAAAAACCATCTGTCAAAATATCTATTAGCCCATAGCCTGTCAGTCACAACTATAGTTGCGTTTACAAACAGTGTAGACCCAGATGAGAGAGCTCCTTATAGGAGCTCTCTCATCTGTGTCTGCACTGTTTGCCATGGAAAATCCATGCCTTCTTGCTCTATGCTTTTGCCTAGGAAAATCATTTCAACATATTATCCTGTACATTTTTGCAAAGATTTGTCCAATTTCTATACAAAGAGGGCAGAGTGATAAAAAATATGTGGTGTGTTAAGGGCTAGTCAGTACTGAAACCTCCTGTTAAGTATTCAGTTAAATCTCTCTATAACGGCCACTAAATTGTGTTGATTAGTTGGTATGTGAAAGTAAACCAGAACATTCTGTTTTACTTTCACCTTGCTTGAAGCAGCCACCTGCCTTTAACACAAAATACTTGATGTAATTTGGTGGATGTTATGGAGAGGTTTTACTGTTGTTCAAACAGGTTGCTACAAAAGGGTTTCTTTCAACACTGAATTTTCAGAATGAGTTAGTCCACTCAGTATGAAAGATTTAAACCTGCTAGATGATTTCAAATGACAAACAGTGCAAACCCTGAATAGATGGCTTCTCTAGACTGCATATAAACAAACAAGAGTAGACCCTGATCAAACAGCTGCTTCTGGGTCTACTGTGTTTACAGATGTGTAAGTACATGTGTGCAAGTAGAGGGATAGACAGAGAAGTTAAACCTTTCCTTCATATAAATCCTTTTTCACATGTTTGCAAACAGAGTAGACCCAGATCAGATGGCTCCTATAGGAGCCGTCTGATCAGTTTCTGCTCTGTTTGCTGTAGGTCGGTGGTTCTACTTGGATGTTCATCGATCTGTGCACGGAACAACTGCATTGTTTTGTGCACCTCTTGGGTTTTCCTCCACCTGTAATTAGTGACATCGTGACATGACTGAAATACTGTTAAAACAATGTAAAACCTGATAAAAACCAAACCAAGTCTTTACTTCCTAAAATTGCTGCAATGTTCCACCTTCCATATTCCATTATAACTATTTTGTCCATGAATATTCAGTAGGTATTGAAATTTGAAATAAACATAGAACAGGAAAGGGGTTAAACTTCAGTGGCAGGACATGATGATGAATAAATTTTAATTTGGTGTGTCTAATTATGACTGATCATGCCTAAGCCTCACACTCTGTAGTTTTCTCTATGTCATAGGTAGATAAAGGGGGTGGACTGACTTGTAGCAGCCAGTGTGGATAGGAATGTTTGCATAGGCATTTCATATCTCCCAAACTTTATCCACTGTTTACTGATTAAATGCTTAATATGACATGGGCAAATTTTGTGTTAACCTGTACAAGCAGTTTTGATTCAGATGAGGCATTTAGTAACTCCGAACCTCATCTGGATCCAAACTGTTTGACACTCCGATAGAGTGTGTTTGAAAAGAAATACAAGAAAAGTAATCTCTGAGTTTGTAAGCTAAGAAATGTTTTTGTTGGAGACAGCAATGTTTAAGAGTGTTGAGAATTGAATTTTTTTTAGCTAGCACATAGTCAGTTTATATGTAATTTCATGATTTATTTTCTGGACAGTTGAATCCACATCATAGTTTGTGTATATGTACCAGTATCAATCCCATAAAGATATTTATTCTTGAAACTTAGAATGCAATGGAGAAGAAGAAGTGTTTTTGAACAAGTTACATAGAGTTGGAAGGCCAAGGGCCATATTTGTGTTGTAATGTACAAATTGTTAACCGTATGAATGCAGGAAATGAGTAAACTGGTATTTTCAAACATTGTAGACCAAGATCAGGATGCTCCTAGTGGAGCCCCCCTGATTAGGGTCGACACTACATATCTTAACCCTTTTCCCTAATGGGCTTTAGACCCAACCTCTTTTGAATTAATGGACTCAAAAGGAGCATTTATTAGAGGAAAGGAAAATTTTAGAATTGAAACCATTGAAATAAATAGAACATTTACTCTTATGGAGCAAATGCTCAATTTATCACAATGGTTTCAAGAAGTGACTTAATAATTACAGAGGCATAGAAAGGCATATTTATGGAGGAAAGGGTCAATCATTCAAAAATCCTCTTGCAAATTAATACCCTTTCATACTGAATGAACTGTATACTTAATCAATGGTGGACCATTTCACTTTAAAAATTTCAGCATTCAAAGGTACCTTAACCCTTTCCCTGTTCATTATTCGTATAAGAAATAATGACATCATGAATATTTATTAGCTGACTTTTACAATGGCATAATTATGCACAAATGATTTATTTCGGTATTGGTAAAAATTATAGAGTCAGATCCATTAACATTTCATAAACAATAGGAGCTGTCTGATCTGGGTCTACTCTGCAAATTTGTGAAAAGGCATTAATATGAAGGAAAGGTTTAACCCTTACTCCATAAATATACCTTACTATGCCTTTGCAAACAGAGTAGATCCAGATCAGATGGTTCCTATATGAGCTGTCTGATCAGGGCCTGCTCTTTTAGCTAATATAGATATGGTTCTAAAGTTTCTTTCATGGCCAAAAAGTCCTGTGTCCATGCTCTATTAAAACAATTAATCTAATTAATATTTATGCGATCATTATTTCTTACATGAATATTCATAGGGGAAAGGGTTAAAGTTGTTACAATAAAGATGGCTAAATTAGTAATGTCAGATGCTCCCATATTCTTACTTGAAATATAGTACATGGTAAACAATGATGCTGATACAGATTTGTGTTTGTCCTTTAGCATGCTGAGCTAATTGCCACCAGCTTAACCCTTTCCTCCTGTCTACGCCTCTGTAATAGTCACTTCTTGAAACCATTGTGATAAATAGAGCATTTGCTCCTATGGAGCAAATGCTCTATTCATCACAATGGTTTCAATACTACACAATTCTAACATTTTCCTTTTCTCTAGTAAATGCTCCTTTTCGGTAGATTCATTCAAGGAGGTTGGGTCTAAAAATAGCATATGGAGGAAAGGGTTAATATTTTGTCAATTTGATTGACCCTTTCCCTTAACCCTTTCCCTCATATAAACGTGTTTTCACGCATTTGCAAACAGAGAAGACCCAGATCAGACGGCTCCTAGAGGAGCCGTCTGCTCAGGGTCTGCTCTGTTTGCTAATAGAATTTGATAGATATGTTTCTTTGCTTTCTAAAATATTCCACATTCCATCTTTCTTTGTAACTGTTTTGTTAATGAATATTCAGTAGGTTTTGAAATTTGACCTAAATATAGAACAGGGAAAGGGTTAATATAAATGCATTTGGACAATTGCCCCTTAGGACAGTTGCCCCTTGATATATAGAAAATAACAGTATGTTGTAATAAAAGTAATATATAATATTTATATAATGTAAATAAACGAACAGAAAACTGTGTAGACCAATTAGCACTCTAGTATTTACTCTAAATATTGGGACATGTAAACCTATATAAATAGCATAGTCCCCCATTAGAAAGTATACACTAATCAAATTTCCACTGTTTTACATGTGTCTGTGCAACTTAAATGAATAATTATTCTTTTTTCTAACCCTTACTCTGCTAAGCGCGACCTAGGTAACTGGTATTTGGGAACAGTTTTAATCCAGATTAGATGCCGAATAACTCAGTAGTTTCAGAGCTACCCATTGGTCAAGTTAGTTGCAAACAGAAAAGTACCAGATAAAACACATTTGCACGTGGTGTAATTTGGTGTATGATATATGATTGATCAATAAGCATGTTAAAAAAAAGTCTTTTTATATTTTTTACAACCAAGTTGCAGTTGTTCTGGTAGGCAATTTTGGCAAGGGGCAATTGTCCAGAGGGGCAATTGTCTGTACCCCCTGATTAAGTGCTATTTGCCACAGCTTTGTATTGACTTGTTCAATATAATCATATAAGAAAAAATAGAATCATGTATTCATAATAGGTTGAGTCTGTCATGAATAATAATTGGGTAATATGTAACTGATTATTTTTCCCAAATAACTGGGCATCTCATAAGTATCCAAATTGTTTTAACCCTTTACTCCATAGATATGCCTTTCTATGCCTTTGTAAATAGAGATGATCCAGATCAGATGGCTCTTGTAGGACTGCTCTGTTTGCTTATGGAATAATATAATATGATTTTACAGTTTCTGCCATGACCAAAATTTCCTATGTCCATTTACCATTATAAAAATGAATCTAATTAATATTCATGACATCATTATTTCTGACATGAATATTCATAGAGGTAAGGGTTACGACTGTAATTACAGGGTTTTTTTTTTATACCCCCCTTTTGAAAAAATGGGGGTATATTGCTTTGCACATGTCGGTCGGTAGGTCGGTCAGTCGGTCGGTCTGTCTGTCGGTCGGTAGATCGATTGTTTCCGAACGATAACTAATAAACGACTTGGCCTAGAATCTTCAAACTTGCTGTGGTGGTTGGTCATGACAAGTAGATGACCCCTATTGTTTTTGAGGTCACTAGGTCAAAGGTCAAGGTCACCATGACCTAAAATGGTGAAATAGTTTCCGATCAATAACTGCTCAAGGGTTTGGCTTGGGATCTTCAAACTTGCTGTGGTGGTTGGTCATGACCACTAGATGACCCCTATTGATTTTGAGGTCACTAGGTCAAAGGTCAAGGTCACCATGACCTTAAATGGTTAAATGGTTTCCGATCAATAACTGCTTAAGGGTTTAGCTTAGAATCTTCAAACTTGCTGTGGTAGTTGGTCATGACCACTGGATGACCCCTATTGATTTTGAGGTCACTAGGTCAAAGGTCAAGGTCACCATGACCTTAACTGGTAAAATGGTTTCTGATCAATAACTGCTCAAGGGTTTGGCTTAGGATCTTCAAATTTGCTTAGGTGGTTAGTCATGACAACTAGATGAGTCCTATTGTTTTTTAGGTCAATAGGTCAAAGGTCAAGGTCACCATGACCTTAAAGGGTGAAATGGTTTGCGATCGATAACTGCTCAAGGGTTTGGCCTAGGATCTTCAAATTTGCTGTGGTGGTTGGTAATGACCACTAGATGACCCCTTTTGCTTTTTAGGTCACTAGGTCAAAGGTCAAGGTCACCATGCTCTTAACTGGTCAAATGGTTTCCGATCACTAACTGCTCAAGGGTTTGGCTTAGAATCTTCAAACTTGCTGCGGTAGTTGGTCATGACAACTGGATGGCCCCTATTGTATTTGAGGTCACTAGGTCAAAGGTCAAGGTCACCATGACCTTAACTTGTAAAATGGTTTCTGATCAATAACTGCTCAATTGTTTGGCTTAGGATCTTCAAATTTGCTTAGGTGGTTGGTCATGACAACTAGATGAGCCCTAATGTTTTTTTTTAGGTCAATAGGTCAAAGGTCAAGGTCACCATGACCTTAACTGGTGAAATGGTTTGCGATCAATAACTGCTCAAGGGTTTGGCTTAGGATCTTCAAACTTGCTGTGGTGGTTGGTCATGACCATTAGATAACCCCTATTATTTTTGAGGTCACTAGGTCAAAGGTCAAGGTCACCATGACCTTAACTGGTGAAATGGTTTGCGATTAATAACTGCTCAAGGGTTTGTCTTAGGATCTTCAAACTTGCTGTGGTGGTTGGTCATGACAACTAGATGACCCCTATTGATTTTGAGGTCACTAGGTTAAAGATCAAGGTCATCATGACCTTAACTGATGAAATGGTTTCCAATTAATAACTGCTCAATGGTTTGGTTCGGGATCTTCAAACTTGCTGTGGTAGTTGGTTGTGACCACTTGATGACCCCTAAAGTTGTTGAGGTCACTAGGTCAAAGGTCAAGGTCACCATGACCTTAATATGTGAAATGTTTTCAGATCAATAAATGATCAGTGGTTTGGCTTAGGATATTCAAAGTTGCTGTGGTGATTAGTCATGACCGCTAGATGACCTCTATAGTTGAGGTCACTAGATCAAAGGTCAGGGGGTCTGGGGGGGGGGGGTATACATGTTTTACAAACATCTCTTGTTTTTTTAGAAATGTAAGAAAATTGATGCAGATGACAATATTTGAAGACAGAATGTTTGTTAGTGGTAAAATGGTTAAACATATTACAGCAATTAACGTTTGATGACAATAGTTGGGAAAGTTTCTTAAGTGGTAAAATGATTGAGCTGTTAAGGCATTGTTTCACAGAAGGGTGAAGATTCTCTGTATTCTCAAGTTAAAAAGATGAGGCTGTCTTTACTAGTTACCTTATAGGCTATTTTTAGACTCATCCTCTTTGAATGAGTCTACTGAAAGCGATCATTAATTTTACTAGAGAAAAGGGAATTTTTAGAATTGTGTAGTTTTGAAACTATTGTGATAAATAGAGCATTAATTTTGCTCCTATGGAACAAATACTCCATTTATCACATTGGTTTTACAGAAGTGTCAAAACGCATCAAAATGAGGGAATAGGTTAAATCAGAGGTTAAATCTAACACACGCTAAGAACCTTTTAAGTTTTAACCCATTACCTGATAAGCCTTTGCAAACAAACTAGACCCAGATCAGACAGCTCCTGTAGAATCAGCCTAGCTAATCAGGTTCTGCTCGGTTTGCTGATATTTTCAGATTGGATTCTTTACTGTCAACTGTCAAGACAATAATTGTTTGATACTTTGATACAAGAAATAAATTATGTACAAATTGATATTCATAATGAGCTAAGTTTTGTAAGAATATTCATGAGGTTACAGTTTAACCCTTTCCTTCATATAAACACTTTTTCATGCATCTGCAAACAGAGTAGACTTAGATCAGAAGGCTCCTATAGGAGCCGTCTGATCAGGGTCTGCTCTGTTTGTTTATGGTATAATATAGATCTAATTCTACAGTTTCTGCCTGAGCCAAAACATCCCCCCTACATATGCCATTATAGATATGTCGCTTATAAATATTCATGATGCCATTATTTCTTACAAGAATATTAACCCTTTCCTCCATAAATATGCATTTCTATGCCTCTGTAAAAATCACCTGTTGAAACCAACCATTGTGATAAATAGAGCATTTGCTCCTATAGGAACAAATGCACTATTTATCACAATGGTAATTCTAAAATCTTCCTTTTCTCTAGTTAATGCTCCTTTTCAATAGACTATTGCTAACTATGGTAGTAGTTCTGTCAGATTTTTTGCAATGAAATAAAAATCATGTTTGATATGTCAATTAATCAAACACCTTGTTACTTATAGTGTTTAATGTAAATGGTTTGTTTAGTTGTAAAGGTATTCTGCTGACTTAATCTTAACCCTTTTCTCCATTAATATGCCTTTCTACACCTTTGCAAACAGAGTAGACCCAGATCAGATGGCTCCTATAGGAGCCATCTGATCAGGGTCTTCTGTGTTTGCTTATGGTATAATATAGATATGATTATGCAGTTTCTGCCATAGTCAGAATTTGTGTATCAATGTGCTATTGCAACAGTTAATCTAATTAATGTTCATAATAAATGTCATAATTTCTAATATGAATATTCATGGAGTAAAGGGTTAAGCACAACCTGATTGTCATTTACAAACAGCTTGGATCCAGATGAGACAGTGAGTACTAAAGTGTCTCATCACAGTCCAACCTGTTAGCAACTTGGTCAACAGTTTATCAAAAGCTTGAACAAATGGAAAGGAAGTAAAATGTAGCAGGTCGGAGTTTTAGCAAACTTCATTTTTTCAGAATGATAATGATTAGGGTGAAGGGACCTAGGGTTTTGGGACTAGCCATGGCAGTGTAGATTTGCTTACCTTTATCAATGCAAATATGAACAGATAGGCTCGACCCCTTAACCTTTTGACAAAGGAACCAGATTCGACTAATGCTTGCAAACAGTTTTGATCCAGATCTTATTTGGAGCATGTTGGATTTGACAAGGACACAGAGTGTTCTTTTGCACCCTGGTTAGCTTTTATTGGAAATTTAATTAATATGATTATATATAACAATAGCAGAGGACAGTAGAAAAATCAGAAGAAACTGTCTTTAAAAGGTTATCTAACAAACGGCTTAAGCAGGTCTTGATGTGTGTGCCTGTACATAGACTTTGAACAATGTATTGTCCAAACAAGTCAAGGGACAGCCCTGCAGATCCCATTCATTGTTTTAGGGTTAGGGGTTCATTGACATCAATTTGCAAATTCAGTGATCTGTTTGCACAGTTTTGGATTTTGACAAACCACTCATCATTGCAATGCAAATACATATAGAATATTTATAAACACCTTATCTATTAAGACAACACAAACTAGTCCACTATCAGCTCACCTGAGTTAAGACATACCTGCTCTACCTTGTTAAGACTGTAAGCCAGCCCAGCCCTCTCCTTGAGTAGGGGATATCAAAGTCTAAAGTGTAGGCCTGAGCACATGGTTGGGAGCCCATAAAACCAAGCACAAATCCTCATGGCTTCATCAGACTGGGCTCAGCCACAGAGGGAATCTGTTGATGCAATGGGGAACACCCAAAGTGGGCGTATACACCCATGTGACTAGGGGACTAGTTTATGTGTGCAATATGGCTCAGTGGTCTAGGACTTTGATGGGCTGGTTCTTCTTCAGAAGGGAGAGCAGAAATTGCAATAGGTTTGATTTTAGTAGTAGAAGTAACGCTTAAGGTAAGCAAGTTTTGGTATATTATAATTATTTCTAATTCTTAAATTTCAAAATCATTGTTTTTTGTTTTTAAAATCATGTAAAATCTTAATAGTTCATGTTTTGCAACCTAATCGAAATTTTATTATGAATTTCTATCGATTTAAAATTTACGTAAGTTTTGGAAATATTGATTCATGATTATAATGTTTTACATTAATTTAGCAATGGAAAATACTTTATCAAGACATAAAACATTATGGAAAATTACTCAGGTACTGCAATTATGTTTAGTAAGCAATACTGCACAATATTAGCAAGGAATTGCAGGAAACTATTGGAAACAAACATTTTTCTCAAATGGAATTAAAGACGGAGACAAAAAGGGCAAGCTGATAGTGGACAGATGTGTGAAACACACGGCTTTTGGTTGGAAGATTAGGTCTCCGCAGAGAACCGACTTGCCAGATCTAACTCTTCCAGCTCAGGGCTGTGTGTTGTGCAAGCTACTCACAACACAAACTACACAAATACTAATGACATGTAGTTCTTAGCCATTGACTTTTCTTTCTTCTTCATTTCTTTGCTTTCCAATGATTTATTTATTTCAGACTCTTTACTTTTCATATAACCCTTTACCTGATGACTATTCATGTAAGAAATATTTATCTGAATTTTTATAATGATATTATGAGCACAGGATTTTTAGCCATCACAGAAACTAGAATTGGGTCTATATTATTCCATAAGCAAACAGAGTAGACCGTGCTAGGATGGCTCCTACAAGAGCTGTCTGATCTTACTCTACTCTGCTTGCTAATGCTTCAAAGGGCATCTCTATCAGGTAAAGGGGTAGTATTCTTTGATGCACATCTATCGTTTCTTCTTCCATCTACAATTTTTTCAAACAGACAATCTTGTCTTTTCTATTTCATACACTAAGAATCATCATTATCATTCTATTACATTAATTCTTTCACTGTGACATATTGTCATCTTCATGAGTTCTTGTTTGCTTCAACTTTTATAGATCTGTGAATTTTCTTCCGCTTTGACTTAAAACACATAACCACAGCATGAAACTACCTGGATCTGGAAGAAATGTCCAGTTACTCAGCATCTTGTCTGGATCTTAACCCTTACAGTGTAGGATACGAGACAAAAATGTCCTTTGCAAACAGTGTAAACCCAGATGAGAGGGCTCCTAGATGAGCCCTCTCATCAGGGTCTGCACTGTTTGTCATATTTCACTTTTCTTGTAAAATATCCCTGAATATTCATGGTAAGCTTGACCATTTTGAATTTTAAATAGACAGTAACAGTAAAATTAAATTGAGTGACCTGGGCTTGGTGGAAAACTATTCTAACTCCTTCACTTTAGTGAAGGAGTTAGAATAGTTTTACACCAAGCCCTCCAGTTGAAATATCAGAATTGAAAGGGTTCAATGTTGCTTAGGTAATTTCAAATTCCATGTTGGCAGCTAAACTATGGGCAGTTTCCTGTTGAAATATCTTCTTAGTTTTTGGTTCTTATTTGGTGAGTGGTTAGTTGCTATTTTGCTGTTGGATTAATGATTTTTCTCTTGATTTTAATATTTTCTTATTGTACCATTTCATTTTTGGACAAATAGTTGTGTTAGCCTTGGAGAGCTTATTTAACCCTTTACTCCATGAAATAATGACATCATAAATATTGATTAGTTGAATTTGTATAATCTGAAATGAATGCAAAAATTGTTGGCCATAGCAGAAGCTTTAGTATCAGATCTATATTATTTCATAAGCAAGCAGTGCAGATGCTTTTCAGACAGTTCCTATAAGAGCCACGCAATCTAGGTGTTCTCAGTTTGCACAAGTGTTATTGGTGTCTCTATGAGGTAAAATGAACAACAATTCGTGACATCTTTATGGTTACCGGTACAGTAAAACCTCTTTAAACCGGAATTTTAGTAGAGAAGAATTTAGATACTTTTAGGCAGGTGGCTGCTTAATGCAGGGTGAACGTCATGCAGAAAGCTCCTAGAGGAGCTTTCTGCATGACATTCACCCTGCATTAAGCTGCCAACCTGTCTCCAAGACCAATAATTATACCAATTTTAACATCCGGTTTAGAGAGGTTTTACTGTACTTGTATTTTAGTCCATTGCTTCCTTCTTTATAACAAAGTCAGTGTAGGCCAAATTATTCAATTCATTGAGCCATCATCTGTTCATATAAATTGTGATTGTATTGATTCAAATATCATAATTCATGAGTGCCACTGTAGCATTCTTGGGCTCCATCGTGATTGCAGTACTCATGTAGGTTTTATGACTTTATGAGGCCTTCTTGAACATGGGAATTGGTTTGCTACATAATGATGCATAAAAGGACTGAGATGACTAAGCATGGGGATGGGGGCTATCATTCTGAGTGTGCTTATGTTTAGGAATTGTTTACTATCCATTTAGGAGAGTTATTGTCTGACCATTTTGTGGCCAAAAACAAAATTGTAAGCAACAACAAATTATGAATGGCATTTCAATTTACATTTTCAAAATTGATTATAATTAATTGCATGGAGGCATATAGAACCTGGTGATTTGTTGATTTATTATTAACCCTTTCTTTCATATAGATACGCTTATGAAAACAGAGTAGACCCAGATCAGACAGTGTAGGAGCCATCTGATCAGGGTCTGCTCTGTTTGCTTATGAAATTGTAATAGATTTGAATCTACAGTTTCTACCAATACAAAAACATCCTGTGTATATATGCCATTATAAAAATTCAGCTAATGAATATTCATGATGTTATCATTTATTGCTTGAATATTCAACAGGGAAAGCTTTAAATAATAGAAATAAACTTTTATTATTTTAATGATTCAGATAAAATTGCTTTGAGGCAGGAAGTGCTGCTTTTAATTTTTCAATTTCGATAAAATTTAGTAGCCCAAAATTTAATTTAATAGATAAACTCATGAACTGCATAATTTATCACTGAATGTTCATAGATTTTTTTTTAACAATGCTTAAATATTTAAACTTTATTCACAACTCAATCATTTATTTAACCCTTTCCCTGTTCAATATTCATGTAAGAAATCATCATGAATATTTATCAGTTGAATTTTTATAATATAAACTTTTGAAGGGATTGAAAAGTGTAAGATGACAAACAGTGCAGACCCTGATGAGAGGGCTCCTCTAGAAGCCCTCTCATCAGGGTCTACACTGTTTGCAAAAGACTTTAGTGACCCGTGTCCGGCACTGTAAGGGTTGATACTTAAAGCGGGGGAACCAAGTAAATAAGACCTTTGCAAACCGAGTATAGCCAGAGGGAGCCCTTTGATCAGGGTCTGCACTGTTTGTCATAAATATCATTTTCTTCAGTGACATATTTTGTTACATTGTTTTATTTAATTAGTTAATATTCAGAAAGGAAGAAGATATCCAGATCAAATGGCTCCTGTAAGAGTTGTCTGAGCTGGGTTTGCTCTGTTTGCATATGAACTAATATAGATCTGATTAATGTATTTTGCAATAGTCAAAATTTCCCTTGTTAATTTACCATTATAAAATTTCAGCTAATTAATATTCATACAGGCATTACATGTACTTCTTACATGAATATTTATGAGGTAAAGGGTTTATTCTGAGATTTATAACATAAATTCTAACATAAGTGTGTAAGGGAATATCTTAATGGCAAACAAAGAGTTGTTGACTTTATTTGACATAGCCAACAAGTTCAGCATGGACTGATCATAATGTTTTGTCCAATGTGTTTGTTAACCCTTTCCCTCATATAATCATGGTTTCAAGCATTTGCAAATAGAGTAGACCCGGATCAGGTGGCTCCTATAGGAGCTGTCTGATCAGGATCTGCTCTGTTTGCTAATGAAATTTGAACGATATGTTTCTTTACTTTCTAAAATGTCTACAATATTTCACCTTCCATATTGCATTATAACACTTTTTTGTTCATGAATATTCAGTAAGTATTGAAATTTTAAATAAACTTGGAACAGGGATAGGGTTATTGAGTGCCTGCTAAAGTACTTTAGTAATACTATAACATACCGTAATTCTTATGGATCGTAAATGAAAGTTTTAGATATTTCATTGGCATACAAATGTATTATAACAAAGTTTTGTAAGATTGTTCAGCTATCACTGAGACCATAATATAAATAAAGTTAGAATCCTGAAAAAGGAAAAAATGTAACACCAGGATGAGACTGAGAAGCTCTCTGATCAAAGTCTGCATGTTTTTCTTGTTTAAATTAATTTTCAAAAGTAACATATGCAAAAGAATTTCTGCAAATAAATATTAGATTAGTCCATTATACATATTTGGGCAAGTGCACTTAGAGAATAAGGAATAAATGGGATAAAAGATGCATTGTACAATGAACTTATGGATGTGTGTTTTGCTCTCAAGTTGGCAAACGAAATTTATGAGTTTAGTTTTTGTGTTGGTCATGGGTCCTTCAAGAGTGGTAGTGTTGACGCTATAAGTTGATAGTTGGCTTCGAATTTTTCCATGGTGGCCTATGTTTGCCAGGTGAAGAAGATATGCTGTCAGACCCTTATCAGTGGACTATAGCGTGTGTATTTGGCCATTTTAATGTTCTAATATTGAGTTTAACATCTGACAAAATATTATTTGACATTCTCCAATTGTGACGATTTGTCTACATGTGGCCGAAGCTGATAGGACAGGGACAGGTCAGAGAAGGAATTTAGGTCGCGGTTTGTTTCAAGACTAAGATAGAGTCGTCTCAAAATTAAAGACCAAGTTTACAAATAACTCAGTAGCCATCTGCGGTATGTTTTACACCCTGTTAGCACTTGAGCAAAACAAGAATTTCCTGGGGCTTAGTATTTCCACAGTAGAAAAGAATTGACATTGGATGGTTAGGAATTTAGGCTGTCGGCAGAATTGTTCCATTATTCATTTACTAAAGCTCAAGTATATTGTTGGCATGGATCAATTCTTAGAATATAGAACTTTACAGATACAATTCTATCTGTATAACAGTTTGAATCATACTACAACATCAGCGAACGAAAGGTTGATGACATTTCATTTCTTATCAAAGCCCAAATGTTACAGTTTGAGCAGCATACTGTACAGTAGAACCTAGGAATAGAGTAGAACATAGTCTTAAAACAAGAGTCTTAAAAAGCAGGTGGTTGCTTAATGCAGGACAAAAGTTATGCAGAAAGCTCCTATAGGAGCTTTCTGCATTACCTTTAACCTGCATTAAGCTATTACCTGCCTTACAAAACCATATTTGTACCTCTTTGATGACTGCTTAAGACTTTTGTAATTGTTTTGGTCTGTTTATATAACCTTCTTTACACCATATGGCAAAGTGTATCTGTGGGTTATGCTTTTTACTTTGGTCATATTTGTTCTCGTTCAGTCTTTATGTTTGTTTGGGCAAATCTTTACATTCAGTTTACAAACTTTTGACTGAATCCGAAGGAGATTCTAAATAACCGGATGTCTTATTAGGGATTAAAAATGTTTAAAAGTGTTTAACCCTTTACTCCATGGATATTCATATAAAAATAATGACATGATAAATATTAATTAATTCATTTGTTATAATGACACATGAACACAGAAGTTTTGATCATGCCAGAAACTGTAGAATTATATCATAAGCAAGCAGACCAGACCCTGATCAGATGGCTGCCACAGGAGCCATTTGATCTTGGTCTACTCTGTTTGCAAAGGCATAGAACTGTAGAATTCCAAAAGCAAATACAGTAGACCCTGATCAGATGGCTCCCACAGGAGCTGTCTGATATGAGTGTTCTCTGTTTGCAAAGATCTGAAAAGGCATTTATATGAAGTAAAAATTCTTCATTATTATTTCATAAGCAAACATAGCAGACCCTGATAGGAGCTGTCTGATCTAAGTCTACTCTGTTTGCAAAGGCATTAAAAGGCGTATTTACGGAGTAAAGGTTTATATCTTGAAGAGAAATACAAGAAAAATCATTGAGAGTTGTAACAGATGACATTATTGACAGACCATAACCCTTTCCTCCATGAATATTCATGAAAGAAATAATGATGTCATGAATATGAATCAGATTAATTTGTTATAATAGCAGAAATGTTAGCCATGGCAGAAACTGTAGAATCATATCTATATTATATCATAAGCAAACAGAGCAGACCCTGATCAGACGGCTCCTCTAGGAGCCGTCTGATCTGGGTCTATTCTGTTTGCAAAGGCATAGAAAGGCAGATTTATGGAGTAAAGGGATAATCATTTAGCATGCAAAGAGTTAGCATGTCTTCGTTCCAGTACAATGGTAGTAGTAACATTTATCACATTAATCCATTAGGATTTAGCAGTTTTTGAAGGTATTGGGTATTTATTGATTATCTTTATCTCTATAGGCCCCAATCCTGACAGATTATTGATTGTGAAATTTGGTGGTTATATCCCTTATCAACAGGAATGAATCATCGAGTGATTATTTGTGTTTGACCCAATATTGGCTTCCATTTTCCATAGTTAATTTCACCAGTAATTGGAAAGCTCAATTAGGGTCTACTCTGTATGCAATAATAGAAATCTAGCTCTACAGTTTCTGCCATGGTCAAAGATTCTGAAGATTTTGAATATTTTTCTCAAATTTCTGTATTCTTGAAGCATTTTTTTCACATCTTCTTTTATCACTTCTGTCCTCATCATTTTCAATTCTTGCAGCATTTTTTTTTCAACGCTTTCTTTTGCCTTTATCATTCTGAGCTCTTGAATTTTCTCACACTTTCTTCTGTTTCTACTATTTCAATGGCTAAATGGATGAACTACAAGTACAGAGAAGATACATGTACAACCAGATGTGATATGGAATATATCTTGTAACCCTTTCCCTCGTACATATGCTTTCTTACGTCTTTGAAAAAAGAGTAGACCCAGATCAGATATGGCTCATGAAGGAGCCGTTTGATCAGGGTCTGCTCTGTTTGCTCATGAAATCATAATCAGTTTATATTCATAATGTTATTATTTCTTACATGAGTGTTAAACAGGGAAAGGGTTAGCCATTGTACATATATTACTACTTACAAACCTACTTGTGAACTGGAAGATGCCTCGTCATGCCTTACAACTAACACACTAACTGTGCAAGAAAAGTCACTGAAGACTTACACGGAGCTTTGTTTCGAGCCACTCTAGTATGATCTTAATCTTGGATGTCAGTTAGAGGTGCCAACAGTTTTTAATGGGCATAGAATATTGGTCTTGTTATGGAGTGGAGAGAGTTTTATCTCATCGAACAGAACCTTCGGGTGGTGGTGAGATTCAACTCCTCCAACTGCACACAATTCCTGCAAGCTGCAAACCCATGGAATGGCACCAGTGGTAGAGACCTATGGTGGTTAATTAAGTTGTGTGGAACGGAGATACTGAAACTGGCATGCAAATAATGTTGTAGCACATGTGGATCAGTCCAGGATTGGAATGGAATACAAAAGATAACTTTGTGAACATGCAAAGTTAAATACATGTATATGGATGGTGGCAGAAACGTGAAATGCCATTTGGCAATAAGCTTACTTTAGTGCAGTATTGCATGTAATCTGTATATAAAATTATGTTTTGTCCTTTCCGTAGCAGCCAATGCCAAGCAGTGTAAGTGGCAACAGTTGTCACCTTTGAATGCAGGAGACAAGTGTACCAACCCTTAACCCATTCCCTCACTTTGTGAAACCATTGTGATAAATAGAGCATTTGCTCCTATAGGAGCAAATGCTCTATTTATCACAATGGTTTCAAACTACAAAAATCTAAAATTTTCCTTTTCTCTAGTTAATGCTCCTTTTCGGTAGATTAATTCAAAGAGGTTGTGTCTAAAAATAGCCTATGAGGTAATGGGTTAAATTCAGGAAACAAAGGAGCTTGCATTTGCAAACAGTGTAGACTCAGATCAGAGGGCTTGTATATGACCAGTTTGACCAGGCTCTGCACTGATTGCCAATCAGAACTATCTAACATATCTAAGTCTTCCATACTGGATGGACCATTCCACTTTGAATATTCAGCATTCAAAGGGCAAAGCAGGTTGAACGAGATTGTGCACAAGTTTCAAGTAAGTAGATTAAAATAGAACTCCAGTCCTTTAAATACAGAAAACAAGAAAGAAAATCTACCTGCAATGCCTCCTTAACCATTTCCCTCAAATAAAGGTCTTTTTACACCACTGCAAACGGGGTAGACCAAGATCAGATTGTTTCTGTAAGAAGCATAATTATGATTAGGGTGTGCTCTGATTGCTCATAGTATAATATAGATCTAATTCTACAGTTTCTGCCTGAGCTAAAATGTCTTGTGTTCATATGCCATTATGAATAATAATTTAATTAATATTCATGATGTCATTATTTCTTAACCTTTTCCTGTTCTGTGTTTATTCCAAATTTCAAAACCTACTAAATATTCATGGACAAAATAGTTACAATGAAATATCGAAGGTGGAACATTGTAACCATTGTAAAAAGTAAAGAAAAAAGAACTTTCAAATTCCATAAGCAAACAGAACAGACCCTGACCAGATGGCTCCTATAGGAGTCGTCTGATCTGGGTCTACTCTGTTTGCAAATGTGTTAAAACACATTTCCATTTGTATATGAAGGAAGGGGTTGAATGAATATTCAACAGGGAAAGGGTTAATTGGCCTTGCATAACAGTACTGATACATGCACTTAGGTGTTCTCTTGTCTATATGATACAGTGAAACCCCGCTAATGCGACCACTTAATAAACAGTCACTGATGTCGTCTAAAGCAGGTGGTTGCTTAATGCAGGACGAAAGTTATGCAGAAAGCTCCTATAGGAGCTTTCTGCATAACTTTTGTCCTGCATTAAGCTACCACCTGCCTCTGCCACCCAAAGTTATACCTCTTTTAGGTGGTCGCATTAGTGGGGTTTCACTGTATTTGATATTGGCCACAACTTCATCATCTTGATTTGAAACAGCTCAAACAAGTTTCTAAAACTTACATTCCTTCAGAAGAATTATCAAATATTTTATACATGTATATATGAAATAATGACATCATGAGTATTAATTAGATTAATTTTTATAATGGCACATGGACACACAAAATTTTGACCATAGTAGTAACAGTTTATGTAGAATCAAATCTATATTATTTCATAAGCAAATAGAGCAGACCCTATAGGAGCCGTCTGATCAGGTTTTACTCTGTTTGCAAAGGCGTTCAGGTTTAAAGATTTATCAGTGAAGTAGTTTACTCTAGAGTTAACAGCATGATGGTAACTTGCCTAACATATTTACCCTAAGTATTCGGACTGACAAACTTGGACAGCACATACCAAGATGAAACTGTTACTATAGGAAGTTTTATAAGGGTCTACACTATTTTCTATTTTTATATCATCAAAATGGCTTCAAATTGACTTATTCAGCTTTACAAACCAGTGGAGGTGAGACTGGGTGTCAGAATATTTCAAGCAATTACAGTAGTTTACTTAAGAGTTTACGGTTGGATGTTAACTTGCCTATTCATGTAATGATTGAGGTGTAGGTGTTTACTGCTTTATATACCCATATTTATTATCAGAGCTCTAGACAAAGGTGCATATTCAAATACTAAATTCGTTATTACTCCTCCAAATCCAATGTTGTGACCATTCTTTAGAATCATCTCAAAGAGACGATTCTAAAGAATGGTCACAACATGGGGTTTGGTGTAGAAATAAAAATGTTGTAATGTACCGGTATGTGTCTTATCTGTTCCTTAGTTAATCTTGGAAATGCTACTGCTAAATTGATGACATTAATTGAATAGTAATTGAGCATTTCATTAATCCTTTACCCCATAAATACGCCTTTCTACACCTTTGCAAACAGAGTAGACCCAGATAGGACAACTCATGTAGGAGCTGTCTGATCAGGGTCTGCTCTGTTTGCTTATGCTATAATATACATGTAGATATGATTTTACAGTTTCTGCTATGGCCAAACATTTCTGTGCCCATGTGGTATTACAACAATTATTCTAATTAATATTTATGATGCCCTTATTTCTTCAGTTCATTCTCTGCTGACAATTTTATTGATGAGAATTTATTTTGTATTATAAAGGTTTTCACTAGATGACAGGTTATTAGGCTTGTTACAAACATTTTCCCCTCATATAAATGCTTTTTCATGCTTTTGCAAATAGAGTAGACCCTAGTTCAAATGACTCCAATAAGAGCTGTCTGATCAGTGTCTGCTCTGTTTGCTTTTGAAATGATAATAGATCTGACTCTACATGTGAGTTTCTACCAGTACCAAAGCATCCTATGCCATTACAAAAAATCAGCTGATAAAGATTCATGATTTCATTATTTCTTACCCCATTCCTCCATAGGCTATATTTAGATACAACCTCTTTGAATAAATCTACCGAAAAGGAGCATTAACTAGAGAAAAGGAACAGTTTAGAATTTTGTAGTTTGAAACCATTGTAATAAATAGAGCATTTGCTCCTATAAGAGCAAATGCTCTATTTATCGCAATGGTTTCAACAGGTGACTTTTACAGAGGCGTAGAAAGGCGTATTTATGGAGGAAAGGGTTAAATGAATATTCAACAGTGAAAGGGTTAACTAGCTGCATGTACAGTCATGATTGGGTCACAAGATGTTGGATTTTACCAGCTCAAAGTCTGCAGTCTATACTTCAAGAGGACAAATTATCAAATTCAAACAAGATTATATCAACTTTTGATTGACAAATTATCTCTCAAGTATACCACGTGCTGATACTTAGTATCTACGGTTGTAGAGATCTTGGTCATATCTATATCTTCAGACGAGATAAAAATTGGATCACATACGCCAGTTAACCCTTAAAGCACAGGAACTGAGTATATTAGACCTTTGAAAACAGTGTAGACCTAAATCAATGGGCCCCTAACAGCCCTGTTTGTCATGAAAATCATTTTTGTCAGTGATAAATTTTGACACAAATTTTTGTTTCATCAATATTCAGAAAGGGAGGAGCCAGTTTTTATTATTTAAAATAGATTCAGAGTTAAAGAAAAATTGACCTGTTGCTATAGCAGCAGTGACTTCCTACATGTCAGGTGTCCCATGATGTCAAGATTGTTGAAGATAAATATGATAAATGAACATGTCTCCATTGAAGTTATCTTGCATAGATTTCAGTGGTCACGTTTTTGCCCTCCACTGGTTAGAGAGCAAAGTCTTTTTCTGCATTTTCAGCAAATTTAATATTATGTATTGTTTCAATATTTGAAATTATGGATATCTTTTGATTTCATTAACCCTGTCCTTCATATAAACACCTTTTCATGCTTTTGCAAACAGAGAAGACCCAGACGACCAACCTAGATCTGATGGTTCCTAGAGGAGCCATCTGATTAGTGTCTGCTCTGTTTGCTAATACAATTCGACAGATCTGTTTCTTTATTTTTTAAAATGGCTACAATGCTCCACCTTCCATAATTCATTATAACTACACGTATTTTGTCCATGACTACTCACTAGTCAGGTATTTCAATTTGGAATAAATATAGAACAGGGAAAAGGTTAAAGACTGCCTATTGACAAAGTCGTATCTCAATGTCATTTTTATGCAAAATGAATACATGTAGTTATAAAAGCAGAATTCTGAAGAAGTTATCCTATTTCACACAAAGTGTCCTCTAAGTGAAAATAAAAATTAATGTAGACTCTGATTGTAAATACATGTACCTCTAGTAGATACCAGAAATGGACAACTGTTAGACAAACATTAAAATTGTCCA
Source organism: Azorinus chamasolen (assembly GCA_963576725.1). NCBI lineage: Eukaryota > Metazoa > Mollusca > Bivalvia > Cardiida > Solecurtidae > Azorinus > Azorinus chamasolen. The sequence goes on along the minus strand of OY755243.1, from coordinate 53,666,888 downwards.
AATATTGAAGACTTGATTTATACAACAAAGTCAAAGAAGTTTTGCAACTGAAATAATACTGATCATGCTTCGAAAACAATTCCTTGTCACATTACTGCCTAACTGGTACACTGTTAAAATCACCAGATTCTAAAAGCTTAATTACATGTATGTAAGACTTAATTACCAGGTGTGATTGTAATTAGCCCAGTCACAATTCTTAAGAAATGCTTGCACAAGGTCCATTAGGACCAAAATTTGTACTTTCAGTGCAATTTTGGCAGAGTCAGGCGAGTACCTTGCATTTTTATCTGACCTTGAACAAAGTGCCATGGTGAGCTATTGGGAACGCCTTGTGTCTGTCCACCATCATCATCCATTGTGTATTGAGCAGTGTAAATCATTTTTTGACCAACATCTCCTAAACCACTGACAGGATTATCACCAAATTTCACAGGAATGATCAGCAGGTGACCTTTCATCAGATTTATCTAAATAATTTTGGTCCATTTTATAATTAGGTCACAGGAGATAACAGATTTTAGTGAACAGTTTCTTTAAACGATATCTTTAACAATGTACTTAATTCACACCAAATTTCATAGGAATAATCTGTAGATGACCCTCACGTAGATTGCTTGATATTTCTACAGCTCACTGCATAAGTAGGTTATGGGAGCTAACATTAGATATCCACTGACAATTCGTTCATTTATGTCTACTGCATAATTAGGTCACAAGAGCTAAATATAGATTTTTACCAGGAATATCTTTAATTGACATCTTTTAAACTGCTGAATGGTATCTCACCAAATTTCACAAGAATGATCTGCAGGTGACCCTTTATCAGATTTATATAAATCATTTTGGTTCATACATAATTGGGGCACTGGAACTAAAAAATAGACATTAAGGAACAGTTTCTTTATGACATCTCCTCTAAAATCATTGAATGGATTTCCACTAAATGTTATAAGAATGATCTTCAGGTCACCTTTTATCAAAAATATTAGGGCCCTGCATTGACAATGCAGGAGCCCTATAGGAATCACATTTTCTGTCCGTCTGTCCATCCGTCCGTTAACAATTTTGATGTGATGCGATAACTCAAACAGTTCTTCACATATTGGTTTCATATTAAGAACATATGCTAAGTATAATGAGAGGAAGACACCTATTGTTTTTGGGTTTCATCAGATCACTATGTCTGGAGTTATCTGCCCTTGATTCATCAAAAATGCCATAAACTTTTGTCAACACTTTTGATGTGACGTGATAACTCAGAGTGTAGGGTGATTCCCCCATAGGGTGATTCCCCCATAGGATGATTGCCCTATGGGCAATTGCCCCTTAGGATAATAACCCTTTAGGATTATTGCCCCATAGGGTGACTGCCCCTCAATATAAAAAATATATTATTATTTTGTAAAAAAATAATATATAAGTAAAATTTAATAAATTATATGATGAAAATAAATTAGTAGAAAGCTGTGTAGACCAATTGGAATTCTTGTATGTATTGTATTGACTCCAAATATTTGGACATGTAAACCTAAAGAAAGGGCATAATCCCCATTAGAAAGTACACACTAAGACAATTTTTGTACAACTTAAATGAAGAATTAATAATTCTTTAATCCCTTTGCCTGCTAAGTGCAACCTATCTGGTATTTGCTTACAGTCTGGATCCTGATTAGGCGCTGATTAAGATAGCGTCTCATCACAATGTAAGCTGTATGATCAGTCATTATAAATTAAGTCTCTCAAAAGCGTACACAAAACGAAAGTAAGAGAAAATGGTGACAGGTCACTGCTATAAGGGTTAATAGGAGCTACACTGTGGTTTGTATGTCCAAATTAAAAGAGTAATAAATTAAGATTCTGTTTCATTTCGGGACACTGTATAGAAATATCAATGCTTAATGCTTTTGTGCAATTTAATGCTTTTGAAGTTGTACAATGGTGTAATGATAAATGTCAACCTTTAATTGGATTAACCCTTTCCCTTATGTAAGCGCATTTTGAGGCATCTGCTAACAGATTAGAACCAGATCAGATGGCTCCTGTAGTAAGCATCAAGGAAAAAAATAAAGCAAATTATTTGACCTTTTAGCATTCAAAAACACTTTTTTTTAGGGATTTTTATTACCATGGTTAGGAGCATTAGGTAAAATTGGATATAATGGATATACAAATACAATATTTTATTCAGCACAAAGAAAATTATATGGCATTTAGCCTTCAAAAACATCAGATAATTTTATAATATAAAAAAAGAAAACTAAAAACACTTTTTAGGGATTTGTAATAACCATGGGGGAATTGCCCAGTTTGGCAGTTTTATTGCGGGGCAGTCATCCAGGGGGGAATAGTCCTATGGGGTAATCACCCTATGGGGAAGTTGTCCGTACCCCGTCCCCGATAACTCAAATAGTACTTCACATATTGGTTTCATATTAAGGGCATATGCTTAGTATTATTAGAGGAAGACACCTATAGTTTTTGTGTTGAATTCAATAACTATGTCCAGAGTTATCTGCCCTTGATTTGTCAAAAATGCCATATTCAACAAAAGATCATCTGCATGGCCCTCTCTGACTGAGTAAGTTTTCTAGTTGAAATCGTTCTGGTCCAGTGCATAAGTAGGTCACAGGAGCTAAAATAGATTTTGAACAAATATTTCTTTAAACGATATCTTCTCCTAAACCAGTGACTGGATTCTCACCATATTTCACACGAACGATCTGTAGGTGCATGACCCGCTGTGAGATTTGTATAAATTGTTCCAGTCCACTGCATAAGTAGGTTACAGGAGCTAAAAATAGACTTTCACAAACAATTGCTTTAAATAAGATCTCCCTTTAATTTGCTGAATGGATTTCCCCCAAATTCCAGAGAAGTTATCTGCAAGTGACCTATTATCACATTTATATATTCTGACTGCCTAATTAGGGCCCCACACCTTGATGTGGGTGCCCTGTACTAATTGCCTTGTCCGTCCATCAGTCCATCACACTTGTTTTGTCCACTCTCTAACTCAAATAGTTTTCATCTGATCTTCACCAAACTTTCAGAGAATGTTAATAGGTGTAAAATCTTGACCAAGATCAATTACCATCTAAATCGCATTGACACCTCTGAGTTATGGCCCTTGATTCAGTCAAAATTGGCCGTTTTAGCCTTGTCCGCTCTCTAAAATTGAAATAGTTTTCCTCTGATCTTCACCAAACTTGCGGAGTTGTTTATAGGTGCAAAATCTTGACCAAGTTAGGTTACTAGTCAAATCGCATTAGACACATCTGAGTTATGGCCCTTGATTCATTCAAATTTGTCCGTTTTAGCCTTGCCTAATCTATAATTCAAATAGTTTTCATTTTATTTTCACCAAACTTGCAGAGGATGTTAATAGTTGCAAATTCTTGACCAAGTTCGATTACCAGTCAAATCGTATAACACACCTCCGAGTTATATGGTCATTGATTCAGTCAAAATTGGCCATTTTAGCCTTGTCTGCTCTCTAACTCAAATAGTTTTGATCTGACCTTCACCAAACCTGCAGAGAATGTTATAGCTATAACATCATGGCCAAGTTCGAATACCAGCAAAATTACATGTGACACCTGAGTTATGGCCCTTGAATTAGTCAAAATTTGCCATTAAAGCCTTGTTTGCTCTTTAACTCAAACATTTCTCATCTGCTACACAACATACATGCTGAGAATGTTTATAGGTAAACAGTCTTGGCCAAATTTGATCATCATGTTTAGCCTTTTCTGACTTGGTCAGTGTTCGAGTTGTGTCACTAAAAATATATGTAACCCATTCCCTTATAGGCTATTTTTAGGTCTGACCTCTTTGAATAAATCTACCGAATAGGAGCATTTACTAGAGAAAAGGAAAATTTTAGAAATGTGTAGTTTGGAAACCATTGTGATGAATAGAGCAAATGCTCCATTTATCACAATGGTTTCACAAAGTAACTTTTACAGAGGCATCAAAAGGCGTCAATATGAGGGAAATTGTTAAAGAGGAAGTCCCTTCATTCGAAGAATTTCAAAAATGCTGAAAAGTAGTTTATCACAAGAAAAACTATTGAATATATGTTGAAAGTGACAAAATATCATTATATCATTATATTTGATATTGACTATCCCGATTTTATTCTCCGAGGTTTCAGGTTTATTCGGGTCGGGTTTCAGTTTCTTATCTGTTCGCGCTAATCTCGTCTCTCCGACCACTTCCGAAAAAAAACCGTTATGTAAACAGTGGAGAGATCGGTGATCATCGGCAAAATGAGGGAAATTTGAACGGAAAAGGCTGATAATACTTTGTTGTAGAACAAAAAATATAAGTATTGGTGAAATCGGTTTGTTTTGTATCACAGGGATTTTTTTTTATATACATTGTAAGTTCATATTGACCATCTTCATAATAATAATCGAGCATAACAAAAAGCAAGTTTTATATTATTATTGAAAATATGGGTTCATTATAGGGACTTCCTCTTTAAACGAACAAATATCTTTAAATGATATTTCCCCCTAAACCATTATATGGATTTCAACCAAATTTCACAATAATGATCTTAAGGGAACCCTCTATTTAACTCTTTCCTTATATAAACGCCTTTTTACACATTTACAAAAAGAGAAGACCCAAATTAGGCGGCTCATATGGAAGCCATCTGATCAGGGTCTACTCTGTTTGCTAATGAATTTGATAGATCCATTTCTTTAACTAAAAAGGCTACAATGTTCCACCTTCCATATTTTGTCCATGAATATTCAGTAGGTATTGAAATTTGGACTAAACGTAAAACAGGGAAGGATTAAGTTGTATAGATGTTTACAATACTTTGTAGGGTACAGTAGCTAATGATAGATTTTAATGAACACTTCCTTAAGCCGCAGAATATGGATTGTCAAATAATCACAGGATTGATGCTTACTACTGATGGTCCTCTATCAATGTTTTATATATATATATATACGGGCTATGTATTTCACAAAAATTGACTTCAATAAACATTTTTTTAAAACAATATCTTCTCTTTAACTACAGAATTTGATCAAACTTCCTTAAATGTTCTTCTATCAAAGTGAAATACAGTGGTCTAGACAATTATTTGTCATATTAACCAGGTGAGTGATTCAGTGCCATAATTTTCCTGTAAATTGTTTCAAGGTCTTCTGACCTGGCATTGAACTATCAGCCTAAATTAAAAAAAAAGTTTTTAGAATTTTTAAATCACTAGATTCTCAGGTGATATTGGTATGATCATCAGACTCTGCTGGGTGCCAGCTGATGCCATGACAGGTTGGGGACTTGACAATGATTGGCTGATAATCAGCTGATGGTTGCTCAGTCCGCTGATGAAAGATGATCAGCATGAGCCTGTCTGACATTCCTCAATCAGGTGGTTGCCAGTGCCATCGTATATAGGGCATCTTCTGTTCCAACAAAGTTATCTGCTATCTACGGTATGTTGAAGTTGACAGCTTTGACATTGACAAGAAGAGTAAAAAAGAGCATGACGGTTTCTGAAATACCAGTAGTACTTGTACTGGACATGCAGACCTCGAATTGTTGGGTGGGCGTCGGCTGACACCTTCATGGTGTGTCTATTATTTGCTGAAACTCTTTGAAGTCGGCCAATGTCCTGTAGATTCTTTGAGACGGATCAAAACTTGCCTGACTGGTGATTTTCCTGTGACTCCTCTTGGCACAAGATACAAGAAGCTTTATAGTTATTTTCCCACAAACAAAGCAAGTAACAATTAATCAGTAAATAAAAGAACAACATACTTCACATGCTGAAATTATTGATCATCATCATCATCATGGTACAATTTATCTGCCCATACTCAGGCAAAATGTGACTCTAGCAGTAGTGACCAGATTCTTTTTATTTTTAGCTCACCAGAGCACAAAGTGCTCAGGGTGAGCTTTTGTGATCACCTGATGTCTGTCGTCTGTCGGCATTTGTTGTGCGTCGTGCGGTGTGCGTCGTCAACAATTTGAACCCTTAAAAGTCTTCTCCTCTGAATCTACAGGGTTCTCAGCTTTCATCTTTGGCATATAGCATCACCTATAGGTCCTCTACAAAAGTTATATAAATTATGTCCCTGGAGTCAAAATTGGCCCCGCCACGGTCCCAGGGGTGGCCAGTTTTCTCTAGCTGACTGTTGTTCTGTTCTCTGTACAAGTAGCAGAATGCTGGGTTCACTTAGGTTAGGTATGGGGAAAACTTTAAAAATCTTCTTGTCAAAAACTACATGTCACAGAGCTTAGATATTTGGTGTATAGATTTACTTAGTATACCTTATTGAAATTGGTTAATATCATAGTTCTGAGGTTAAAATTGGCCCTGCCCTGTTGGTTATACATGTACTTTAAAATAGACTTTTACACTATAAAGGTTCCCCTGAGATAGAAGGACTCCAGATACTCAGTCTGTGTTGTGCAATCACTGGAGAGGTCAAGTTCCTGGTCAAAACTCTATAAATTTGTCTGCTTCAGAATTAGTGTCTGTTTGTTCACACTGTTTTTAACCCATTCCCTCATAGGCTATTTTCAGATCCTACCTCTTTGAATAAATCTACTGATAAGGAGCATTAATTAGAGAAAAGGAAAATTTCAGAATTGTGTAGATTTGAAACCATTGTGATAAATAGAGCATTTACTCCTATGGAGCAAATGCTCTATTTATCACAATGGTTTCATAAATTGACTATTACAGAGGCATAGAAAGGCGTTTTTATGGAGGAAAGGGTTAATGCATATCAATCTTACCATTAACTCATGTAAAAACCAAATAATTATGAATTTACATACAGGTATGCGTCAGATCAGAATCCAAACTGTGTGCTAATTTCAGTCAAGTCATGCTAAGAAATAAAGCCCCACCCCAGGGGTGGCCAGTTTTCTATAGAACATAGTGAAAACTTTGAAAATCTTCTCCTCTGATTGTCTGGTGAGCGATATCAGGGCCATCATGGCCCTCTTGTCATTGAATTTTAAAGGCTGAGCAAAAAGTTGAATTTTTATACACCCGCAAATGAAGTTTGAGAGGGGGCATAATTTTTTTTTTTATAGGAGTCAGTGTGTTGGTTGGTCTGTCTGTCTGTCTGTCTGTCTGTCTGTCCGTGGCACAACCTGGTTAAGTTCACTTATTAGTATAACCCTTTGAGATAAAGCTTTGAAACTGTATGCACTTGTCTACCATCACCATCACAAGCTTCATCTCCAGGCAAGAGTACATAACTCTGTCAAGCATTTTGACAGAATTATGGCCCTTTTTATGGTTGGTCTGTCTGTCTGTTTGTCCGTGGCACAACCTGGTTAGGTTCACTTATTTACATAACCCTTTAGGATAAAGCTTTGAAAATTTATACACTTCTCTACCATCACAAACTTCATCTGCAGGCAAGAGTACATAACTCTGTCAAGCATTTTGACAAAAGTATGGCCCATTTTATCTTAACTGTCTGTCTGACCGTGGCACAATCTGGTTATGGTTTTTGTTAAAGTCCACTTTGACTTATTTACGTAACCCTTTGAGATAAAGCTTTGAAACTTTACACACTTGCCTACCATCACAAGCTTCACCTGTAGGCAAGAGTACATAACTCTGTCATGCATTTTGACAGATTTATGGCCCTTTTTATCTTAAATATTTTGATTAAGGTTTTTGTTAAAGTTCACTTATTTTCATAACCTTCGATAAAGCTTTGAAACTTGGAACACTTGTTCACCATCACAAACGTCATCTGTAGGCAAGAGTACATAACTCTATCAAGCATTTTGACAGAATTATGGGCCTTTTTAAATCAGAAAAATCAAAATATTTTGTTAAGGTTTTGTTTGATTTGCGATCAAGGCAGCTGAGCGGGGGTATTCCATCACACTTAGTGATAGTTCTAGTTTACTTTAGAAGCAATTTCAAAGTTTTGGAGGGCAGTCTACCATTTTTACCCATTCACTCACATTGATGCCTTTTGATGCCCCTGTAAGTTACTTTTTAAAACCAATGTTAAAATAGAGCATTCGTTCCATAGTAGTAAAATAAATGCTCTGTCTCAATGGTTTCAAAACTTAACAATTCTTTTTTCCAGTAAATGCTCCTTTTGAAAGTTTTGAGTAGGTTTATTCTAAGAGGTTGTGCCTTAAAATAACCTTGGAGAAAATGGGATAATCAACAGTTAAAAATTTGCTAAAGAAATTCTATCCGCCAGAAAAAAGGTTTTCTGTAATTTCCGATTGCCAGTTAAATTTCATTTTGCCAATGGTGATCTGACCAAAGGCTAGTGCAAGTTCAGACTTCTTCAATTTTCAGAACAAATGTTCAATTTCTTTTTCAAAACCCGTTTAGATACTCAATTGGTTTGGATTCAAATTTTTTGCATATTTATGCCCCCACAAAGTGGTAGCATAGAGGGTTGCTCTTGTCCATATGTTCGTCCGTACGCACATCTAGAAAAATTTGTCTGGGCTCTTTCTTGGAAAGTATCTGTCCAAGCCACACCAAACTTTACACACATGTTTGTGGCCATTATTTCTTGATCAAGTTCGATAACCATGTAAATCGCTTCAGTCTTTCAGGAGTTGCAGCCCTTTATTTGCAAATATGACTTTAAAAATATCTTGTCCGGAAATTTTCTTGGAAAGTATTTGTCCAATCCTCACCAAACTTTACACACATGTTTGTGGCCAATATATCCTGGTCATTATATCACAGCCATGTAAATCGTTTCAGTTGTTTAGGAGTTGCGGCCCTTTATTTGCAAAAAATACTTTAAAAATATCTTGTCCAGACTCTTTCTTGGAAAGTGTTCAATCCTCCCCAAACTTTACACACATGTTTGTTGCCATTATATCTTGGTCAAGTTCGATACCCATGGAAATCGCTATAGTCATTTAGGAGTTGCAGCCCTTTATTTGCAAAAATTACTTTAAAAATATATCTTGTCAGGACTCTTTCTTGGAAAGTGTTTGTCCAATCCTCGCCAAACTTTACACACATGTTTGTGGCTATTATATCTTGGCCAAGTTTGATAACCATGAAAATCGCTTCAGTCGTTTAGGAGTAGCAGCCTTTTATTTGAAAAAATGGCATAAATCGCTTCAGTCATTGCATACATACATATGGCCCTTATTTTCTGTGACAAAAAATCTGAAGTGTGGGCATCAGTGTCCTATTTGCAAGAATGACTTTAAAACTATCTTGTCCGGGCCCTTACTTTCTGCAACAAAAAGTCTGGATTGGGGGCATCAGTGTCCTCAGGACACATTTAAGAAATGAATGACGTGCTTCCGGTGTTCATGAGGTTATGCAACGCATAGCTTTACGAGCAAAGTAGTGAATCTTTGCTCGTAAAGCTATGCGTTGCATAACCTCATGAACACCGGGAGCACATCATTTATTTCTTATATTTATATTCCATTGTATTTCTTATATTTCAACGGATCTGGTATTGAAATGAACGTTCATGGGAAAATGCAACTTTCTTTTTAGAATAAGGTTATATAAGGACGTTGCAGGGCGAATGTAAATATATATAGTTTATCATCATCATTTTGACCATATTATATCATAGTGTTTCAATATAACTGATTAAAAATTGCTTCTATGTAATATTTGTATGGAAATCATTACAGTTTTGATTGTACCATATTTCTAAATATGTCATTTTATGTATTATAACATGTAAATTATATGACAATTTAGATTCTAAATAGATCTATCTAATCTATCAATCTATCTGTTTAATAAGGGTCTGCTATATGTGCTTATAGAATAATATAGATGTGGTTCTACAGTTTCTGCCATGTGTTTTGAACACCTCATTGGTATTCACAATGTTTATCAGAAATCTATTGATAGCTTGGCCCAACTTGTCCATTGATTTCCATAAAAATTGACAAATGTTTGCACCTCTTAAAAAACTGGTTTATGCAAAAAATGGGCAGAATGTCACTTTGAAAAATTGCTTATTATAGAAAGAGTATGTTAGTGGTATAGTGGAGAGTGAGATCTTTTAAATCTTGTAGAAGATCATTGTATAGAGATACAGTTGAACTTTGATATCTTGAACTTCAAGGGACCATACAAATTACGTCAAGAAAACAGAAGTTCGAGTTATCCGATTTCTAATCTGAATATTTTCTCAAGTTCACAGCTTCATGCAGGTCTAAAGTAATGCTTTACTTTAGACCTGCATTAAGCTGTCACATGTGTTTCTAGATATGCGTAGTGATACAATTTAGAACAATTCAGTATTGTAAATTTTGGAAGGACCAAACTTTTTAGTTCGAGTTATCCCCAAGTTCGAGTTATCCAAGTTCAAGATATCGGAAGTTCAACTGTATATGTATTGTCAGGCAAACATTTTAAATTATGCAGACCCAGATTAGTCATTTTTCTTTAATAACTACCTGCACTTTTGATCAGGGTCTATTTTGTAATAGACACACCATTTTACTTGCTGTTGATTAAGAAGCAGTGTAGACCCTAATCAGATGCAGTGTTTCCAATGTTGTGGCTTGTAGAGGTCAACCCCTTATGTGCATTTTCTAATATTTATGAATGCAGACAGATTTTGAGTTTGCTTGTACAAAACTTTCAAACCTGAGTTATCAGAGTGGAATAGCCCAGCAATGTTTAACATAGAGTCTAATCAGTATGAAAGGCTTGAACTTGCTACGTGATTTGAAATGGCAGTGCAGACCCTGATCAGAGTGCTCCTCTAGGACAACAACAGTGCATGTGTGTCCCGGGTTGAAAGAGTTAATTTACAGATGAATCCAGGTTTGCATAGTGTTGTGGCACTTGATATACCAGTTTGACTTTACTGATCAAGTGGGTAGGGGGTGCATATTATTTTTGCTCTATCTCATCTGTTGATTGGTTGGTTGGTTTGTCCCCAACTTTAATGTTGGTGATAATTTTGTCACCATTGCACATACATACTGCAAAGTTGGCATGCATGTGCAACTTATGGAGGCAAAGATATTTAGGGGTGACTTATTAAGGTCAAGGTCGTACATCAAGGTCAAAGGTCATATCAGGTGCATAATTTTTCACAAACACATCTTGTTTTACATATAAACTATTCAGTAGTACATGTACCTCTTTGTATGCTCCCAGTTTTAGCTTGGCTGTTTTTAAAAAAGAAACAAAAAAAACAACCAAGCTATTGACATAACTCCAGCATCCTCGTTGTCGTCCGTATACTTTAACATTGGCTATTACTTCTTTACTATCCATGCAACTCTTTTGAAACTTTACACACTAGTTCACTGTCACAAGGGCTAAAATCAAACAGACGAGCATTGGCACCCACATGTGATGTACTCTTGTTGAAATATTAGCAGATATTGCTATTTAGATGTTGGTCATTTCGTTAGTTGGTAGACCAAATGGTTTCCGATCAATATCTCATCATCTTTGTAATCTAAAATCCTCATATTTGGTAAAGAGGTTGGTCAAGATGAGTTAATGACCCCTAAATGATTCTGAGATCATTAAGTCAAGGTCACTTTTCATGGTTAAAGTAATACAGCATACAGGTTTCGTAAACATCTCTTGTTACTTTTGTAAAAATAAATTTTGTTACTTTCCCTTACCAAAATTTTTTATATGTCCCATATATGTTTGACTTATATGTGACATATATGGTACATGTATGGGACATGTTAGATGCAAATGTGATATATGGGCCATATATGTCATATCTATGTGAGTCAATAGGCAGATATACTAGAGATATATCCCTATATCTCCCATATATGTACATATACAGTATGTGAGTTATTTGGCACTAGACCTATAACTAACATATATGTTGTTTGTATGGGACATATATGTCCCATATGTGTCAGGGACATATATGTCCCATATATGGAACATATATATGTCAGTTATTGGGTCGTACATACTAGATGAATGGAGCATAAAAGTGGACATATATATAATATGTCAGTTATAGGGCAAAATATATGTCCCATATATGTCAGTTATAGGGCTCTCCATGTTTCAGGGGTACATTCAGCTAGGGGCTGTCCATTGAAAAGCCTCTCTTCTGTGCAGTGTTGCTGCCTCAACCTGTAGCTGGATGTAACATTACTGAAATGACAAAAACATATAGCATATACCGTATGTCCCTTATATCTCACCAAAACTGCTATTCTTCGTTCGTATAACTGACATATAACTGACACATAACTCCCATACAACTGGCATAGAACTCTCAAAGACAGTGCACTGCCCCTATACCAGACATATATTGGGCATATATCTTAACATAAACTACCCTATAACTATATACAGATGCTAGTTATATGGGTTTTATAAGGCCCATATATGTCCCATATATGTTTGTGTTTGGAATTTTTGTAAGGGAATTTGCAATAAGCTACCACATTTCTAAAATACCAGCATACATTATGTTGTACAGGTAATCAGGAAGATATACCGGGTAATTTCTCTGCCAAGCTGTATCTTGATAGAATTCAATACAATTGTCTCATTGAGGCTATTAAGTATTGACGAGATAGGGATAGGCAGAGAAATTTTGAGAGTTTGATAGATATTTTAATGCCTTTAAATGTACAAATCTGTGTTTTACTGAACTTGTAACATGAGACTATATTTGTGAGTTTTCCTCCTGCAGTTCCAGCCTCTAGACATACAGTGTATCTCCAGCCTGCTCACCTTCCAGCACCTCATGTACTTATGCCAGAACAGTGTCATCCCAGCAGACCTCGCCTCCATTGTCAACACTGGGTAAGTTCATTGCAAGATATACATCTTCAGAGGCCCAGATAAGATGTGTATATTAACCCATTCTGGCATATTGACGCCTTTTGACGCTTCTGTAAAAGTCACTTTGTGAAACCATTGTGATAAATAGAGCATTTGCTCCTATAGGAGCAAATGCTCCATTTATCACAATGGTTTCAAATTACAAAATTCTGAAATTTTACTTTTCTCTAGTAAATGCTCCTTTTGGGTAGATTCATTCAAAGAGGTTGGGTCTAAAAATAGCCTATGGAGGAATGGGTTAAAACAGAGCAACAGATAAAAGAGTGTACTCAAGTACTAAAATTGTCATTTCTCCACCAAACCCTATGTTGTGGCCACTCTTGAAGACACGGTTCTAGATAATGGTCACAACACAGGGTTTGGTGGAGAAAAAAAGAAGTTATTCTTGAAAATGTTTTAATGAACACATCTTTATTATTCTGATCTGAACCTCTGTTAAAACGTTTGAAAAAAGTTACCAAATCTTCTGTTGTGACCACTCTTTAGAATTGTCTCTTTCAGACGATTCTTCAGAGGGATCATTACATAGGTTTTGGTGGAGAAATGGTGATTTTAAATTCACACCTTTATCTGTGAGTGTTGCTCTGCATCTTGCAAGGCTCATCCTCCTAACAATATCTCTTTGCATGCTAAATAATTGTCATCATTAAAAATGTTCATGTGCTATTGATGAATTCACGAAATGACCAATTCACATTCTTTAATATATGCCTTGATTTCAGATTTTTGTCCACTTTTCATAGCTACCGGTATATCTATTTTGCTTAAAGGACTACAACTAATACAAAACTAAATATCTCCAAAACAGTACGATAGTTTTCAATCAAATGACTTCAATCATGTATAATACATTTTATGCATGAGATTCTTGCATGTCAAATGTTTACACAATGGAGCTATTGTCAATATTTTTAGAACGACCCTCCTATGAATTCAGGTCAGAAGGCTCTTAAAGGAGCCCTCTGATAAAGGTCTGCACAGTTTGTCATTCAAACTCCTGGCAAATTTAAGCCTTTCATACTGAATTGCCTCTCTAGCTAAACACTGATTAGTCATCTAATTCAGGAGAACTTATTTGTGATTTGTCACTGCCAGAAAAAAAGGACAACTATAGTCTATAAAATTTGTATTGTAAGACTTAATTTTGAGATATTTGTGTATTTCTTGCAGACCCACCCCCGGGGTGACGTCACACTCGCAGACCATCCATCACATTGCCTTTCCCTTCAACTTACTGTCCATATTACCCAGGAGTCAACAGGCAGAGCTCATCTACCCAACCTTCACATATGGTATGAATGACACCGCATCCATTGAAAATCTGCAATGTGCAATACAAATGCATTGCCACTCAAAAGAAGTCTAATTCTAGTTGTTGAAAGCAGGTGGCAGTTTGGCTCTTAACTCATGAATATTCATTTAGAAATATTGAATATCTGACTACTAATTAACTGATTTTTATACCCCCCTTTTGAAAAAATGGGGGTATATTGCTTTGCACATGTCGGTCTGTCGGTCGGTCTGTCGGTCGGTCGGTCAGTAGATCGATGGTTTCCGAATGATAACTAATAAACGACTTGGCATAGAATCTTCAAACTTGCTGTGGTGGTTGGTCATGACAACTAGATGACCCCTATTGTTTTTTAGGTCACTTGGTCAAAGGTCAAGGTCACCATGACCTTAACTGGTGAAACAGTTTCCGATCAATAACTGCCCAATGGTTTGGCTTGGGATCTTCAAACTTGCTGTGGTGGTTGGTCATGACCACTAGATGACCCCTATTGTTTTTTAGGTCAAAGGTCAAGGTCACCATGACCTTAACTGGTTAAATGGTTTCCGATCAATAACTGCTCAAGGGTTTTGCTTAGAATCTTCAAACTTGCTGTGGTAGTTGGTCATGACCACTGGATGACCCCTATTGTTTTTGAGGTCACTAGGTCAAAGGTCAAGGTCACCATAACCTTAACTGGTAAAATGTTTTTTGAGTAATAACTGCTCAAGGGTTTGGGTTAGGATCTTCAAACTTGCTTAGGTGGTTGGTCGTGACAACTAGATGACCCCTATTGTTTTTGAGGTCAAAGGTCAAGGTCACCATGACCTTAACTGGTGAAATGGTTTCCGATCAGTAACTACTCAAGGGTTTGGCTTAGGATCTTCAAACTTGCTGTGGTGGTAGGTCATGACCACTAGATGGCCCCTTTTGTTTTTGAGGTCACTAGGTCAAAGGTCTAGGTCACTATGACCTTAACTGGTGAAATGGTTTCCAATCAATAACTGCTCAAGGGTTTGGGTTAGGATCTTCAAACTTGTTGTGGTGGTTGGTCATCACAACTAGATGCCCCCTATTGTTTTTGAGGTCACTAGGTCAAAGGTCAAGGTCACCATGACCTTAACTGATGAAATGGTTTCCGATTAATAACTGCTCAATGGTTTGGTTCAGGATCTTCAAACTTGCTGTTGTGGTTGGTCGTTACCACTAGATGACCCCTATAGTTGTTGAGGTCACTAGGTCAAAGGTCAAGGTCACCATGACCTTAATTTGTGAAATGTTTTCAGATCAATAAATGATCAGTGGTTTGGCTAAGGATCTTCAAAGTTACTGTGTTGATTAGTCATGACCACTAGATGACCTCTATAGTTGAGGTCACTAGATCAAAGGTCAGGGGGTCTGGGGGTATACATGTTTTACAAACATCTCTTGTTCATATTGTCATCCTGAAAAGGGAAATGTTTACTGTTGTAGAAACTGTAGAATCAGATGTATATTATTTAACCCATTCCCTCATAGGCTATTTTTAGATCCAACCTCTTTGAATAAATTTACTGAAAAGGAGCATTAACTAGAGAAAAGGATTTGTTTTAGAATTTTGTAGTTCTGAAACCATTGTGATAAATAGAGCATTTGCTCCTTAGGAGCAAATTCTCTATTTATCACAATGGTTTCAAAAAGTGACTTTTACAGAGGCGTAGAAAGGCATATTTATGGAGGAAAGCGTTAATAAACAAACACAGCAGATCCTATAGGAACTGTATGATCTGGGTCTGGGTGTATCTATGATGTAAAGGTAATACGGGATGAGAGTTGTGTGGAAAGCTCACATAGGAGCATAATACTCATTTTGTATAAACACTTTACCTCGTGAATATTCATTAACTCCATAAAAACACTTTTCTATCCATATCCAAAGTTGCCAAAGACTAAAATGTTTAACACTTTACTTCATTAATACGCCTTTCTGTGCATTTGCAAACAGAGTTGACACAGACCTCCTACAATCGCTGTCTGATTAGGGTTTTCTCTGTTTGCTTATGAAATAATATAGATAGGATTCTACATTTCTGCCATGGCGATACATAAAAAATAAATCTAATTATGATTAATAATGTCATTATTTCTGATGTGAATACTCATGATGTACAGGGCTAACTACATGCACTTCAGCAATTGTGTTACTGTTAGAATGTGTCATGGCAGTACAATAAAACCCCTCTAATGCAACCACCAGAAAGGGGCATAATTCTGTCTGGCAGAGGCAGGTGGTAGCTTAATGCAGGGCAAAAGTTATGCTGAAAGCTCCTATAGGAGCTTTCTGCATTACTTTCATCCTGTATTAAGCAACCACCTGCTTATAAAGACAGCTATGGTTATTCTTTAAGTGGTCGCATTACAGGGGTTCTACTGTATACAATAATTGAGTTACATTTTGTAATTGATGATCTTTTGTACAAAATCATTATAGGACTTTAATCCTTCTCGTGCGTAGCAAATCTTCATTTGCATTTGCAAACAGCTGTTTGACACTCAGTCAACAGGTTCTCAAAAGTTTGATAAAATTGGAAGTCAGTGAAAAGTTTAGCAAATCAGAGGTTGAGCAAACATTATTTTTCAACATGAGAAGAACTAACCCTTTCCCTCATATAAACATGTTTTCACGCATTTGCAAACAGAGTAGACCCAGATCAGACGGCTGATCAGGGTCTGCTCTGTTTGCTAATGGAATTTGAAAGATCTGTTTCTTTACTTTCTAAAATGGCTACAATGTTTCACTTTCAATATGTTTCACTTTGTCCATGATTATTCAGTAGATATTGGAAATTTGGACTAAATATATAGAACAGGGAAAGGGTTAAGTAAACCTTTTTTGACATTTGTTTTTGAATTTGAAGAGGAGTATATAGGAACTTGAGGTAAAATCGTTTAACCCTTTACTCCATGAATATTCATGTAAGAAATGATGGCAATATAAATATTAATTAGATTAATTGTTATAATAGCACATGGTCACATGCATTTTTGCCCATGGCAGAAACTGTAGAATCATATTTACGTTATATCAGAAGCAAACAGAGTAGACCCTGATCAGACAGCTCCTTCAGGAGCCATCTGATCTGGATCTACTGTAAATGTAGTGTAGAAAAGCGTATTTATGTAGTAGATGTAAAGGGATTTTCTGCCAAATCCTATCTTGCTGGTACTCATTAGAAATGCCTCTCTGAGATGATTATAATACAATGCAAGCACCAACAAGGTAGAGTTTGGCTGAGAAATAAGAGATTTATATAGATCAGTACTCCTCTTATCTGAAGTTTTAACCCATTCCTCCTCCATAAGCTATTTTTAGATCCAACCACTTTGAATAATTCTACCGAAAAGGAGCATTAACTAGAGAAAAGGAAAATTTGTAGTTTGAAACCATTGTGATAAATAGAGCATTTGCTCCTGTAGGAGCAAATGCTCTATTTATCTCAATGGTTTCATAAAGTGACTTTTACAGAGGCATAGAAAAGCGTATTTATGGAGGAAAGGGTTAATAACAATCCTAATTGTCATTGTTTTATCATAGATTTAGATCATGCTGATGATGTTGACCATGGGAAGGATGCCAATCTACTTCTGTTCTCCCTGCTGATAGAAGAGCTGACAGATTCTTCCCATCGTAACGTGTCACTCTCCAGAGAGCAAAGCTGTTTGTTCTTTCAACAGCTAAACAGTCGCCATAGAAACTCAGACACAAATCCTTTCCCTTATGAGATCTCAAACTTCCTTGCAATAGATAGTGATAATAAAGATGAATCCCAGAGAGGCACTGCCAGTACAAAACAAGTGCCTAAACTATCTGGTGATCCAACTAAAGCTTCCTCTGACAGTTGTGAGCAAACTGGTTTTCCCCGATGGCAGTGTTTCATTAAGGCTGTGAATGTGAATTCTTTAATACTGACTTTTGTTCCTGCCTCGTTTGAAGATGTTATTTTGCTGAATAAGAGTAAAGCAAATGGGGAAATGACAGAAGATGCCGAGAGTGAAGAGAGTTTAAAAGCTGAAGCAGATACATATTTGGAAAAATCTGCATCCGTTGAATCTAGTCAGAATGTCCCAGAGAATACTCAGGAATTAGAAGGAGTTAATGGTTCTGGTAGAGATACTCACAATACAGATGCTCAAAGTGAGAACAATGTCCCTGGTGAAGGACCTGAAGATGGTGATGCTTCAATAGAAGCTTATAAAACTGATGAAACTGATACTTCACAGAGAAGTGATAAAGACATTACTCATGGTAGAGGTAGAACTGATCATGCACCTTTGAAGTTGCCAGTGTATGTTTATGATTGTAATAGCAACAGTTTGATGGACTCTCTTATCAATCCATGGACATTTCATTTACAACCAGATGTATTCCAGGATAAGATGTTTGATTTGCAGATCGATGGTGGAGAACCACAGGGTTTAGCATTAAGTCCTAAACTCACAAAGAGAGTCTCTTTTAATATTGATCTTGTAAAGGTAAATTGCAATGTTTTCAATTACTTTGGTTTTGTGGGGGTGTTACAGAGAAAGGCTGAAATGTTATTTTTATGTTACTTTTCTAACAGGAAGTTTTTATAATTTTTTTAATGAATGTTTGTAACAGGGTGGTTTGGACTAGTAAGGTATTAACTTCAGAAAGGTATCAACTATATTTGTCAGGCCCACTTGCAGTCAGCTTGATAAAGTCACCCCAATGGTGGTTAAGTGTATATGCATCTGTCTATGCATTCGTCTGTCTGGTTTTGTCTGCCATAATGTTTTTGCAAGGACATATTTCAATTTAATTTGGCACATGTTTATGCCATGAGCAGATATAGTGTGTCATGTACAAAAAAGATAACATTAGCACTGCCTATTTTAAAGTTTTCTGATTTTTTTCTGGTACGGATTTTGACTGTGTTCTTCTGGCTTGACACACAGTCTGCAGACATCTAGTTATGTCTCCCCCATATTTATATGGGGGAGACGTATTGTTTTTGTGAGAGTTGTCTGTCCGTCCGTCCGTCCATCTGTCCATCACACTTTCTTGTCCAGACGATAACTTCTATATGCCTGATGCCAGTTGGTTGAAACTTCATATATGGAAAGAGCATAATGAGAGGAAGTGTCATGCCCAAGGTCCATAACTCTGGCTTCACTAATATTGGAGTTATTGCCCCTTCCTTTTTTCACACTTTTTTGTCAAGAAGATAACTCCTATATGGCTCATGCCATTGGATTGGAACTTCATGCATGGAAAGAGGATGATGACAGGAAGTGTCATGCACAAGGTCCATAACTCTGGCTTCAATGATATTGGAGTTATTGCCCCTTGTACATTTGTTTCACACTTTCTTGTCCGTACAATAACTACTACATGGCTCATGCCATTGGATTGAAACTTCTAACATGGAAAGAGCATGATGAGAGAAAGTGTCATGTACAAGGGCCATAACTCTGGCTTCAATACTTTTGGAGTTATTGTCCTTTGTTACATTTTTTGTCCGATCATTAACTCCTGTTCTACTGATGCTATTGGAATGACATTTCATTTATAGAAAGAGCATGATGAAAGGAAGTGTCATGCACAAGGGCCATAACACTGGTATCAATATTTTTTGAGTTATTAGCTGTTATCATTCTTTTCTTGAAAAAAATGTGGTGTGGAAAGCACATAATGATTGGAAGTATCATTCATCAAGTCCATTACTATGGTAGCAACATTGTTTTCCCTTTACCTAATTTTTTAGAGTTGTTTGTCTGTCTGTCTGTCGCACATCTGGTCCAGTGAGTTCTCATGTACAGAAATGTGACAATTTGTCACAGTGTGTATGTGTGGGTACAAGGGGTTGGGGCGGGGAGTGGGGGAGACATCTGTTTTTGTGACAAAAATCTCTAGTTTTCTAATGGATGACTTAAGTTGTAGATGAGGAATTGAGCTTGATGTTCAGGTAGATCATATAAATATATGATTAAGCTCAAGGTCAAGGACACTTTCACAATAGCTTGAGTTGGGCATGACACATTGCATTGTACATGTAATTTGGGGTACAATATACTTAGGTAAACAGAAGAGATTTGAAAATAGTTAACCCTTCCCTTCATACACTCCTTTGCAAACAAAGTAGACCCAGATCAGACAGCTCCTGAGGGAGCTGTATGATCAGGCTCAGCTCTATTTTGCTTTTTATGAAACTATGATAGACCTGACCTGATACCAAAATTCATGTGTACATATGCCATGATAAAAAAATCAGCTGTTAAATTTTCATTATGTCATTATTTTTTACATGACTATTCAACTGGGACAGGGTTAAGGATGACTGATGGCTAAGATCAAAGTCATATTTGCAGTATTTCTCTAACATTCAGATGCATTAACCCTTTACTTCATAAAAATGCCTTTGCAAGCAGGGTAGACCCAGATCAGATGGCTCCTATAGGAGCCATCTGATCAGGGTCTGCTCTGTTTGCTGATGATTTAATATAAATATGATACTACAGTTTCTGCCATGGCCAAAACTTCCTGTGTCCATGTGCTATGTTAACAATTAATCTAATGAATATTCATGATGTCATTATTTCTTCCACTGTTTGTTTCCTCATTCCTACTGGGATATTGTCACTTTTTACTTCAAACAAATAGGGAAATGTTGTTGAGGACAGTTTAACTTGTTTAGTGGCGGAATCAGTTGAGCAGGCTTTTGCAAATAGTGCAGACCCATATCAGAGGGTTTCTAGAGGAGCAGTCTGATTAGGGTTTGGACTGTTTGCCATTCATAATCTTCTCACAAATTATACCCTTTCATACTGAATGGACTTGATCGTTAAACAATGATGGACCATTCCACTTTGAAATGTTAGCATTCAAAGGGTTAAACTATCTAAATTATCTTACAGGAAATTGTAACAGCAGGCTGCCTTGTTATCAGAGGATGAAGAACTCTGGATTTTGAAACACTACAAATATTTTAACCCTTTTACTTCATGAATATTTATGCAAGAATCCATGACTTCATGACTATTTATTTATTGAATATTTACACTGGCCAATGATCAAGGGAAATGTTTTGGCCATTTCTAAAACTTAATTAAAATATTATTATTCCATAAGCAGACAGAGTATTCCGTGATCAGACCATTCCTACAGGATCTGTCCAGCCTCAGTCTACCCTGGTCCCTGTTTGAAGAGACATTAAACTTAAAGGCATCTATAAAGTAAAGGGCTAGATGAAATTCAAAAGTAATGTATTATATGCACCTGAACAACAATGTTCTAAATAATTGCTTGTTTTAGCATGCAGGTTAATGTTTGGGGACCAAGCTATTTAAGATTCAGTGACAAAGTATATTGAAATGGACAGTAATTTAGCTTTGTTTATCTTTCAACCAGACATTTTGTGGAAAAATTATCTTAAGCTTATCTATGGTTTAAGGAAAGGGCATTCTTTTCTCTATTTTTTGTTTAGTCCTTTATTTTTAGTATAGCCCATGATGTTTGACTGGCACACAAATTGAATCTTATGTATATATACATGTCAGGTATTGTCACGTATCCATGGATATGGTGACCATGTTTGTGAGGATATTCTTGCTATTTATGCTTGCTTGTTTTTGTCAGGATGAAGAGGATGTGGCAGGAAGATTCGCACCAAGGACCCAGGATCGCAGATCAACTGAGGGGTCATCAGAGGGTGGGGAAAATCTTTGGCAACATTACTACACCCTCTCAGAGATGTTCTACAACTGCTATGTGAAAGGTAAAGCCGGCCAGGAGATGAGCATCATCAAGGTTCATTTGTTATAAACAAGTTTTCATCGTTTACTGTATTTATTGGCAACTCCATCCATCTACACTAAAACCTCTCAAAAGAAGACCAATTCTGGATTTTAATACCCCCCCACACACACACACACACCACCCAAAAAAAACCAACAACACAAAACAATAAAAAAAAAAACACTCAAAAAACACACACACACAAGGAAACACACACAAAACGGCAAAAAAACCCAAACACACACACAAATTATGAGGGAGTATATTGGAATCAACCTGTTGATAGTAATGATACATATAGTTTGTCCTGCATTGAGCTACCACCAGTCTTTATGACCAGAACTAGATGTTTTTGGTGGTCACTTCAGAGAGATCATATTGTATTATTTTATTTTCTTGCTTTTAGGAGTGTTTCAGAGTCTTCAGAAAGGATTTTCAATCAAATGCCAGGATGTGGATGCTGCCATAAATAATATTTGTGAGGAGTCATTGCCCCTGGAGACAAACATCACATCCTTTCTACATGCCACCTGTGGGCACTTCCAGCAGTTTGTCAATGAGATCAGGAAAGATGTGGAGAGTTTGGCTGACCAAGGTGTAGACATCCATGACAAAGACTCCAGACCTTCTGTTCATTTTGACATAATGGAATATGGAGATAGGTATATCTACTTTGTAAACTCCTTCAGTGTTTATTACCCATCAGCTTCAAAAAAAGGAAGTAGGCATCTAAACTTTTCTACCCATATGTCAGCCAAGTTGTTTTACACAGATGGGATTGTTTTCACCCATGATGTGCATGTTGGCAAACAGTAACTTAAGGAGCTTTTGTTTAATCTTCACCAAATTTGAAGGTAATATCTATGGGTTACAATGTCTCAGATAAGTTTGATAACCAGTCAAAGCGCTTCACTCACTTTCGAGTTATGGCCCTTTGTTGTTGGAAATTCTTACTATGGAGGTGTGTCCAAGATGAGCATATTTTGTCAGTTTGGCACCCTTGATTTATCATGCATAACTCCAAAAATAGTGTTCATAGTCTTGAAACTTTATGTATGTAGGATGGTTGGTATTTAGATGAACATATCCATTGTGTGTGGGGGTTTATTGATATTGTATGCATCCAGTAATATATTAACATATTTATAAAAATAAGAAACATACTATAATACATAAAATGACATAATTATTTACAGTGACAATGAACAAAAGAAGCCAGCCCTTCCAAGTGTCCTTGAACTGCCTAATACCACGGTGAACTTTGACCTTTCATCTCTGCATCTGGATCGTCCATGTGAGCCAGTGAGAGACCAACATCAGCTGATCAGAGACAAGTTCCAGGATATTGTACAGAAGTGGTTCCGCTGTGTGCCTGCAAGCTCGGACTACTACTTCTACTGTCCAGAGAGACCAATCACAAATGTAAGGGATATTAGAACTCCAGATACAATAACCTTTTCAACAGTTTGCAAACAGTGTAGATCCTGATGAGAAGCCAAGGTACTCTGCATCTCATCAGGATCCATACTGTTTTACATTTGGAAGCTGGATTTTATCATTAATAAGGTCTTTAACCCCCATTTCCTTCATAGAAATGCCTTTTCGCATGTTTGCAGAGTAGACCCAGATCAGATGGCTCCTATAGGAATAGCTCCTTTTTTCTCCACCAAAGCAAATACTGTGACTACTATTTAGAATCATCTCTTCTAGACAATTCTAAAGAGTAGTCACAGTATAGGCTTTGGTGGAGAAATGACGATTTTAATATTTGTGTATGCACCTTTATCTGTAGCACTGTGATACTATTTTTAGCTCATCTATTTTTTCTAAAGATAAAAATATACAAGCTATTGTTGTAACTCCAGCGCCGGCATTGTTGTCAACAGATTTTTCATATGCAGTATATTTTATGTTCCAAAGGGAACAACTAAATTTAAAATTTTGATTTCAGGGTGAAGAGCTCTCAGATGACAGGGAGACAACTGCATCAGAACCTGCTGCAGGTAAACAGTCAGGTGGTTCAACTACGTGTTTGCTTACTCATTTCTCTATACTCCCGCTGCAGCATCTGTATGTGTAAACCCTTTACTCCATAAATGTGCCTTTCTACACCTATGCAAACAGAGTAGACCCAGATCAGATGGTTCCTATAGGAGCCGTCTGATCAGGGTATGCTCTCTTTGCTTATTATATAATACAGTAAACCCCCGATCTCTCGAACACCTTGGGGACCATAAATTCTAGTTCGAATTAAGGGTGGTTCGAAAGATCCGAGTCTCATATTCGTTTGGTAGCAAATTGTACAGAATTTGTTCGAACGTGAGTTTGAGAATATTTTCATGTCGAAAATGAATAAACAAACTTCTATAACAAAACTCACTGTTTTTGCTGCCTTCGCAATACAATGAAAATACTAATTCAACCCATAATTCTATAAAAACATCATCCCATTATTCCAAATTTCGTGTTTCTGCCATGAACGTATCTTTGCAATGTATATATCTCGCCATTTTGGTCTGGTTAAAAACCGGGACTGAACGACCTGTCATCATCATTTCGGTTTATATACAACGGTCTACAACCCATTTAAATATCTACGAGAACACACAAAATTGGTAAAATTCCGTTATTTAGATGGTTGCAACAGATCAGTATTGATATCCTTGTGTTTTCGTAAGTGGATTCGCATATAGAGCCAAAAATTAATTCAATTAACATTCACGGATAAAAACAGAGGAGAACAAATATAATATTCGTTCAACTGTTATTTCTGCCATTGTGAACGATGAAGTTTGAACAGTTCGATCGTGTTATAGCCCTACGATATGACAGTCAATGTTAGCTCAAAACAACCTTCATAAACACACACATTTAAATTTTAACACCTTGATAAAACATCACACATTCACCCATTGTCTACCAATCACGTAATTATCGGTGAGCTGAGATAGTCACCTGAGAGGTGTGAATCTTCGGTTCGACGCGCAGCCATACAGGTAAGACAACGGTTCGACTTATCAAAGGTACTTTGCACTGTTTTAATAATCAGCGGACCGGGAGATGAGTTCGAGTTTCGCATGGTCTAATTATCCAAGGTCGAACATATAGAATTTAATAAGGAAGGAGTTGGGACCGCAGAATTAGTTCGAATTAAGGGTAGTGAACGAGTTTTCCGGGGTTCGAGAGTTCGGGGTTTTACTGTATAGATAAGATTCTACAGTTGCTGTAATGACCAAAAGTGTCACTGTACTGCTATAACAAAATATTGTAATTAATATTCATGATGTTATTATTTTTTATATGAATATTCATGGAGGAAAGGGTTAAGCATTGTAATATTTATGTATGTAAGATATTAGACAGTTATTATGTTGTATATCAACATATATCAACAGTCAAATTTCACTACAATGGCCTCTCTAAAATAGTCTAATTTCGGGTCTTTAACCCTTTACACCATAAATAGATATATCACCTTTCTACACCTTAGTCCTTTGCAAACACTGACAGAGTAGAGTCTCAGTAGACCCAGATCAGATGCCTACTATAGGAGATTTGTTTGCCTGTGGAATAATATAGATCTGATTCTATAGTTTCTACTTTCAATAAAAAAGTTGTGTGTAAATATACCATTTTAAAAATTAATCTAATTAATATTCATGACATCATCATTTGTTGTATGAATATTTATGGAGTAAAGGGGGTTAAGTATGATATTTTCTCTATGGAACAGTGCACACAGATATTACAAACACACCTGCCCCAGACACCCTGAACATTGTCAGTGACCTTGATGCTTCCCATGACAAGAACAAACCAGCCTCTACTGTATCTACCATGGACTCTGACGAATCAGTGGTGGAAGATGATGACCTTGACTTTGACATCACCAATGACAGAAGTGATGTCCTGCCACTGTTTGTAAACTTCACATGCACAGTGAAAAGTCATTTACAGCACTACAGCCTGTCCTTGAAAGATATGGCCTCCTGTCTCGGTATGATTTTGTATGATATGGTTATGTGAGCAATTATCTTGGAAAACAAGTCTTATGACATTGCAAATAGTGTAGACCCGGATCAGTCACTGCATCTCCTGGTCAGGGTCTGCACTGTTTGTCTCTCATCAGAAGGTTTAGTGATAGGTTCTCTACCTTTCAATACAGTATGGACTTTAATCAGATGTCTCATCATGTAGGTGACATCTGGTCTTTTTCTACCTTGTTATACCCCTGCAAACGAAGTTTGAGAGGGGGTATATAGGAGTCAGTGTGTTGGTCGGTTGGTCTGTCTGTCCTTGGCACAAGTCCTGGTCATGGCACCAAAATGTTTGATTTGCAGCTGAGCGGGTGTATTGCATAGTTCTAGTTTGCAATGTAGACCTCTTTTCTCAGAGAATGTCTAATACAGTAAAACCCTTGTAAACCAGATGTTAAATTTAGTATAAATATCCATCTTGGTGACAGAAGGCAGCTTACTGCAGGGTGAAAGTTATGCAGAAATCTCCTCTAGGAGCTTCTAGGAGCTTTCTGCATTACTTTCACCTTGCAGTAAGCCGCCACCTGCCTAAAAGCATCTAAATTCTTCTCTACTAGAACTCCGGTTCAGAGGGTTTTTACTGTATATATTTAGGGTTACAGTAAGAACAATTTTGATGCTGTCTTAAAATTTAGAGAATCTAAAGTCAGGATCATCGTTGCCTGAAATGGAAAATCTGTTTTCAGAAATAACTTATGTTAGGACAGACATTTTGTGACCAAATTCATTGTAAAGATAGCTTGCATGGAGGCAAATGTTTTTAAATGAACTGTTGGATGTATCTTTTTCCATTTCCGTACAGTATTTGTGTATTCATTGATAACAGAGATCACTCTGTCTTTGCAATTCATATATTATTGTAATATTTGCTGTTATTATTGACACCATGTACATATTAATGCTTGAAATGTATCATTTGCAGGTGAACTTTCTACAGTTCTGGAAAATTTAGATGAAATTGACCTCGGCAACATGAAAATCACTTTTGACCTCAATTGCTTGACCTTACCAGCTGACCTTGACATGGTGCCTCGTCGGCCATCTTGTTTGCGTATGATGTCTATATCCAGTACTGGTAACCAGTCAAGTTCAAGCTCGGAGAATGGTGACAAAGCAAGCTCATCTCATCTGTAAGTGCTGAGCTAAATACTTTCTGTAACATCAAAGATGTTGAAAAGTTTAGTGACTGGGTAAACATTACTGCTTCACTCTTGATTCCTATGTTTTGAACATACTGCATATTCCTGCTTGTAATTGTCTGCAAAAAATGTTGTCTGCCGTAATTTTCAAACTTTTTTTGTTTCATTTCTCCTAAAAATACAGTCAGAGTGTCATACTATTTTGATCCTGATGAGACACAAGGTTGCTGGGCCTTTCATCTTGATCTAAACCTTTTGCATATGTAATCACAAAGTCATGCTAACATGCAGAGTTCAAATGATATTTTGTATATGTAATGAAATTCAGATTATATGGCTTCTTTTATCAGGTATTAACCCATTCCTACATAGGCTGTTTTTAGACTCTACCTCTCTTAATAAATCTACTGAAAAGTATCATTAACTAGAAAAAAAGATTTTTTTAGAATTGTGTAGTTTTGAAAGTGTTGTGATTAATTTAGCATTTGCTCCTATGGAGCAAATGTTCTATTTAAATACCACAATGGTTCCAAAACGTGTGTTTTACAGAGGCGTCAATATGAGGGAATGGGTTAACTCTTTCTTTGCAAAGGCATATTTATAGAGTAAAAGGGTTCAAGAAAAAAAAATCATCCATTTCTTTTCAAAATAAATGTTGTGTTCTTTGTGCCAAATAGATTTGATCTTGATAAGAAACCAAGTTACATGATGTCACATCTGGATCCATACTGTGTGCAAAGGTTATCACGATTGTCTAAATCATGATTTGGCAGAAACTTAGCAAGGCTGATCAGTCAATGCTCTAACTCTTTAAACCTTTCTCTCATATAAATGCTTTTTCACACCAATGCGGCCATTGCAAACAGAGATGAACCAGATCAGATGGCTCCTAGGAGCTGTCTGATCAGGGTCTGCTCTTTTTGCTTATGAAATTGTAATAGATCTGACTCTACAGTTTTTACCAATACTAAAAATTCCTGAGTATGTATGTCATTATAAAACTTCAGCTAATAAATATTCATGATTCATTATTTCTTGCATGAATATTCCACAGGGAAAGGGTTAAATGGGGAAGGATTTACAAACATTGTAGTCCCAGATCTGAGATTTCCAAGATAATCCTTCAATGCACTATTTGTTATTCAGAATCCACTAGTAAATTCAGTCCTTTCATACTATTAAAAGAGTTTAGGCCTTTAACCCTTTACTCCTTAAATATGCCTTTCGAAACATAGTAGACTTCAGATCAGATGGCTCCTTCTATGAGTAAAGTTTTCATGTAAGAAATAATAAAATCATGAAATTTTATTCGCTATATACAAACTCATAATGTTTTGGCCATAATTCCTAAAACAAACAGAGCAGATCCAGATCAGACAGCTCTTACAGTAACCATCTGATCTGGGTCTACTTTATTTGCAAAGGTGTGAAAAGGTTTCTCTATTTGGTAAAGGATTAAATGCATGCCAAGTGATATTTTTGCAACTGTTGTCTGCTTTAACCCTTTCCCTCATATAAACGTGTTTTCACGCATTTGCAAACAGAGTAGACCCAGATCAGATGGCTCCTAGAGGAGCCGTCTGATCAGGGTCTACTCTGTTTGCTAATGGAATTTGAAAGGTCTGTTTCTTTACTTTCTAAAATGGCCATAGTGTTTCACCTGCCATATTTCATTAGAACCATTTTGTCCATGAATATTCAGTAGGTACTGAAATTTGGAATAAGCATAGAACAGGGAAAGGGATAAGTTTGGATCCTGTTGTGATGCCTAGTTACTCAGCAGTGTCTCATCTGGATCTAAACTGTGTGCATAGGTAATTACTACACTGCTAGCATACAAAGAGTTGAAACAAACAATGAACCTTTTCCCTGTTCAACATGCATGTGTTATGAAAAAACTGACATGATGAATATTTATAAACTGAATTTTTATAATGTAATTTTTTTTTCAAGGGAATTGTTTGCTTGGACAAAACTAGATCTTCATCATGTCCAAAGCAAACAGAGCAGACCCTGATCAGATGGCTCCTGTAGGAGCCGTCTGATCTGGGTAAACTCTGTTTGCAAAGACATGAAAAAGCACTTATATAAAGGAAAGGGTTAAATATTTTGTAGGTTGATATTTGTTGTTGAGTTTGTCATTGAATTATGTAGACTATGATTATTTTCAGGAGTGACTTGAAACACCTTAAGGATCCTATATTTCACCTACCACCTACACAACATGAAGCTGTGAATAAATGCATGGAGGAGGTACATATTTATAATGAGCCTTACAAGTTTCTTGAATTGATCATTTTATGAATATTCATGAACTTAATTAAGATAAAAATTTAAAGGGAATTGTTGGCTTGGACAAAAACTGTATGATCAGATCTATATAATTTCATAAGCAAACAGAATAGACCTAGATCAGATGGCTCTTACTGGAGCTTTAAAGGAATAAGATTTAACTCAACCAATTCTTCCCAATTCTGTCTCCTTGTTTAACCCTTTCCCTCATATAAACATGTTTTCACGCATTTGCAAACAGAGTACATGTAGACCCAGATCAGACGGCTCCTATAGGGGCCATCTGATCAGGGTCTGCTCTGTTTGCTAATGGAATTTGAAAAGATTTGTTTCTTTACTTTCTAAAATGGCTACAATTTTCCACCTTCCATATTTCGTTAAAACTATCTTGCCCATGAATATTCAGTAGGTATCGAAATTTGGAATAAACATATTCAGAGAAAGGGTTAAAATGTTTAACCCTTTCAACACTCAGTTTTTAGAGTGGAATTGCCCATTATGGTTTAATAATAGAGGCCTTTTAGTATAAAAACCATAATGTGTTAGTGGAATGTGCATGACAACAGTAAAGAACCTGATCAGAAAACTCTGTTTGCAAAGGTATGTGAAAGTGTTTATATGGGGGAAAGGGTTAACAAATAAACATTTTGTCATGATCAATATTTATGTGCAGAGCAACAGATAAATGTGCATACTCGGATACTAAAATCATCACATCTCCACCAAACCTTATATTGTGACCACTCTTTAGAATAGTATCAAAGAGATGATTCGTAAGGGTAGTAACAACATAGGAATTGGTGGAAAATGAAAGCAGTTATTCTTGAAAATGTTTTAATCAATACATCTTATCTGGACCTCTGTTATATACTGTTCTTGCCCATTAGGCAGTTAAATATTTTTCAATGTAATATTTGTGGTTTAGATTGAGTGGTTATTGAAGGATGAGATCGTGTCCAATCTCCGCCACCTCCAACCGGTCAGTCATGACTCCCTGGACTATGTGGCCAAGCATATTAAGGCCTCGGTCAATCAGGGCAAAGCAAATGTGAACAAGGAGCAGGTGCCCCTACAGTTTGTGTTTGGCCCAGACCAAAGCAGCACTCACTTCGAAGAGGTAAGATTTGTACTCTTTGTTTGTACACTATTCAACGAATTGATTTTCAAAGCAAGATAAAATGAAATGATACAAATTTCTAACTAGGGAAACATAACAAAAATATATGAGATTTCCTAAATATTTTAACTCTGCGTGACGAAAAGTCATGTAAGAAATAATGACATCATGAATTTTATTATCTTGGTTTTCCACGGAAAATTCGGTTATTGAAATGGTGATGTAAGGTGAGCGGGCGGGCGGCTGCCAGTCTTGTAAGCGCAACTCCTCTCAAACTGTTCAATATAATTTCATAAAACCTTGTATGTAGCAAGGACACAATATGTAGATGTGCGTATTGTCGGGGATTTTTCCTTCTGCAATTTTTCGGGGGAGTTATGCCCCTTTAAACTTAGAAATCACTAGGTCGTTTGATCCTATCCTTGGGATAGGTAAAACGTCATATGAAGATGTGCATGTAGGATGATCTTAACGATCTGACATATTTCAGGGGAGATTATTTGACTTTAGGATTTATTCCAGATATATTGTAATTTTTAAATTGTAAGAGCAACTCCTACATGGGTAATCGGATTTCAACGAAACTGGGACAGAAGGTAGTACATCAGATGAAGATATTCATGAAGAAAAATCTTCCTGGTCCAACAAATTTCATGGGAGATAATCAGACTTTAGGATTTAATCCAGATATTATTAATAGGGATGGCAACGAATACCAAAATCACCATCCGAATATCCGAACCCAAACTATTCGAATATCCGAATATATTCGTTTGATTTCTCATATCTTATGAATGAACATTTACGATTAGACATGAACTTAGTACTTCACCCACCTCTTATTTGAGTAATTGCACACCATTAAATTGAGATTCGCCTTCAGACCCAGTCAACCATGTTTTTTGTTATGTATAAACTGTTTATATCACTTAATCTGGTCCAATTAGAGATAATCTGAGCCATAATTTAATCAACCGTGATGGGAGTTTGCAGAGAAGTGTTAAACATTGTACATAACTTCCGGCCAGGCTAAAAGGCGGTCTTATTTTAATAAGTCGGCACTCAATTATATGAAAGATAAATGCAAACGACAATATCGGTCTTTTAATGAATATCGTGTGGTTGGAGATCTCATAGAATTGACAGATCTCAATTTAAGCCATATGAAAATGGATATGAGAACAACTATGTAGGCTGTACGAAATACATGCACCTGATGCATCTATCATTTTTCACGCTAAAAATGTGCGAACATGCTTCCTGCACAGTCCATAAATAGTTTCAATAAATTGGAAGCTGTTACACAA
The DNA here is from genome assembly GCA_963576725.1 of Azorinus chamasolen. Lineage (NCBI taxonomy): Eukaryota > Metazoa > Mollusca > Bivalvia > Cardiida > Solecurtidae > Azorinus > Azorinus chamasolen. Next base: position 53,635,129 of record OY755243.1, on the reverse strand, counting down.
GCCTAGCGAAAAAAAATGATCATGTGCCTCATGCAATGTTTCGTAATAAACAAACAACAATCAGTCTGATTTATCTTTTATTTCATCGAACTCTCAACACAGTTTTCTGCTGTCTTTACACATGTACAGATAACATAGAAAAAACATAACCCTTTGAATGCGGGATCTGATATTGGCAAACAGCGGACAACCTGATCAGAGGGCCCTCTGATCAGGATCTGCACTGTTTACTAATTAGAAGTCTTTTGAAAACGATACAATTTCGTTATGAATAATATGTTAAGCAATGAATGAACATATGATCTTATTCCAAACGAAAGTCGTCCTGGTGATATTGCCATATAATTATTGTTTAATAATATAATGTGATATACGCTTAGAGTTTGCACTGTTTGTCATTCATAATCATCTTGACACAATTTCACACTGACTGGACCCAATGTTAACCCTTTCCCTGTTTGAATATACATGTAAGAAATATTCGCTGAAATTTTAAAATAAACATTTCAAGGGATACAATGCTCAGTGGCAGATACTCGTTCACTACCATGTTGGTAATTGCATTGCTGACTTTTTCGTTGTCTCTCTTTTTTGATGACATGACGAATAAGCTCATCGGAACCTGTTGCCTTGACCCAGCTGGGTTTGCATCCACTTTATTCAATGACCCATGCTTGGCTTGGTAGTGATTCCTCAGGTTGGACGTAGAACCCATGTATGTTAATTCTGTAGGACATAGTTTGCACTTAGCAGTCTTCTTGTCAGATGACAATGCGAAGTATTTCCAAACTTCCGAGCGTTGAGGTGGCATGTTGACGATTTTCTAGCGTGGAGTATGTGATGTTGATTTTTTATTCTAACGAAATGGTGTAGATTGTAATATTAACGGCATTTTATGTACATTCATAATAGAAACAAAAAAATGGGTGTGTTGTGAAAAAAGTGGGCGTGGAAAGTTCTCTGCTCGGTTGAGGTTTTAATTGTCCAGGTGGAGCGATATTTTCACACCTTTTCATGTGTAACTGGGGATAATTCAATGGATCAGTAAGTTAGTAAGAGACTGTCTATTGATTGTTTTCTCGTGTTTGCATGCAACTAATCTGTCTATCAATTACACAGGACCACCTGTGGATTAAAAGCATCGCGCAAACTGACACTTGTGTTGATTACGCAACTGGTGTACAGTACCCGTCTACCTGCGTATAGGCCTACATGTCATGGTGCTAATTGACACGAATAGTCAACATGGCTTCATAAAAAAGTGATTTTTAAGGACTGGGGAAAAGATAATAAGACAAATTCATTTTTTTTTTTACTATTCGAATAGTAAAATGACATTCGGATATTCGTTAGGTATCCGAATATCCGAATAACCGTTGCCATCCCTAATTATTAAATATGGTTGAACTCGTAAGCGCAACTCCTCATAGCGTGGTCTCACCGTCTATCGAACCTCTTAATATTTGACCAGGATCAGAACACGTTTACCGTGAATAATGAAGAAAGTAATAAATCATCAATTCAAAATAATCTTTTATACATATCTTGAAATAGTATAGTATTTTTTTCCTCGTCTAACAATCCAAAAATCATCAAGTGTTCCCCACCACCCCAACAGCCAAAACAAAATGGCGGTCACAAAAAAGTTCACCTGCTTACCGAACCTTTTAAAAATTACAGTGCAGTTCAAAAAGTCCGATCCAAAACAGTCAATAATTAAATTTTAACATTGGACATTAGCTAAATGTCTCTTTTTGCATTGCTGCTTTTACTTTTGAAGGATCTACTACTTTCAGAATTAATGTACTTCACAAAAGCAGCTGTTAAGTGATTGTGGGGCGGCCATAAAGAGTTGCCTCTTACTTCATTCTCAGTTTTGTTATAATTTCTGACCCTTCAGGATCATTAGTTTTGATGTCATTAGTTTTGAAAAATTGAATACTGCTTAAGCCGGTGCTAGTGGGCGTGAGTATTGTTGGATGTAGCTGAAATATAAATTGAAAATAAATGTAAGGAATTTTTTTTTAAAAAACTCTGTCAAAGATTCAATGGAATAGAATTTTTGAACTGTAACGTATAAATACATAGTCACATGATTTTCACCATGGTCATGTGACCTTTGCAGCAGCAGCCGAAGAGGAGAGCTGTCAAAACATTTTCAGTGTCGGTAAACTTCTAAATTTATGTTGATATACTATATTTTTCTGATTTGATTGAATAAAGTATTAAGTATTTTATCATTTTTAGCGTAGCTGCAGGAAAAATAGACTGTAATTACCTGTTTTTGTCGCATATTTCCCGTTCAAAGTTATTGCGTGTTGTTATCAATATAAAGCACCGGTACACACGAATTGATGACGTTGTGCGCACTACCGTATGCGCATAAAACCCAAAACATTGAAAGGTTCGAATGCAAGGTGAGGTTCGATAAGAGGGAAGTGGACGATACATGGGTAGTCAGATTTCAATGAATCTTTAACAGAAGGTAATACGTCTTATGAAAATGTGCATGAAGGATCATCTTTATGATCCGACCGGGAAGATAATTTGATTTTAAGATTTATTCCAGATATTTTGTATTTTTGAACTTAGAGCTTTGACAGTAATGTTCCATGTGTAATGCTTCATGATATTCTATTACAAAACATGGACTTAGCCATAATAGTACATGGAGTTTGGGTACTCAATTCATCAGTGAAACTCCTCCTAAATCCTTTAAATGAATTTCATGTATCTTTGAAAGAATGTTCCGCATTATTTTGTGGTCTCCCAACGCAAGACATAGACTTAGCCAAGACTATACATGATAAGCAAAGATATCTGATAAAGAGCTTTGCACACAGTTGATAGTGAAGGAAAACCGGGTTTTATGTCGTATCAACATCCCATTCTTGTTTTGCTGAAGCTTTATAATGGTATATTAACCCTTCGCTTGCTGAATTTTAAAATACATTTCTCCTTCTTTACCCATGTCCTGTTGTATAATTACATATATCTTCACTGTGTACAAGTATATCGCTGTGCAATCACTGCTGTGGAGTGCACTGGTTGCACAATCAATTTGTAAATAGTGCAGACCCTGATGAGACAGCTCCTTCAGGAGCTGTCTCATCTGGGTCTTCACTATTTACAGGTAGGTATATTGACGCGAATAGCAAGCGAAGGGTTAACACAGGATTATTTGGCCCAGTGGCAGAAACTGTAGAATCAGTTCTATAGAATTCCATATGCAAACAGACCAGACCCTGATCAGACAACTCTTGCAAGAGCCATTTGCTATGGATGTACTCTGTTTGCAAAGGAGTGTTTATCAGGTACAGGGTTAAAACTATGATGATACATGTACATAATAATTGTTCAATAGATTTCTTTTATTTTCTAAGTTTGAGTTATTAGCTCATCTGTTTTTTGAAGAAAAATATACAAACTGTTGTCGTAACTCCGGCGGCGTCATTGTCATCATTGTTTTTCATATACAGTAGAACCCCTCTTAACTGGACAAGGTTGGGGACAGAAAGAAATTCTGGTTTGGAGGGGTTTCTAGTTTGGAGAGGATTTTATATATGACCATGTACATCATCCATTGTACACATCACCTGTGTGTATATATATATACTATTAAAGTGTGACAAGTCACATATGCATTTTGATTGCATTCACGATGAGAGTTTGACAATTTAAAATGAAATGCAGAGCTCCAGATAAGATGCATAAATTAAGACATTTTCAAGAATAACTTCTTTTTTTCTCCACCAAACTCAGTGGTCACACGTCTTGACAAAGTTTTGGTGCAGAAATGACGATTTTCCAGAAATCAACTTTTAAAACAAATTTTACAGCTTGAATATCTTAATCTATGCAGATGGATCATTGTCATAGTTAAGAACAGCCTTTGAAGATTATCTCATAGGTAATTAGCAGATCAAACAATTGCTAGCGGTGCATGTTTGTATCAACCGATCAAACACTGCTTGTGTAATGCACACATTGGTCTGACACACGGCACCAAAAAGTCATTATTATATCCAAACAAAGTTTGGGTATACTGGAATCACCCCAGTGGTTGGTTGGTCTTGTGTTCAGTAGGTCTGCCTGTCCATCCGTCCGCATTTAAATATGGGTAGTTGGTGTCACGAACGTTTCCTTCAATTTGAAAGTTATTGAGTTGATAATTGCCATACATAGTGACCACATATAGTAGATGTGCAATATATAATTTTCATGTGTTTACCGTCCGACATTGCAGAATTATCTCCCCTTGAACTTTGAGTAATTTTTGTCATTTTAGCATGAAACATGGTTAGCGGGTGTCGCGAACTCCTCCTTCAATTTGAAAGTTATTGAACTGATATTTGCCATACATAACCACAAATATTAGTTTCCAAGATGCAATTTTCATATTTTTACCGCCGGGCATTGCAGAATTATCTCCCCTTGGACCTAGAGTATTTTTTGTTAGTTGGTGTTGCATTATCAGCCCTTAGATTTGCAATCAAGGCTGCCATATAGGAGATTGATCACCTTTAGCAATTGTTCTAGATGAAACTGATAAGATTTTTCAGTACCTGGTAATGAGAAGTGTTATATTTTAATTGCTCTATGCTGTGTTTATGGGATGTAGCAAGGCCTTAGCCTGATGTCTGGTATTAAGGGAAATTTATAGTGCATAACTTGCAAAAATGTCTGGAAATTTGTCTTGTTTCAGGAGTAGAGAGGATTCCTGTACTTAAAGTGATCTTGTAAAAGATATAAAAGTATGAATAAAAGAAGACCAGGGGTTTTGTTTGGTTTAAAGAGGATTCCAGTTTTCTTGGTGTCCGGTTTAAAGGAGTTCTTCTTGTATATATCAAATGACATATAATGTGACATTTGCTATGTTTGTACATTTCAGGAGTTTCAAAAAATGAACCTGCAGAACTTTCAGTTAATCAAAGAGGATGAGTGGTACTACTTGGCCAAAAAGCGGTACAGCTATATAAGTGCCCAGGTATTGAACTCAGCACTGACTGACCTCAGCTACCATGACAAACACTCTGCAGGGAATGTTAGTCAGTCCCCAAAACCTCTATCACCAAGCACCAAGTCTGATGCATCAGAACATGGAGATCCAAAGCATTTGAAGAATTTGTCTCCCCTTGTTTCAGGCCAGAAGGAAAAGATCTTTGACATTGGTGGGGAGTGTATTGCTCGATCAAGTCCACTGACTGTGAAGTCTGATTGTCAGTCTGATCCTCCGAAAGAACCTCGGCGGCTGAGCAGGGAGTCAAACTTAACACTTGAAAAGAGATCCTCATCAGAAGGTATAACCCTAGAAAAAATGAGCCTAATCAGTAGAAGAAGGAGCAAAGAGCTTGTGCTGAAGATGATGAAAAGTGTTGGTGGGGTGGAAAAAGTGAAAGGTGTTGAAACTGGACTAGAGGCTGGAGAAGATATGGACTCAGTTGACACTAAACAGGAGATTTCTTTAGACATTCAAGATGCTGCCGCTGTAACTGGTATCAGTCAGAAAGACAAATCTGATGATAGTGGTTCAAAGGAGACAGTAGATGAGAAGAATTTTGCTTCCCATGATCTTAAAGATGTAAAATCAGCAGATTACAAGGCATCGCCAAATACCTCTGGTTTTTCCCAATTCAGCAGTCCAATGTCTTCTCATACATTTAGTCCAGTGACATCCACCCCTACCTTGACAGGTTACGGGACACCAAAATCAGGACTGGAAAGTCAGACGACTTCTGCCGTTCAGTCTCCAGTTGTGTCTGACGTATCCATACAGCTTACAAAGACAGACGGGAGATGTGAACCTTTCCGGGCCTCTCCAGAGGCCAATGAGAGGCCAGACAATAGTTATGACAGTCTTGATATGGAGACAGAAGGTGTGCTCAAACGGTGCTCAAGTTTTGCAGGATTTTATTCTCGAGGAAGTGCTCCCATTAAGGCTGAGGAAACTCCTATCTCAGAGGCAGGGACTCCAGTAAAGAGTGCAGGAAGTGGTTTGCTAAGGTCCGAGGGTAGATACAGGCACTGCTCAGCCCCTTTGTCGGGGCAAGGTTCCAGGAACAGAATGTCCATGCTGCCTCAGACTCCTTCCTGCATATCATCTCGAGGAAGCTTTGCTGAAGATGGCCTCTGTAAGTCTCCAGCGTCCAACATTATAAAACTTCTGAGTCTGAGATCATTCTCAAGTAAGCTCAGAATCTGACCAATCAGATGCTTGAGAATGATCTCGAGACTCGAGAAAAAAGTTTTATAACCTCAGGGCCAGTATTCTCTCCACTCTGGAGGTAAAGGTTGTGATAACTTTTTCAGACAGTTTGGAACCCGATGGGGATCTCATTAGGATTTAATCTGTTTAACCCTTTACTCTATGAATATTCATGTTAGAAGTGATAACAGCATGAATATTAATTAGATTATTTTTAAAATGGTATATGAACATATGACATGTATGCCAAAACAAAAACATTGGAATCATATCTATGTTATTCCATAAGCAAAGAGAGTAGACCCTGATCAGAAGCTCCTACAGGAGCCATCTGATCTGGATCCATTCTGTTTGCAAAGGCGTAGAAAGGTGTATTTATGGAGCAATGAGTTAAATTTGACAAGAAATAAAACAATTACATGCTTTCATGATCTCCCCAGTATGCTGGGGAGACGATTTTATTTTTGTGTGTGGCGTGTGTCCATCCGTCCATCTGTCTGTCCGATTTTAATTTGTCCTCGTGGTTTCTCCAAAACCTTTGGTTGGATTTTCATGAAACTTCATAGGATTGATCAGCACCATGCCTATTTGTGCATATCTTATTCCTGTTTGGGTTCGATTTTCTGCAGAGTTATAGGACTTTGAAATTTTTACATGGAAAATTTTGTCCGTACTGTTTCTCCAAAATCTTTGATCAGATTTTCATGAAACTTCATAGGATTGATCAGCACTATGCCTTGTTGTGCTTATTTTATTTCTGTTCCGGTTTGATGATTTTCTGCAGAGTTATGGGACTTTGAAATTTTTACATGGAAAATTTTGTCCACATGGTTTCTCCAATACCTTTGGACACAGTTTCATGAAACTCCATGGGATTGATCAGCACCATGTCTAGTTGTGCATATCTTCTTTGTTCCAGTTAGGTGATTTTCTGCAGAGTAATGGGACTTTTAAATTTTTACGTGGAAAATTTGGTGGGGAGGGGGGGGGGCAGACAAAAACAATTCTAGTTTAGATGATGATTTTGTGTTCAAGAGTAAATGTAAAAATTGTATTGTGATTGAAAACAATGTTAGTAAAATGTACTTTTCAATGATCACTTTCTTTTTTTTCCTGTATGCAAATTTTGACCTAAATTTAAAGTATCTTCAGGTTAGTATGAAATGAATTTATGATAGATGGCTTTTTCTTTCTTTGAACATTGGTATAACTTTTAATTCCATGAATACTCATGTAAGAAATAATGACATCATGAATATTAATTAGGTGACTTTGTATAATGGCTGAAAATACAAACGTTTGACCATGACAGAAACTGCAGAACCAGATTTATATTATTCCATAAGCAAACAGAGCAGACCATCTACAGGAGCCATCTGATCTGGTTCTATATGCTTTGCAAAGGTTTTAAAAGTGTGTCTTTGGAGTAAAGGGTTAACAAATTCTCCTGCAGTTATAGTCAATTCAATTTGTTATGTATTTGTTATGTTATGTATAATGTATCCTGGATTTTTTTTATACCGCCTGTTTGTAGTGCTATGTAAAATCATAGCTAAATTGTAAAGTCTATGTGAACTTACAGCGTATGATGGGGACCAGAGTGAGATGGATGACAGTGCTACAATCTTCAGTGAGAGTGGAGTTATCCCACGACTGATGCCCAGTTTCTGGCTCATTATGCAGATCAGCACAGCCTCTGTTGACATACTCTTCCAGCACAGGTATTTCAGATATACCCATTCAATGTCAGTAACATGCACATTTCTCTTCTGCATACCTTAACCCTTTCCCTCATATAAACGTGTTTTCACGCATTTGCAAACAGAGTAGACTCAGATCAGACGGCTCCTAGAGGAGCCTTCTGATCAGGGTCTGCTCTGTTTGCTTATAGAATTTGAAAGATCTGTTTCTTTGCTTTCTAAAATGTCTACAATGTTAAACCTTCCATATGTCTTTATAACTATTTTGTTAATGAATATTCAGTAGGTATTGAAATTTGGAATAAACGTAGAACAGGGAAAGGGTTAATGACCCTAAGTATTCAGACACCCAGTCAACACTCCCAACCAGTTTGTAAAGCAGATTAATTCAGTTTATCACCATTTGAACGACCTTAACCCTTTCCCTCATATAAACGTGTTTTCACGCATCTACAAACAGAGTAGACCCAGATCAGACGGCTCCTAGAGGAGCCGTCTGATCAGGGTCTGCTCTGTTTGCTAATAGAATTTGATAGATCTGTTTCTATACTTTCCAAAATGGTTACACTGTTCCACCTTCCATATTTCATTATAACTATTTTGTCAATGAATATTCAGTAGGTAATGAAGTTTGTAATAAACAAAGAACAGGGAAAGGGTTAACTTAGACATACAGAGTAGCAAATACATGTAGTGAAAACCCTGATCAAAGAACTCCTTCAGGAGTCATTGATCTTGGTCTACACTATTTACCTACAATAGGTAGGTACAGCAAAATCCTAAAGATAGGTACAGCAAAACCTAAATATTTTTGAGTTATTCCCCTTTTTCATATTAACAATAAGTTTTTGTGTCAGCTGCGAGCAGGTGACACATGTGTTCCACCGAACACTCTTGTTAAAATTTTGTGTTGGTCTGTTTATTGACTTTTATTCTGCGCGGTTTCTCATCGACTGCTGACTGGAATCGTACAAAACTTGACTTGATACTTTATCATGAAGAGGAGATGTGCATCCAATAATAGTTTTACAGTTTATCTGTTTTCTTACAGAGTTATATCCCTTCGAATTGTACAAAGATTTTTCGTGTGACAGTCAAGTTTGTGGGGGTATTAATCACCTTCAGTGATAGGTCTTATTCCATGAATAATGTTTATAAACCCTTTCTTACCATGAAGGATAACTTTAGCAAAACATTTATGAAAAAATCTTTGAGGATGGAAATAGATATCAGCTTTGCAGGCAACTTGCCATGTGATCAAGGAATGGGTTGGTTTATTGACCTTTGTCTTATGTAGGAAATAATGAAATTATGAGTATTAACTAGCTGAGTCTTTATAATGGCATAAGATCTGTGTACTGCCATAAGCAAACAGAGCAGAGTCCATGCTTATAAAACGTTTAGTTGAGTCTGAGTTCGTTCTCAAGTTTTTGATTGATCAGATTTGAGCCTCTGGCTCAAATCTGACCAATCAAAGGCTTGAGAACTCAAATCTGACCAATCAAAAGCTTGAGAACGAAACTCATTAACTAAAAGCTTTATAAGCATTGACCCAGAACCTGATCAGACAGCTCCTACAGGAGCGGTCTGATCTGGTCCGTCTTTGTTTGCACAAGCAATGTGTTCTTTTTTCCATAGATACATGTATGCCTTTGCAAACAGAGTATTCATGTGCCATTATAAAACAAAAATGTGATTAATATTCCTGATGTGATTATTTCTTACATGAATATTCATGGAGTACATGTAACTGGTTAAAGTAGAAGTGTGTATCCGGTAATTATGTTTGTTTGTTTTAACTTACAGGGAGACAGGCAAAGAGACAAATGAAGTAACTTTACACCACAGGAGTCTGCTTGCTCAGGTGAAATCCAACGTAGAAAACATCTGCCGTAAAGTCAACCAGGTACGAACAAATCTTGTCTTCTGTTTGTATTTTGACACAACTATCAATACAATTATCACAGTCTAAGTAGACTTAAGTCAAAGGCAATAAAACCTGAAATAAAATCTGTTTTATCCCATTCCCTCAACCTCCTTTGAATAAATCTACTGAAAAGGAGCATTTACTAGATAAAAGGATTTTTTTTTTAGAATTTTGTACTTTTGAAACCATTGTTATAAATAGAGCATCTGCTCCACAGGAGCAAGTGCTCTATTTATCACAATGGTTTCAAAAAGTGACTTTTACAGATACATCAATATGAGGGAATGGGTTAAAGCAATTTATCAATATACTTTTGAGTCTCAAATGCAGGTGTCTGGTTAAAGGCAAATGTCAATATCATTATTTCTTACATTAGTATTCAACAGGGAAAGGGTAGAGCAGACCTTGATTAGACAGCTCATACAGGAGTCATCTGATCTGGGTCTACTCTGTTTGCAATGGTATCAACAGGCTTCCGTATCAGATAAAGGGTTAATGATAATACAGTAAAACACTCTAAATTGGGATTCTAGTAGAGAAGAATTTTGATACTCTAGGCAGGTGACTGCTTTATGCAGGGTGAAAGTCATCCACAAAGCTTCCAGAGGAACTCTCTGCAGGACTTCCACCCTGCATATAGCTGCCACCTATCTCCATGACTGATATTTATATTTTATTTAACATTCGGTTTAACCTGTTACCTCATAGTCTATTTTTAGATACAACCTCTTTGAATAAATGTACCGAAAAGGAGCATTAACTAGAGAAAAGGAAAAATTTAGAATTTTGTTGTTTGAAATCGTGATAAATAGAGCATTTGCTCCTATAGGAGCAAATGCTCTATTTATCACAATGGTTTCACAAAATGACTTTTACAGAGTTGTCAATATGAGGGAATGGGTTAAAGGGTTTTTACTTTTACTGTACATAATTCTTCCTGCATTTCAGCAACTGCTGTTGAACAACCTGTATGAGACCAGGATGTGTCATGCCTTGCTAGTTGATGCTGCAGATGAGGACGTGTCTTGGAAGTTGGACAAGGGCCCACAGGTTCTGCCCCGACAACCCCACCAAAGCAGTAAGTCCCATCTGCTCTTACAGTATATATAGTATACAGACAAACTTGTGCTGTTGATCACTGAACCCTTTACTCCATGAATATTCATGTAAGATATAATAACATCATGAATATTAATTAGATTAATTGTTATAATAGCACATGGGCATAGGAATTTTTGGTCCTGGCAGAATGTGGAGAATCAAATCTGTACTATATCATAAGCAACAGAGCAGATCTACAGGAGCCATCTGCTCTGGGTCTCCTCTTTTGCAAGGGTATAGAAAGTCATATTTATGGCATAAAGGGTTGACCCTGTCCCTGTTTCAGATTTGTTGAAAGTTTTATGACCTCATTAAAATTCATAGGCATAATTTTCATAGTATGATATGGATCATGATGTTTTTCAGCCTGATAGATACTGCTGGATCGGATCTATAAACTTCAGTATGCAAACAGAGCAAACACTGATCAGACAGCTCCTATAGGAAGTGCAGTCACTTGGGATTTAACCCTATCCCTGTGTCATATTCTTGCAAGAAATAATGACATCATAAATATTTATTAGCTGATTTTTATGTCCCTAAAGGCGGGCATATAGTAATCGCATTGTCCGTCCTTCCTTCCGTCCATCTGTCCGTCCGTCCCAAATTCCGTGTCCCTTCTGTAACTTTTTTATCTGTGAATGGATTTTAAAATAACCTGGCACAAATGTTCACCACACAAAGATGATGTGTCGCGTTCAACTCCCTGGTCCATGAGTCAAATGTCAAGGTCACCTTTCGGGGGTCAAAGGTCGGGGCATAAGTGTTTCAGAAACACACTCTTGTTTATAATGCCATATGCATTTAGTATTGGTATTGGTAGAAACTGTAGGGCAAAAAAGGAGACCTTGATCAGACAACTCCTATAGGAGCCTTCTGATCTAGGTCTACTCTGTTTGGAAAGGTGTGAAAAGGTACTTAAATGAGGGAAAGGGTAAATACCAAAGATTTACTCTTTTTGTATACAAACTTAACTCTTCTTTACAACACACTCTTGCTCATGAGGCATCATATCTATTGATTGGTTGATATGAAACTAAATGTACATCTGTTCTTGAGACAGGTTCTGAGAATGATGACGATGAAGATGAGGATGTTTTTGAGAGGAAGTATCTTGCAGCGGCCATGGATCTGGATCCAGGCTTCTTTGACTGCCCCTGTGTGTGGAAAACAGTATTCACCATCCACCCTGGCCTCAAGCGGGGCTCTGGGAGAGGAACCATCATGTCAGTTGGTAGGTCCTAAAAACAATATTCATCATCAAACCTTGGCCTCAAGCGGGGCTTTGGAGGGGAACCATCATGTCAGTGGGTAGGTCCTGAAATCAGTATTCACCATCCACCCTTGCCTCAAGCGGGGCTCTGGGAGGGGAACCATCATGTTAGTGGGTAGGACCTGAAATCTTGAAGAAGTTTTGATGTAGTTATGGACGAAAAAGAAAGAATGTACTACAGTCAAACTTCACTAGGTCGAGGTCGCACAATTTCAAGCCTGACCTCGACCTAGTGAGGGTGCTCGAGCAAGTGAATTTCATCTGAAATTGTCAATATTTGATTACCTACAAAGTCAAAATACGATACTACAACATGAAATAGTGATTGTGTTCAATACTCGTTCAATCCTTTTAAATTTTTCAATTCCTTGTGTTTTGATGTTGGTTATCAATTACATGATCTGTTTCTATACCATTACTTACTTTAAATCCTTTTGCTCAGTAAATGTGTGCTTGTAAACCCAAATTTCATGTGTTTTACGCCTTTCCCTTTACTTACATCAATGAGGCATGTTTGTGTATGTGACTGTGTTGTTTCACTTTCTGGGTAGGATCAAGTTACAGAATTCTTAAATTAAACGAATTTTTGTATGCAAGTTCACATTCAAAAATATTTTCAAGTAATAGGCAAACTCTAATGAAACACAAATAATATTTACTCGTAAGCAAACATCATTTAACGTGTTCATGATCGGCTTTGATCTTTATCCTGCAATTATTCCATTTAAAGGTGTGATCCGCTAAATTGATAAGTGTTTGATTACTCGTGAAAACAAAGACTGACAGTTGAGAAGTGATAATCAACAGGTAATTTGTTCACACATTTGTGTCCTCAAGTCAATAGTGCTACAAACAACAGATTAACAGATGAAGGGGCACAAGTATACCTCGAACCAGCCCAGGTCCTTGAGCAAGCCATATTTGACCCAGCAGTTGTTTATTACATTGAATTAAGAACAACTTTTTCCGGGACTTCGACCAGACCTCGAGCAGGGCAGTGTCCTCGACTCAGTGATGCTCGAGCTATTAAAGTTTGACTGTAATTAAGTTTATAAGTGTATACTATTAAGAGAATTGTCTAAAATTCTAAAATCCTGCATATATAATGTATGGATTCCAGGTATGGAATCTGTAAGTGGGTCCTTTAGTTATCATATTTCAAGGACTGATGAAAAATATTGAATCCCTTATGAAATCAGTGCATGATAATACATCAGTAGAATTCAGTTTCGTATGTTGAGACAAATATTCTTCCTGCAAAAGTGTGGTTAGTACACATTTGTTTTTGGCAATAAATGTCAAAATCTTGGTGCTCTTGCCTTTCTTGGTTTTTGACATGACTTCATCATGCCTGCCTTAACCCTTTGCTTCATATAAACACATTTTCACATATTTGCAAACAGAGTAGACCCAGATCAGACAGCTCCTATAGGAACCATCTGATTAGGGTCTGCTCTGTTTGCTAATGAAATTATAATAAAACTGACTCTTCGGTACTTATCAAAATATACCATAATATCCTGTATACATATGTCATTATAAATTCAGCTAATAAATATTCTTGACGTGATTATTTCTTACATGAATATTGAACAAGCAAAGGGTTATAGAAGGGGAGTATATCGCTTTGTACATGTCAGCCTGTTGGTTGGTAGGTCAGTCTGTAGACCAAATGGTTTCCAATTAATAACTGATTAAGCTGTAAGCCAAATAGTTTCTGATCAGTAACTCAATGAGTTTTTCATTTTGAGTTCTTGTGTTTAGTGGGAGGTTGATCAATTATTAATAGATGACCCTTATTGGTTTTGAGGTCAGTTGCTGAACGGTCAAGGGCAATTTCAAGGTTAAATGTCAAATTCTAAAACATTATTATTGGCCATAACATTTGAATTTTTAGGGATATAGATTTCATACTTGGGATACATACTCATTCTATGAAGCTACAACTTTTGAGAGGGGCCATATCAAGTTGCAAGTCAAACTATTACTTTAATCCTTTCCCTATACAAACGCCTTTTCACATATTTGCAAACAGAGAAGACCCAGATCAGATGGCTTCTATAGGAGCTATCTGCTCAGGGTCTGCACTGTTTGCTTTTTAAATGATATAGATCTGATTCTAGTCTTTGTCAAAGCAAAAAAATAATTTGAAAGTTTTAAATTATAAAAATTGAACTTATATATTGATATTAATACTTGCATGAATACAGAACAGGGAAAGGTCTGTTGTAATTTCATAAGCAAACGGAGCAAACCCTGATCTGGGTCTACTCTGTTTGCAAGCACATGAAAAAGTCTTTACATGAAGTAAAAAGCTAATATTGGCCATAACTTTTGAACTGACTTTGTACTTGGCATGTATACTCACATTATGAAAATGCAATGTTTGAGTTGTGCCATTTCAAGGTCAAACTTAACATCAAAGGTCAATGTTATGGGCTAACTACCATTAATGGGGGTATTTGGTGGCATACATGTTTAAAAATTCTCTTGTTCAATCTGATTTACTACTAAATGTGTTGTGTCTTACTTGCAGGAGTTAAGGCTCTCAGATCTGTGCTTAACCCCTTCTCAGTCAACAACAGAAACAACATGTTTGTGATTAAGGAGCCGACAGGAAATGTGTGTTACTTAAGGTGAATAGCAACTCTTGTATGTATGAATTTTTAAATTTGAAAATCTTTGACTGTTAGGACATTTTTAACAATTCTGGTACTCAGTCCTTTTGTTTGAGTTAACCCTTTCCTTCACGTAAACGCTTTTACACGCATTTGCAAACAGGGAAGACCCAGATCAGATGGGTCTGATCAGAGTCTGCTCTGTTTGCTGATGACATAATAAAGATCTGATTCTATAGTTTTTGTCAAAGCAAAAACTACCCTTGCAAGTTTTATATTATAAAAATTGAGCTAATAAATATTGATGATGTCCTGATTCCTTACATGAATATTGAACAGGGAAATGGTTAAGTAAAACCTGTCTGAACCCTTTCCCTAATGAATATACAGTAAAACCTCTCTATAACGGCCACTAACTTACATCAAGTATTTTGTGCTAAAGGCAGGTGGCTGCTTAAAGCATTTATAAGATATACAGTAGAACCCCTCTAATGCAACCACATAATGAATAAACATGGATGTCTTTATAAGCAGGTGGTTGCTTAATGCAGGACAAAAGTAAATGTTACTCCTGAGCTTTCTGCATTACTTTTGTCCTGCATTAAGCTACCACCTGCATCTAGCACGCATAATTATACCTCTTTTAGGTGGTCACATTTGTGGGGTTTTACTGTATATGTACTTCCATTTATAAGCATAAGCAAACAGAGCCCACCCTGGTAAGATGGCTCCTACAGGAGCTGATCTGGATCTAGTCTGTTTACAACGGTGTTTATATGAGGGAAAGGGTTAAGGATTGAACTAACAAAAGAAGGTCAACTTGAATATTTTTGAGTGCATTTCATACACCTAACACAGGTACATGTGTATGCATTACTTTATTTCAGACTTAAGGAGATTCAGTCAGCATTCAGATCAAACACAGGCACAGACGATTGTACAGGTATGTTCACAGTTTTCCTTAACTGTTTTCTTCAGTAAACACTTGTTCACGCATTTGCAAACAAAGTAGATCCAGATCAGAAGGCTCCTATAGGAGTCATCTGATCTGGGTCTTATCTGTTTGTCATTGGAATTTGATATATCTGTTTCTTTACTTTCTCAAAGGGCTACAATTTTCCACCTGTATTTCATTATAACTATTTTGCCATTGAATATTCAGTAGGTATTGAAATTTGGAATAAACATAGAACAGGGAGACGGTTAAGACCTTTTCTAACGCCCATGCAAATAAAACTGACTCAGCAACTCTGTTTTGCTTATGGAATAATAAAGATCTAAGTCTACAGATTCTGTCATGGCCTAAACTCGTGTTCATGTGACATAATTTTTTTTATTTATATTCAATGTCATTATTTCTTGCATAAATATTCATTGAGTAATGGGATGAGCTCCAAGGAAATATTTTTAAGTTTATATAAACTCTAAACTTGCAAGATTTTACATGTACATATACAGTCTTGTCATCATGCAATGACAGATATTTGTCTGATATTCTTTGTAATTGTCCCACAGTTTGAAATGTCGGTCTGATCTTGCAGTGACTGTGTCAAACATATGTAATACATGTATGTGATATCCTAATTACACTAAGAATTAGGACACCCAATCTCCCCTCGTGGTGGGTTTATAAAGCTGAATAAGTCGATATGACACCATTTAGATAACATTGAATTAGACCGGCCTAATAGCAAATAGTGTAGACCTTAATAGTGTATGCACATTGTCATCAGCTCATTAAGTGTAAGGAAGGACAGTACAGACACATTGATGACCTATGACAAGGACCCTGAACTAGCTTTATAAATATTATTTGAAACTTATTAAGACCAACAGATAAATGTGCATACTCAAAAACTAAAATTGTCATTTCTTTACCAAACCCTATGTTGCGACCACTCTTTAGAATCATCTCTAAGAAAGGAGTTATTCTTGAATGTCAAATTTATTTTCAGATGTCAACTCATTAAGTGTAAGGAAGGACAGTACAGACACATTGATGACCTATGACAAGGAGCCTGATGCTGTGTCTATAGGCTCGTCCAACAGTGCCCTGAGTCTATCTCAGTCCCTGTCTCAGTCCCAGAGAGGAACCCTCGACACTGTGGAGTTACATGTACATGGCATACAGGAAGCAGGTAGGCAGAGCTTGCTTTTTATCTTCCTGGGGCCCATTGTATGAAAGATTGAATGACTGAAATTATCATATTACAGTGAACCCTCGTTACAACGGAGGTGTTTGTTTCCAGACATTTTGCTGGTATAACGAGGTTGCCGTTATAACAAGTTTAAATATGAAAGGAACCATATGGCCAGTATTAAACTAATACCAACAGGTGAATGCTGAATGCAGAACACAAGAAGTGCAAAAAGCTCCCTTTGTGAGCTTTTTGCACTTCTTGTGTTCTGCATTAAGCGATCACCTGTCTTATTGGCATGGAACTTATTTAGACAGTGGTTGTTTAAAAGACTTAACGGTAATTTTGTTTCAATGCATACTACCGGTATAACGAGGGTGCCATTGTAACGAATGCTGGTATAATGAGGATTCACTGTATAAGCTCTATGTAAAAACTTACAATAATTTCTGTTGTATAAAGTTAGCCTGAATTGCTGAACACTAAAATATGCTATAATTTTGTCTGTCCAATTATAGTAGAGAATGTGGTAAACAAGAACAATGTTTTGCTGTGTGATCTTTAGTAAGACATGCCCCAGGAGTCTTGGAATACTTTCATCTACAATGGTGACAGTTTCCTTCAGTGTTCAGAATGCATGTGTCTGTCATATTGTTTGTTATCATATAGAAGTGTGTCAAACTGTTTTGATCCTTATAAGAAAATGTTACTGTTTGATTTGTGCCTTATATATATGGAAAGTAAGAAAGTAGCAAATGGTTTTTGATAACTTTCAGGCAAAGAGATAAAAGAGCACCTGGTGCAGATGTTACAGAACAGACTGGACGAGGCTACCCGTGACAAGATCTGTGAGATGTTACGGAGAAATCCCCAGTGTCAGCTAGAGCGGGAGGATGTTCAGGTATACAGACACACTACAAACCAAAGGAATTGCTTACTGTACCATTACTTAGAATTGATAATAACTTTTAGCTTTTAATCTAACCTTTAGCTGAATTTTTAGATTGGGATATGAACCCCTTAGTGTCAGCTAGAGTGGGGGATGTTCAGGTATAGTATAAACTGTCTTAAGTGGTGATTCATTTATTGAATATAGGAGTCTTAAAAGCAGGTGCCCTTTGATGTGCTTAGGAAATAAAGAATTAAGATGTCTCAAAAGACGAGCATTGGCACCTGATTACATATTGAAAAAATTCATTACCTTATATTATGTTTGATTCTGGTATAACAAGTTAGTATTAACCCATTACCACATAGGCTATTTTTAGATCCAACCAATTTGAATAAATCTGCCGAAAAGGAGCATTAACTAGAGAAAAGGGAAATTTTAGAAATTTGTAGTTTGAAATCATTGTGATAAATAGAGCATTTGCTCCTATAGGAGTAAATGCTCTATTTATCACAATGGTTTCAATGGGTGGCTTTTGCAGATGAGGGAATGAGTTACCGTAACCCGTCACTCCATAGATATGCATTAACATCTTTGCAAACAGGCTGCCCCTGTTTGCTTATAGAATAAAACAGATCTGATTCTATGTCACGATAAAAAAATTCTTGTTTATAGTGCCATTGTAAAAATTCAGTTAATTTGTATTCATGATACCATTCTTTCTAACATGAATATTCATGTAATAAAGGGTTAACCCGTTCCCTCATATTGACACCTTTTGACTCCTCTGTAAAATTTACTTTCAGAAACCATTGTGATAAATAGAGCATTTGCTCCTATGGAGCAAATGCTCTATTTATCACAATGGTTTCTAAACTACACAATTCTAAAATGCTTATGAGGTAAAGGGTTAAGGAAGTAAACAGAATGTATAATAATTTTGGGTTTGTTTCAGTTCATACAAAAGTCTGATATAAAGCCAACACTTAGTGTTCAGCTGATGGTCAACAACAAAGTGAGTCAGCATCTTGGGGCTGTGATGTATTACCTGAGGCAGAACCTATTACAGTATCTCCACCCACCACGATATAAGTCAACGCACACTGAATATCACTTCACTGTAAGTACTATTTGCGGTGTGTGGAAAAAATGCCACTGGAAAAAATGCCACCGGAAAAAATGCCACTGGAAAAAATGCCACCCTGATTTGGAAAAAATGCCACTGGAAAATAGTTTTTCCAAATCAGGGTGGCATTTTTTCCAGTGGCATATTTTCCAGTGGTATTTTTTCCGGTGGCATTTTTTCCAGTGGCATTTTTTCCTACATTCACTATTTGCATATATTTTTTATATCCCCACTTTTGAGATGCCAAGAAATGCAATGTATCATCTTGAGAAAAAAATTGTTTGACACAGATAATGTTTTTAAAGAGAAAATAAGCCAATGGTGGGACTACAGAAATAAACCATTTCCTCCATGAATATTAATTAGATTAATTTGTTGTAATATTACATGGACATGGGAATTGTTGACCATGGCAGAAAGTTTAGAATCATTTCTATATTATAAAATAAGCAAACAGAGTTGACCTTGATCAGACGGCTCCTAGGAACCATCTTATCTGGGTCTACTGTGTTTGCAAAGGCGTAGAAAGGCGTATTTATGGAAGAAAGGGTTAAAGTCAGATATAGAAACCTCAGAGTTACTATTCATGGAGCAGACTTTTGTAGTTTACAGACCGACCTCCTTGGCTTAGTGGTAGAGCCTCCACCTCCAGTACGGGTCACACCAAAGACTTTAAATTGGTAGTAAGGGCGTCCCTCCTTGGTGCTCAGGAATTAAGGGTTAGTATGATGACTGGTTCGTCGGTGTCAGAATAAAGTGACTGGCCGGGTATTAGTCCCTGGTGTGCCTCATAAGCCACAAGGAGTTCCGAAGTCGGAGGTGCTGTGCCTTTACGGCGCTCTCCTAACCAAAAACGCAGCACCATGTAAAAACATGCCGTCAAGGCAAACGCAAAAAAAAAAGTAGTATACATGGGCTTTATAATATATCTAGTGTTACAGGCTTACAGATATCATTTGTTAATTTATTTCAGGATGTGTTTGATGGAAAATTGGCAGCTATCCCAATTGACCAGGCTTTCCTGTATATACCTTCAGCAAGGAAGACAGGTATATGTCAACCCTTTACTCCATAAATACGCCTTTCTAAGCATTTGCAAACAGAGTAGACCCAGATCAGACAGCTCCTACAGGAGCTGTCTGATCAGGGTCTGCTCTGTTTGTTTTTGATAGATATAGATATAATTCTATAGTTTCTGCAATCGCTAATATTCCCTGTGTTCATGAGCCTGTATAAATAATAATCAAATTGATATTCATGATGTCATTATTTGTAGCATGAATATTCATGAAGTATAGGTTTAAAATATGGGCATCAGTGAACTTACTCCTTGTAACCCTTAACATACATGAAGTAAAGGGATACTTGAAGTTAAGGGTGTGTTAATCCAAATTATTCTATATGGTTTCAGGTATTGCCTGTGTAAGTATATGTCTTGTGGACGGACAGGGGAACCAAGTGAAATTGCTTCAGTGTCCTCGTCCTCTGACCATGGTTGACACAGATGTGCCAGACTTGAAGGACCTTGAGGAGTACATTACACCACATGTGTATGAGATAATACCCCACAGCAAGAAACCTGGTGGGTTTTCATGGTCAAGTCATGAAAATCGCAAAAAAAAACCAACAACATTTTTTTAAAGTTTTCAACATCAATGTTTGTGTCACTTGCTTTAGAAGAGTGACAATGAGGAATCACTTCTTGATCATTTGTCTGTCTACCATGCTTATTTCATGACACTTGTTTTGTCACACTTCTATTGGCAGGTGACACATATGTTCCTTTGAACACTCTTATTAACTCTTTCCTTCATATTTCTTTGCAAATGCCTTTTCACACATTTGCAGAGTACACCCAAATCAGATGGCTCCTATAGGAGCCATCTGATCACGGTCTGCTCTGTTTGCTTATGGAAATTTATAGGTCTTATTTTACAGTTTTCACCAACGTAAAAAAGATCCCTTTTCCGTGTTCAATTTTATTGATTCCGTCCATGAATATTAAAGAGATGATAAAATCTTGAATAAATATTGAACAGGTAAAGGGTTATTTATACCCACATAGAAGCATTTTGTTTTTGTCATCATTAGCAAATAACATTTTTCAGTCAATTAGGACTTCCATTCAGATCTTGTCTCAGCTAAAACTTATAACTGTCTATAAGGCATGAAGTTTTTCAAGATGATTCCAAGGTGTTTTGAAAGAATCACATAAAGGTCAATGTCTCATATCAGAGCTGTTTGAAATGACACTGTATCTTAAGAGCTGACTTATTAACCCTTTCCCTCATATAAACGTGTTTTTACGCATCTGCAAACAGAGTAGACCCAGATCAGACGGCTCCTAGAGGAGTCGTCTGATCAGGGTCTGCTCTGTTTGCTAATGGAATTTGAAAGATTTGTTTCTTTAGTTCCTAAAATGGTTAAAATGTTGCATCTATGATATTTCACTATGACTATTTTGTCCATGACTGTTCAGTAGCTAACGAAATTTGGAATAAACATAGAACAGGGAAAGGGTTAAGTGAGAGAATTGCAATTCATGCCAAGGGAGTTCAACAGTATTTTATGGTGGACATATTTAAACTCGTCTTTTGTCATCGTGGACATGTGCATAGGTTTTATGCCCCCATAAAGGGGGTGGGGGTGGGGGGGATATTGTTTTTGCTCTGTCTGTTGGTTGGTTGGTTTTTCCCCAAACCTTACCGTTGGCGATTATTTTGTCGCCATTGCACATACATACTTAGCATGTGCAACTTATGGAGGTACCATTTTTAGGGGTCAAATTACGGGTCAAATTTAGATTTGCGATGATTTTGTTGCCATTCAACTTATATGCTTCAAACTTGGCATGCATGTGCAACTTATGGAGGGTGACTCATTAAGGTCAAGTTCATACATCAAGGTCAAAAGTCATATCGGGGGCATAGTGTTTCACAAACAAATCTTGTTATGCAAAAAGTACTTTATCATGCATATTTAAAGAGGTATGGCCGTTAAATATTGTTTTTTGCTGTAACAGACAAACATTGACATCCATTTGCATCGCTTGTTAATAAGGGGACTGAGATAGATAGATCATTGTATAATTTAACATTTTAGATTTGGTGTAAGCTGTCATGATACAGTCCAATAAAAATTGAAATAGTTCTCCAATGATCAGCTGAGAATATCATGTCAATCATTTTTCTTATAGGTCCAACAGCATTGATTCGATTCCACATTTGGGAGCGCGGGGACATTGATCTGCCACTACTACAAGAGAAGCTCACCAACTCATTGAAACATGCCCTGTGTGACCTTATCATGGAATACCACCTTCTTACAGCCCCGATATGTGAGATTCCCAAACACCTGCTGGAAATCTATATAGCTCCACCTACTCATTCAGCACCCTCCTCGCCCTTTCACTGCATGCCAGGTAACTCTGTCGTAACACTGTTGTAACTGCTGCTGACTCTCACTATGAACTATTGGCAAATTTGTGGCCTTTGCAAACAGTTTGGATGCAGGTAAGATGCTCTATCACTGGGCATCTCACCAGTACCCAGACTTCGATACTATTTTGTCTGGAGTATATCTGTTAACCGTTTACTTCATGAATACTTGTGTAAGAAATAATGACATCATGAATATTAATTTAACTGATTTTTTTAATGACATAAGAATAAAGGAATATTTGGCCTTATCTGACTGAAACTCTAGCATCAGATCCATATTATTTCATATTAAGCAAACAAACCACACCCTGATCAGACGGCTCCTGTA
The DNA here is from genome assembly GCA_963576725.1 of Azorinus chamasolen. NCBI lineage: Eukaryota > Metazoa > Mollusca > Bivalvia > Cardiida > Solecurtidae > Azorinus > Azorinus chamasolen. The sequence goes on along the minus strand of OY755243.1, from coordinate 53,612,384 downwards.
GGAGCCATCTGATCTTGGTCTACTCTGTTTGCAAAGGCGTTGAAAGGTGTATATATGGAGTAAAGGGTTGAAGGAGAAATGACAACTGGATACTTTGAGTATATGACATGAGAAATTGCAGTAGTCTATACATGTACCACAATATTTACTCTAACCATAACTAAATATCTGATATAGATGCCTGTGGGCGCCTTTGCAAACAGAGCAGATCCAGATCAGATGGCTCCTGCAGAAGTCATCTGATCAGGCTGTGCTCTGTTTGCTTTTGAAATGATATAGATCTGATTCTATAGTTTGTGACATGGTAAAAATTTCCCTTGTTCATATGCCATTATAAAAATGATTTAATTGATATTCATGGTGTAATCATTTCTTACATCCGATAAAGAGTTGAGCACTTTTTGGGCAACTTTGTGTGTTAACAGTTTAGATCTAGATGAGACGCTGAGTAACTTGGCATGTCTTCAGGATCCAAGATGTTTTACCATGGGTTTTTATGTTTTTGGATAAAGGCAATACATGTATAGCTTATATTCTTTTAACCCTTTCCCTGTTCTAAGTTTATTCTTAATTTTGATACCTACTGCATATATATGAACAAAATGGTTATAATGAAATATGGAAGGTGGAACATTGTAGCCATTTTAGAAACTAAAGAAACAGATCTGTCATTCCATTAGCAAACAGAGCGGACCCGGATCAGACGACTCCCTCTAGGAGCTGTCTGATCTGGGTCTTCTCTGTTTGCAAATGCATGAAAATGTGTGTTTATATGAAGAAAAGGGTTAATATGAAGCAGGCCAGGCGTTTATGTTAAATGTAACGGAAACTTTGCAGAAGGTTGAGAGAGTTACATGTACATACCTTTAGCCTGCTGAGCAATTTATGTTTTACACAATTTTTCACCCACTACGTTTTCAGAAATCAAGCTATAATGAGTTTGTCTACAAAAATGCAATCAGGTTGTCAAACAGTTTGAATCCTGCTGAGACGTCAAGTTACTCAGCGTCTCATCTGTATCCAAATTGTTTGCAAATGGCAGCAGGCTAAGGGTTAAAAAATGACAGATGAGGGTTGGCATCTACTTGTGGCACTCTTGTTAGGTTGTCTTTGTTCTCAAAGAAAAATGTTTCAAATATTGTATAACCTGTGGTAACTCAAAACTCAATTGTTGACCTTTGAAAACTTTTAAAGTCTTTCTTTCATCTATATCTGTTAACCCTTATCATACTAAAAAGGAATTATCAGAGATCCAGGTAAGACGCGTAAATTTAAACATTTTCAAGAATAGCTCCTTTATTTCTACTATGACCACTCTTTAGAATCGTCTGTTCGAGAAGATTCTAAAGAGTGGTTGAAGTACAGTAAAACCTCTCTATAACAGCCACTAAATTACATAAAATATTTTGTTAAAGGTAGTCGGCTACTTAAAGAAAGGTGAAAGTAGGAGCGTTCTGTTTTACTTTTACCTTGCTTTTAGCAGACATCTGCCCTAAATACCAACTAATTAACACAGTTAGTGGCCTTTATAGAGAGCTTGGTAAAGGGTTTGGTAAAGAAATGATGAATTAAGTATTTTGGTATGCATCTTTATCTGTAACTCTGATTATACTTGCTAATGGTTATCTAATTTGTTCAAACTTATGAGAAACCACTGACCAAATATCAAACAGTTTGGATTCTGGTGAGATGACGAGTTATAGAGGATCTGTTGCGAGTTGTCTTTTAAGATCACATGTTCCTAAACGAGCCTTAGAAAATGTCATTAAGCGAGCCTTGGCGAGCTTAATAACATTTTCTTGGTGAGTTTAGGAACATGTGATCTTAAAAGACAACGAGCATCAGATTCTTTTTCTCACATATCAAAAAAGTGTATTTTCGGCGTTTAAATGGCATGTAAACATAGGTTTCCATGGCGTGACGTCATATATTACGTCATACGTTCTAAAGTGATCTTACACGTGTTACAGATAAGGAAATCTTAACCCGTTGTTCTAACCCGGAGATAAGGGAAGGTATGTGAGAAACTTGACTTCTCATCTGGGTCCAAGCTGTAAGCAAATGCCAGCTCATGCTTAGTATGATAAGGGTTAAATCTTTGTGTAAATACAGTAGAACCCCTATAATGTGTCCACTTAATGAATAAACATGGGTGTCGTTAAAAGCAGGTGGTTGCTTAATGCAGAGCTTTCTGCATTACTTCTGTCCTGCATTAAGCTACCTCCTTTACCACCCAGAATTATATCTCTTTTAGGTCATCACTGTATTCTTGTCTTTTTATCAGAAGAACTGTTACAATGTTTTAGATATTTATTGGACAAAGTTTTTTCATATAAAGCTTCATTTTTATGTGTTACATGTATCTGCTGCTTATGGAATTGTTATTCTGGTCTTCTCGTAAATGTTCAAAATATTTAGATATCTCAGAGGCATAAATAAGTGGCATAAATTCAACTCTTTTCAATTTCACTGATAGCTCCTATATTTCTCTACCAAATTCCATGATGTGACTATTCCTAAAATCATCTCTTCGCTATGAGTCTAACGAATGGTCACAACATAGGATTTGGTAGAGAAATGATGATTTTAGTGTTTGAATAGTCAATACTCAACTTTATCTGTAGCTCTATATTTTCTGTTTTGTCAGATGAGTACCTCTGTTATATCTAATTATGTGTTGGTATTTCAGATTCTTTTGACAGTAAGGTTTCTTTATTAGCATTGTTCTTGATCTTGTTGCTGATTATAACCCAGCTGTTAGATTCGTTCGAGCATGCCTGTTCAACATTGCAAGAGTTTGAATATACAGTAGAACTTCTCTAAAGTGACCACTTAATGAATAAACACAGGTGAATTTAACACATTCCCTCATACGCTATTTTTAGATCCAACCTCTTTGAATAAATCTCCCGAAAAGGAGCATTTACTAGTGAAAAGGAAGAATTCACAAATGTGTAGTTTTTAAATATCATGATTAATAGAGCATTTGCTCCAATGGAGCAAATGTTCTATTTTTCACATTTTTTTTCAAAAAATGGCATTTACAGAGGCGTTAAAAGGAGTCAATATATTAAAAGTATGTGGTTTATTACAGGATGAAAGTATTCATTCTGCATTAAGCTACCACATGCTTCTGACTCCGAAATAAACCTCTTTTTGGTGATCAATTTAGGGCAGTTTTACTGTACATACATGTATGTATGTATTTTTAGTAGCATGAAATGATATAGATAGAAAGAAAAACAAACAAAAAACAAATATCCATTGCCATTTTGTATTTTGCTTTATAGAATAGGATTTTTAGTCCACCTGAGCACCAAGTGCTCAAGGTCAGTTTGTAGGTTTGTTGAATGTCTAGACACCATGTGTATGGTCATAAGATCTTGGCCAATTTGATTCATCCATTTCCCTGGTCTATATTTTTTAAAAATTTCAATACCTACTGACTATTCGTGGACAGAATAGTTATAATGAAATATGGAAGGTGGTACATTGTAGCTGTTTTAGAAACTAAAGAAACATATCTATCAAATTCCATTAACAAACAGAGTAGACCCTGATCAGATGACTCCTATAGGAGCCGTCTGATCTGGGTCTACTCTGTTTGCAAATGTGTGAAAATATGTTTATATGAAGGAAGGGGTTAATTGATAATTCAAGCTTTATGTGCCCTAGAGTGATGGTTAATACCATTTTGGCCTTGTTTACTCTCTCCCTCTCTCAATTCTTGACTTAACCCTTCCCACTTAGGTTATTTGTAGACGTAACCTCTTTGAAAAAGTCTACCAAAAAGGAGCATTTACTAGAGAAAAGGATTTTTTTAGAATTGTGTAATTTTGAAACCATTCTGATAAATAGCACATTTGCTCCTATGGAGTGACTTTTACAGAGGTGTAAAAAGGTGTCAATATGCGGGAATTGGTTAAACTACATTTACAACTGTTAGATCATATTCACAGTTGAATTTGATCCAAGTCATATGTCAATGAATAGAATTCAATCCAGTTATTTTCCTTTACATTAAAATTGGACTCATGGTAGCTCAGGTGAGCGATATAGTGCCATCACGGTCCTCTTGGTTGTATAAGATTTTAAAAACTGTTATCCTGTGGGTGGATTAACATTTTTATTCTTGCTCAGTTTAATGTTATGCTCCAATACATGAATACTAACACATGCCATGAACCCTTGTGTGAATGTGTACCCTGTATCTGACTTCTGTTGATATATGACACACTAACTTCTGTTTGCAGTGAGTTGAAGTTTCATGCATCTGTCACTTTAACCCTTTACCTGTTCTGTATTTAGGCCAAATTTCAATACCTACTGAATATTCATTAACATATAGTTATAAAGAAATATGAAAGGTGGAACATTGTAGACATTTTAGAAAGTACAGAAACAAATCTATCAAATTCTATTAGCAAACAGAGCAGACCCTGATCAGACAGCTCCTCTAGGAGTCGTCTGATCTGGGTCTACTCTGTTTGCAGATGCATGAAAACACGTTTATATGAGGGAAAGGGTTAACCCTTTACCTGATGATAAACGTAACTTTAATAATGGTATATGAACACTGTAAAATCAGATCTGAATACATGTAATTCCATATACATTCAGAGCAAACCCTGATCAGATGGTTCCTACAGGGTCTGAGCTGGGGTCTACTCTGTTTGCAAAGGCATGAAAAAACATTTATATGAGGTAAAGGGTTAAACAGTCAAACCAGTATTATTTTATTAGAGTAATTCCATACAACAGAACACAAGGTCTGGTAACAAAAAAAAAAGAAATAGTCTCCCATGGTCTTTAATAGTAAATGATACTATACAAAATACAGTAAAACTTCTCTAAACTGGATGCCAGTCTTTAAGGCAGGTGACTGCTTAATGCAGGATGAGAGTCATACAGAAAGTTCCAAAAAGAGCTTTCTGTGTGATTTTCATCCTGCATTAAGCAGCCACCAGCTCAAAAAGATCTAAATTCTGTATTAAATGTTTGGTTTAGATGATTTTTAGTGTCTGTTGTATTATATGATGCAATAACAATATAAATATGTTTCATATCTATACACAGTTAATATTTGACATGATAATTCAGCCTTTATTAGCCTTTGCAAACAAAGTAGATGCAGGTTAGAGATGTCAGATCAGGGTCTGCTCTGTTTGCTTATATGATACACAGAGCAACAGATAAATGTGTGTACTCAGATACTAAAATCATCATTTCTCCACCAAACCCTATGTTGTGACCACTCTTTAGAATTGTCTTGAAGAGACAATTCTAAAGAGTGGTCACAACATAGGGTTTGGTGGAGAAATAAAGAAGTTATTATTGCAAATGTTTTAACCCCCTTTCCCTGTTCAATGTTTATTTCAAATTTCGATACCTACTGAATCTTCATCAACAAAATAGTTATAATGAAAAATGGAAGATGGAACATTGTAGTCATCTTAGAAAGTAAAGAAACAGAACTACCAAATTCCATTAGCAAACAGAACAGACCCTGATCAGACGGCTGCTATAGGAGCCATCTGATCTGGGTCTACTCTTACTTGCAAATGCGTGAAAGAGCGTTTATATGAGGGAAAGAGTTAATTTATGCATCTTATCTGGACCTCAGGGATACAGATCTGATTCTCTACTGCCATGGAATAAATTTCCATACATTTATTTTGTATTTCTACTGCAATAATTAAAATTAACAAGAATTTAGTTAATTAGTATTCACAATAGGCTGAGTCCTGCATGAATATTCATCAGGTTAATTAGTATTCACAATAGGCTGAGTCTTGCATGAATATTCATCAAGTTAAAAGTTAACTTACTATTTCATTGAGGTGAAGATTTTTGTATTATTCATAATATGTTGTGTTTTCATCATCAATATAACAAAACTGTCTGCTGACATTTAAAGGTGAATGATGAGATTTTACTAAGGTGTTTTGCAATGAAGAAAATATTCCAAAATAGGGAATTAATATAATACATAAATACTTGAACTGCTCTGATCTAATATTTCGACCACTAAGGGCCGTTTTCAAAGATTATCATGTCAAAATACACGTCACATTTTTGTTACATGCATTCAGCCCTAAAATCAAAGAGAATAATCTCCACAAAGATTATTCTCTTTGATTTTATGGCTGAATGCATGTCACAAAAATGTGATGTGTATTTTGACATGATAATCTTTGAAAAAGGCCCTTAGTGGTCGAAATATTAGATCAGAGCAGTTCAAGTATTTATGTATTAAGGTGTTTTGTTTGATGCAGTTTTGAGGTTTGAGCATTATTACTCATATAGCCTACTATTTAATGTTTATAACCACTTTTTAGGTTGTCTGTTTTTAGAAGAAAAAAATAGGAGCTATTGTCATGTCTCTTGCGTCTGCGTTGTCGTCGTCATCAGGAGACTTTAACGTTGACTATTACTTCTTTACATTTCATGCAAATCTTATGAAACTTCACACACTTGTTCACCATCACACAGGCTACAATCAAACAGACAAGCGTTGGCATCCGCATGCTGTACTTTGTTATTGGTATTGATTAGCAGTAGTGAACTGTTATTAAAGAGTATACTCACCATTGCCAACAAGATTTTAACCCATTCCCTCATATTGATGCCCTTTTACACCTCTGTAAAAGTCACTTCTTGAAACCATTGTAATAAATAGAGCATCTCCTCCTATCGGAGCAAATGCCCTATTTATCACAATGGTTTCAATATTACACTATTCTAAAATGTTCCTCTTGTTGTGAATGCTCCTTTTCAGTAGATTTATATCAAAGAGATTGGGTCAAAAAAATGGCCTATTAGGGAATGGGTTAAGAGGAGTCGCCTTGTGGTCATATGGTTGAGTAATCCCCTTTGGGTTACTGATCTCACTATACCTCAGATGTGTCATCTCAGGGAGCAAGATCAGGATCCAGAAATGAACTTCCAGTAGGTCGCTCACTTACAAAATGTTGATTGTGACAACTTTAGTTGAACCTCTCTTTAGCGACTGCTTTTTGTCTCTAACCCTTTCAATGCTGAATTTTCAAATGTAGTGTTCCAACATTCAAATAGGTCAAGCTTACGGTGAATATTCAGGGATTTTTAGCAGAAAAGTGTAACATAACAAAGTGTAGACCCTGATGAGAGGGCTCCTGAAGGGGCTTTCATATGATTCATATGATAGATATGATAAACATGAAGAGTATTTGAACTTTGACCTTTAGTTTTAAGAATAATCACTTTATGTGTTCCAGATTGCTTGTAATGATTTTATTTATGGTATGGCGTAAATGATTTTTGATTTAAAATGGTAATTGAATTTTTATACTGCAGTGTATATTTCAAGTTTTCATTAGAGTTTTTAGCAATTTTTTGTGGTATGTTTTGGTCATAGCATACAGATTATCTGAAGTTGTCAGTTATGCTTCCTGTAAAGTCTTTTGAAGAAGTTAATCATATCATTGCATGGCCTGCCTAATGAAAGGAGGAAGATTTTTAAAAAGTTCTTTAATGTGTTTCTGTACTTATACTATGCTGTTAATTTGTCAATTCTTGAAAAAATATATTGATATTGTTGCAAATTGAGAAGACCCAGATCAGACAGCTCCTATAGGAGCTGTCTGACCAGGGTCTGCTCTACTCGAGCTCATGGAATAATCATTTTACAGTTTCTGCTATAACCTTGTTCATTCAGCTGAAGAATTTCGAGAGAGGAAGTTTTCTATGGTAAGCCTGAGAAAGCCATCAGATTCTCACCGTCAGTTAGACAGGCGGGCATCTCTCCACAACCAATCCAAGCTGCAGTCCTTGAAAGACGCCCTGTTACAACCCACAAAGAGACTTAAGTCCCCAACACCTGATGCCACTTTGGTATGATAGCTAATCTTCCTACTTTCTCTGCAAAACACAATTTAGTTTAGCTTGTCTGTTTTTCAAAGAAAAAAATACGAGCCATTGTCATAATTTCAGCTTCCATGTTGTCATCGCTGTCGTCCTTTAACGTTACACTACAGTCAAACATATGAGCATTGGCAATGCATGCGGTACTCTTGTTAAATACACAACCAGTTCAGTTTTGAGTGGGTGAAAGTTTCCATAACCCTTTCCCTGTTTAAAATCTATTAAAGATTTTTTATCACCATATTAATATTCAAGGACAGATATCAGTGAAATTGAACATGGAAAAGGGATTTTTTCACCATAATGGAAACTACAATCAGATCTATAGAATTCTGTAGGCAAACAGATCAGACCCTGATCAGACATCTCCTTTAGGAGTTGTGACAGTTGTCTGATCTGGGCCTACTCTGTATGCAAAAGGCATGTGAAAAGGTGTTTGTATGAAGGAAAAGGTTAATAGGCTAGTAGTTAATAGGCTAGTGGTTATTCCATGAATATTTATGTCGAATAATGATTATGAATATTAATGAAATGAATTTTTATAATGAACCGGAGCATTTTTACCATTGCAGAAACTCTATGAGCCATCTGATCAGGGTCTTCTCTATTTGTCTATTTCAACAGTTTCTGCCATGGTAAAAATTCCCTTGTTTATGGTGCCGTTTTAAACATTCAGCTAATTAATATTTATACATTAGAACCTGTCTTAATCATTTCCTCCATAAGTAAGCCTTCCAACACCTCTGTAAAAATCACTTTTAGAAACCTTTGTGATAAATAGAGCATTCATTTTGCTCCATAGGAGCAAATGCTCTATTTATCACATTGGTTTCAAAACTACACAATTCTATCATTTTCCTTTTCTGTAGTAAATGCTCCTTTTTGGTACATTTTATTCAAAAAGTTTGGGTCTAAAAATAGCCTATGGGGGAATGGGTTAAGTAACCCTCAACAAGAGGTGTAATTACTAGTATTGGACTGTAGAGCAAGTTGTTGCTTGATGCAGGGCAAAAGTAATGCAGAAATTCTGCATTACTTTTGCCCTCTATCAAGCAACCACCTGTTGTTCCTTTGTGCAATCAATATAAGGTTGCTTAAGACAGAGTAGACCCAGATCAGATGGCTCCTGTAGGAGCAGTCTGATCAGGGTCTGCTCTGTTTGCTTATGAAATAATATAGATATGATTCTACAGTTTCTGTCTGGGCTACAAATGTGTCTATGTACCATTATGAAAATTAATATAATTAATATTCATGATATCCTTATTTCTCACATGAATATTCTTGGAGTAAACAGTTAAGAATGATAGTAACCCTTTACTCCATGAATATTTATGTAAAAATAATGACATGATGAATATTAATCAGTTTTAATCTTTATAATGGCAGATGGGCATGGGAATTTTATTTCATAAGCAAACAGAGCAGACCCTAATCAGACTGTGAGACAGCTCCTGTAGGAGTCATCTGATCTGGTTCATCTCATTTGCAAAGGCTTAGAAAGGCATATTTATGGAGTAAGGGTTAATAATATGATTATGACATTTTGTTTCTGTATGTCGTAATGCTATGTGATCAGCATTTCATGCTTGCAATATCTGCTACTTTACACAGAGTGGTGACAGCCATATTCAGGATACAAGCAATGGCCCATCCCCAAGACCATGCTCTCCAGTCTCCAGTGATAAGAGTAGGTCAGCAAGCCCAAGAAAAGAGCCCATGGGCCTGGTCAGTCACTATGAGAGTGGGGACATGGGTACACTGCACAGGGTCTACTCAGAGGTGATGGAAGAATGGTTGTTACACTGCTGTAAACTAGGTAAGAAAGGATCTTCTGAACTTCTTCCCTCATATAAACGTGTTTTTACGCATTTGCATACCGAGTAGACCCAGATCAGATGGCTCCTATAGGAGATGTCTGATCAGGGTCTGCTCTGTTTGCTAATTGCATTTGTTAGATCTGTTTCTTTACTTTCCAAAATGGCTACTATGTTCCACCTTCCATATTTAATTAACTGTTTTGTCCATGAATATTCAGTAGGTATCAAATTTTGAAAATAGAACAGAGTAAGGGTTAACCCTTTCCCTCATAGGAAAGCATATGTACCATATGTGTTGCTATCCAATCAAGTTTATGGAATAAACTTTTTCTACAGTTTTCAACATAATACACTGAAAATTGATACACATAACCTCTGTGAAGTGTATACATGTGCATCACACAAAGATTTTCAGTATCTAACATATAAGAGTTTCAGCCCTTGCATTTGCGATTAAGGCTGGTGTTCGGTGGATATTTATCACCTTTAGTGATAGTTCTAGTTTTGTTCTGTATTTTTCGATACAATATAAAACTTGATCAGATACTTCATTATAGGTGTGATGTCTGATCTGTATCTACACTGTTTGCCGTGTTTGCAGTTAGACCCCCTTTCCCAGAGAATATCTAGTTTAACCCTTTCCTTCATATAAACGCCTTTTCACACATTAGCAAACAGAGTTGACCCAGTAGAGGAGCCGTCTGATCAGGTCTGCTCTGTTTGCTTATGGTACAGTATAGATCTGATTCTACAACTGCCTGAGCCAAAACATCTGTGTACATTATGGCATTATAAAATTCAGCTAATAATTATTCATGATGTCATTATTTCTTACATGAATATAAAACAGGGAAAGGGTTCCCTGACTGTATCACATGTGGTACATGCACCAATGCAGATTGTCTGTCTACTGCATATAGGGGTTAACCATTTGCCTCATATAAATGCCTTTTCACGCATTTGCAAACAGAATAGACCCAGATCAGACTGCTTCTACACTAAGTTAATGTGTTTTATCATTACACAGAGAGTCCTGGGGTGAGCAAATATGAACTGACCTTGACCTCAAGATTCTCCATTGAGTACGTACTGCAAGAGTTACCCCATATCATAGCCCAGGTCAGTGAGGGCATGAAAGCACGGGTGTTCAAGATGCATCCACCTGCAGATGGAGAGGAGGAGACAAGCATGTGCCTGCCATATTTCCCTAATAGGGCACCTTTTCATGTGAGTGTCAGGCGGAGGTCCAGATAAGATGCGTAAATTAAAACATTTTCAAGAATGTCTCCTGTAATACTTCACCAAGCCCTATGTTTTTACCACTCTTCAGAATCGTTTCTTCGAGACGATTCCCTAACAAGCAGTCACAATATAGGGTTTGGTGGAGAAATGATGATTTTAGAATTTGAACACACACATTTATCTGCTGCTCTTGTGGTCTGGGTGTTGGAAATATTTTGACAAATATTGTCAATTCAGTAAAACCCCTCTAAACCGTACGTTCAATTAGTATAAATATCAGCCTTGGGGACAGGTAGCAGCTTAATGTAGGGTGAATGACTTTCATCCGGCATTAAGCAGCCACCTACCTAAAAGTATCTAAATCTTCTCTAGTACAAGTTCCCGTTTAGAGGAGGTTTACTATAGTAACTTTTGCTAAAGTGGTAATCCTGATATGGCTTGTGACATTTGAATGGTCCATACTCATTACCATCAGTATCAGGTGTTTTTTTTAAATGAGTTATGAAGACTGAAAATTTTAATAATGTATGAAAAATTATTTTGATTTCGAATAACCCTTTCCCTGATATAAATGACTTTTGGCACCTTTTGCAAACAGAGTAAACTGTTTGCTTATGGCATAATGTAGATCTGATTCTGGAGATAATGTCACAGCCAAACATGTCCTTGTTAACCCATTCCCTCATATTGATGCCTTTTGACACTTCTGTTAAAGTCACTTATTGAAACCATTTTGATGAATAGAGCATTTGCTCCAGAGGGGCAAATGCTCTATTTATCACAATGGTTTCAAAACTACACAATTCTAAAAGTTTCCTTTTTTCTTATTAATGCTATGAGGGAATGGGTTAATGTGTAGTTATACAAATTCAGTCCATGAAAATTCATGTAGTAATAAATTCTTTAATTGATATTTATGTGGGGGTTTTAATAAAGTTATTTTGTTCACTTTGATTATAACACTTTGATTATTACATCTCATAAGCCAGTTTCAAACAATGGGACCGTGTTTGACAACAATATGGGTGTTTATTTCCTTACCATTCAACTATCTTGCATGCACTTATAGACTTCCATGGACTAAACATGTTAATCTGCAAATAGAGTAGACCTGTGGGAACCATCTGATCAAGGTCTTCTCTGTTTGCTTATGAAATAATATTGATCTGATTCTACAGTGTCTGCCATGGCCAGAGCTTTATGTGATAATTCCTTTATAAAAATACAGCTAATCAACAATAATGATGTCTTTACTTCTTACATAGATATTGATGAGAGTAAATGGTGAAATATTCTTTCAAACATACTGCGCTGTGGTTTGATTGTATCATGTTTTGTTTAACAGCATGGAAGGCGAAAGTCAGAGACTTCCTTGGACTCACCCAAACGGTTTCTAAATGTCACTCCTGGGGAGGATGGGAACTTTGTAGTGGTGGGCCGTAACCTGGATCTGTGGTACAAGCTCGTACAGTTTGCAGTGGAGGAAGGAGGCTTGGAGCAGCAGCCATCCAAGACAAGAGGTAGGGTGTGTCAGGTCATTTATCTATGTGTTCTGTATATCTCGTTATTTGACAAGATATAAACATCATTGTACAGTGAAACCTCGGAATTCCGGAGCTCCGGAATTCCGAAATCCGCGGAATTCCGAACGTTCCGTCTGGTCCCGATTTTTTTCCTTCTTATTTTAACTACGGGAAAGTTTCAGAAATCCGGAAACTCAGAATTCCGAATTCCGAACGATTTTTTCGTCCGAAATTGTTTAATTGCGCTTAAATGTAACCCGGAATTCCGAACGCTTACTGTACCTGAGAATGTTTGGGCTGGCATGCGCGTCTATTTTTAGCGGCTATGTTACCACAACTCTACACGGTATATACACACGATAAAGCGTGTGCGGTAGTCGTGTCAACTGGTGTTTGTTTAAGCCCCAATTATCTTCGAAGAATCATTAGGTGTTTGATGCGGCTGTTGATTTAAATGGATTAAAAGACGGGCTGTGGCGATCGACTGCAGTAAGACCTCTTTAATGTCCAAATTATGTCCTAATTTTGTGGAATAAAGAGCGGTCTCTTTTGTGCGGCGACTTTTGTTTTACACACGGTGGGCTGACTGACAAAAAAATCTTTAATCTCATTAGGTAATTTTGCAAACTAAGGTCGCGAGTAATCCCTAATTATTCCAAATGTAATAAATGATGCAGTTTCTCAAATTGTTCACCATTCTCGCTCATTCTAGGCTATATTCTACATCGTAAAGAAAAGTTCTAGTTAAGATCACGATCATGTCTGAACCGCCGAGTAAGCGTAGACGGGTTGACTTAACCCTTGACATTAAAGTTCAGTTCAACTATTATTTACATTGGTGTTGCTTCTTCAAAGTAGAAAGCTTTAAAGAAACAAGTCCATTGCAAATACATTGTGAGCAAAATCTACCCTTTAATGTCATGCAATATCAGCAATCAACATTTTGATCACATCAACCTTACTTAGAGAGCATAATTGTGGTCGAAACATTTAACTATATGAGAAACCTCAGAAATCCGAAATCCTCAGAAATCCGGACTTTTCATTTGGTCCGGAAGGGGTTCAGATTTCCGAGGTTTCACTGTATTCAACTAAACTTACTGTCAAAGCTGTTGAACGATTTTCTTACTTCAGTTGTATTACAACTTTGTGAAAGAGTTCAAATGTTGAATTAGATTCCAATGAATCTTATATATATCTTTCATTGATGTGCATGACAAACTTTAGTGTGTGTGTATTTACAGTAAAATCTCGATACTACGAACACTCAAATACGTACTATTATTGATCTTTAACACAGGTGGCAGCTTAATTCAGGGTAAAAGTCATGCAGAAAGCTCCTAAAGCTTCCTCTAGGAGCTTTCTGCATGACTTTCACCCTGCATTAAGTAGCGACCTTCCTACAAAGACATACACTCTTCATTATTAAGATTCCGTAGTATCGAGTTTTAACTGTATTCCTTTAGCTGATAAAGACACATTTTTATGTAATTGTAGATGCATATCAGCTCCGATCAGGGTCTATTTTGTTTGCTTATAGAATACCATAGATCTGATTCTATACTATTGTCATAGCAATGTATTTTTAGCTCACCAGAGCACAAAGTGCTCAGGGTGAGCTTTTGTGATCGCCAGATGTCTGTCGTCCGTCGGCGTGCGTCGTGCGGCGTGCGTCGTCCGTCGTCGGTCGTCAACAATTTGAACCTTTAAAAATCTTCTCCTCTGAATCTACAGGGTTCTCAGCTTTCATCTTTGGTACATAGCATCACCTATAGGTCCTCTACAAAAGTTATATAAATTATGCCCCTGGGGTCAAAATTGGCCCCGCCCCAGGGGTAGGAAGTTTTCAATAGAAACATATAGTAAAACTTTGAAAATCTTCTCCTCTGAAACCAGAAGGTTCTCAGCTTTCATATTTGGCACATAGCATCATGTTCAGGTCCTCTACAAAAGTTATATAAATTATGGCCCTGGGGTCAAAATTGGCCCCGCCCCAGGGGTGGGCAGTTTTCAATGGAAACAAATAGTGAAATCTTTGAAAATCTTCTTCTCTGAAACTGGAAGGCTCTCAGCTTTCATATTTGGCACAGAGCATCATGTTCAGGTCCTCTACAAAAGTTATATAAATTATGCCCCTGGGGTCAAAATTGGGCCCGCCCCAGGGGTGGGAAGTTTTCAATAGAAACAAATAGTGAAATCTTTGAAAATCTTCTCCTCTGAAACTGGAAGGCGCTCAGCTTTCATATTTGGCACAGAGCATCATGTTCAGGTCCTCTACAAAAGTTATATTAATTTTGGCCCTGGGGTCAAAATTGGCCCCGCCCCAGGGGTGGGTACTTTTCAGAATAGAAACAATAGTGAAATCTTTGAAAATCTTCTCCTCTGAAACTGAAAGGCTCTCATCTTTCATATTTGGCACAGAGAATCATGTTCAGGTCCTCTACAAAAGTTATATAAATTATGGCCCTGGGGTTAAAATTGGCCCCGCCCCAGGGTTGGGCAGTTTTCAATAGAAACAAATAGTGAAATCTTTGAAAATCTTCTCCTCTGAAACTGGAAGGCTCTCAGCTTTCATATTTGGCACAGAGCATCATGTTCAGGTCCTCTACAAAAGTTATATTAATTATGGCCCTGGGGTCAAAATTGGCCCGCCCCAGTGGTGGGTAGTTTTCAGTAGAAACATATAGAGAAAACTTTGAAAATCTTCTCCTCTGAAACTGAAAGGTTCTCAGCTTTCATATTTGGCTCATAGCATCATGTTCAAGTCCTCTACAAAAGTTATATAAATTATGTCCCTGGGGTCAAAATTGGCCCGCCCCAGGGCCGGCTAGTTTTCTATAAAAACATATAGTGAAAACTTTGAAAATCTTCTCCTCTGATAGCCTGGTGAGCGCTTCAGGGCCATTCTGGCCCTCTTGTTTGTTATTACTGTAGTCAGAGGTCCATATTAGATGTGTAATTTTAAACATTTTCAAGAATAGCTCCTTATTTTCTCCACCAAACCCTGTACTGTTACCACTCTTTAGAATCATCTCTTAGTGGTCACAGTATAGGGTTTGATGGAGAATTGAATATTTTCGTATTTGGTTACGCACCTTAATCTGTAGCTCTGTGTAATAATATGAAAAAAAAGTTAACCCATTCCCACTTAGGCTATTTTTAGATCCAACCTCTTTGATTAAATCTACCAAAAAGGAGCATTAACTAGAGAAATGGAAATTTTCAGAATTATGTAGTTTTGAAACCATTGTGATAAATAGAGCATTTGCTCCTGTGGAGCAAATGCTCTATTTATCACAATGGTTTCATAAAGTGACTTTTACAGAAGCGTCCAAAGGCGTCAATATGAGGGAATGGGTTAATATTCATTATGGGTGGAGTATATCATGAATGTTCATCAAGTAAAGGGTTATTCTGTTTGATGTATTACAGGCAAGCTGTTGGGACAGAGATTTGAGGCCCATTTTCCCACTGTGGCTGATACTAAGTCATTTGGGATGTTTTCTGAGTCGTCATATCTAATACCCAGACAGACTTTCGTCTTTATACTGCTGAAGAATAAACAGGTAGGCTATGCACAAAAAATTGGCCGAGAGCTGAGCTAAAAATGAGGACTATATATCAGATATGGAAATCGCCGTTTCTCCTAATAGGCTATATTGTGACCTTTCAATAGAAGCATCTCTTTAACCCTTTCCTCCATAAATACGCATTTCTACGCCTCTGTAATAGTCACTTCTTGAAACCATTGTGATAAATAGAGCAAATGCTCTTTTTATCATAATGGTTTCTATACTACACAATTATAACATTTTTAACACTTTTCTCAAGTAAATACTCCTTTACGGTAGATTCATTCAAAAAGATTGGGTCTAGAAATAGCCTATGGAGGAAAGGGTTAAGACAATTCTAAATAAGGGTTACAACATATGTATAAGAAACATATGGTTGAAGGAGAAAAAAAGGAGTTTTTCATAATGTTTACACATCTTACGGTATGTATGCCCCTGTCCACATAATTACGTTTCATTATTAGAACATACATTAGAAAATATTGTTCTGAATTCATTTAAGTTTGTAAGTTTATCTCTGAGTCAGTGAAACTTACCAGTACAAACCATACATAGACCTGTATTGAGTGTGATTAACCCTTTACTCCATAAATACACCTTTGCAAACTGAGTAGACCCAGATCAGATGGCTCCTATAGGAACCATCTGATCAGGGTCTGCTCTATTTGCTTATGAACTTATAATAGATCTCACTCTGCAGTTTCTAATAATACTATAAAAAATAAGCTAATAAATATTCATAGTGTTATTATTTCTTATATGAGCATTCGTGGAGTAAAGAGTTAAGAAATGAATGTGATTGTCTGCTTGTCCTAATTCAAGAAATATACACCATGGCATTAGGCCATATATGGTGATAACAGTAGGTGCATATTCACCTTCTTGCAAACGATTTGATTCTATTGTTTCTGCCATGGCCATGTTAAAATGCAACTTACCATCTGATTAATATTCATAAAGGCATGCTTTCTTACATGAATATTCATTAGCCCTTGTTCAGTATTCATGTCAGAAATAATGACAACATGAATATTTATTAGCTAAATATTTATAATGTAAACTTTTCAAGGGAATTGTTTGCTTTGACATAAACTGTAGAATCATATCTATATCATTTCTAAAGCAAATAGAGCAGACTCTGATCAGATGGCTCCTATAGGAGCAGTCTGATCAGGGTCCTCTGTTTCCAAATGTGTCACAAGGTGTTTGTATGAGAGAAAGGGTTAAGCAACGGGTTAATCCTTTCATATTGACACTTTTCCACACCTTTGCAAACAGACTAGACTCAGATCAGATAGTTTCCGTAGTTAGCCTTCAGTTTAGGGTCTGCTCTGTTTTCTTATGAATTTAAAACAGATCTTACTACAGTTTATACCAATAGCAAAACTTCCTGTGTACATATGGCATTATAAAAATTTAGCAAATGAATATTAACCCATTCCCTCATAGGCTATTTTTAGATCCAACCACTTTGAATAAATCTACCGAAAAGGATCATTAAGTAGAGAAAATGAAAATTTTAGAATTTTGTAGTTTGAAACCATTGTGATAAATAGAGCATTTGCTCCTATAGGAGCAAATGCTCTATTTATCACAATGGTTTCAAGAAGTGGTTATTACAGTGGCGTAGAAAGGCGTATTTATTGAGGAAAGGGTTAATGATATAATTATTTATGACATGAATATTCATTAAGCAAAGGATTAAGTTGGTTTCTATCTTTCTGTAGATGTTAGTGTACACTTACAATCTTACCAACGAGATATTCCTGTCATTGTCCCGGAACCTGAGTAAACTGGTCCAGTGGAACAACACTCGTTCAAAGCTCCTCACGAACATAGTCATACAGAAATGTGGCTTTTATAACCACTTTCTGTTTGGTGATATCTCATCAACTTTGGTATGTTATGTTTTCATATTTACATTAATTTTATGTATCTATAAAAAAAATGCTGCATAGCTGCAGCAGAGATGCTGATAAGAGGATTATTTAGGAAACCTTAACCCATTCCTACATAGGCTATTTTTAGACCTAACCTCTTTGATTAAATCTACCAAAAAGGAGCATTAACCAGAGAAAAGGAAATTTTCAGAATTGTGTAGTTTTGAAACCATTGTGATAAATAGAGCATTTGCTCCTGTGGAGCAAGTGCTCTATTTATCACAATGGTTTCATAAAGTGACTTTTACAGAAGCGTCAAAAGGCATCAATATGCGGGAATGGGTCAAGGAATTATTTTAATATTTCTGCACGTAACTCTATGTTATAAGGTGATTCTAATAAGTAGTAGCAAGTTTGGGGGAGATATAATAAGGGATCATTATGGATCAGTAAACATCTTATGTACAAGTCTGTATTGCTTTTCATTTGTTATATATTAATTGATAGTTTTGTATCATGTATGTATTAAATAGTTTATGTTTTTAACTTGTATTAATTGAAATAGATTTAAGCAGTACAAGAAATAGATTTAAGCAGTACAAGAAAACCATCCAATTCTTAGCTACCCAGAGCAAATGTCTTATGCATATCTTTTTTTCTCATTGTTAGGTACTGTAGTGTTTTTTGCCTATTTTCTTTTCCATTAAGTGCAGTTGTTTCACATTAGTCATTGACTGTTTTTGTTGGTTTGTATTTTACCTTGACGACTCTGCAGTCTGACAACTTGGACCAGCTGATTCACAGCTCTGCTCCTCCGGCCACAAGCAGAGACAAGCTTACTCGGACCTCTAGCACCCATTCAGTCAGGGAGAGTTATCTCCCTTTTGATGTGACATTTAAAGACTTGTATCCCAAGAAGCCTCTCCATGTCTCAGATTTGCTTTGTGAGAGTGACCCAGTCAGACAGCATGGGAAGCAAGCTCAGTACATTAGGCTGGATTACAAAAGAGGTATCTACCAGTGGCTGCAATTGATAACACTTTGAAACCCCCAGTAGCCCTGTTTGCAAAATATATCGTATATTTCAATTACAAATATTAATTCAAATATTTCAAGAACATTTTATTCCATTTCTTATAACCCTTTTTACCTGGTGAATGTTCATGTAAGAATAATGACAATAAATATCATTTGACTGTTTTTATAATGGCATTATGGGAATTGGGCCATGGCAGAAAAATCGAATCTATATTATTTCATAAGCAAACATAGCAGACACTTATCAGACAGCTCCTGCTTGAGATGTCTGATCTGGGTCTACTCTGTTTGCAAATGTGCAAAAATGTCTGTATCAGATAAAGGGTAAAGGGACACACTGAGTTATATGATGTCTCATCTGGATCCAAACTGTTTGTACATGGCAAATAATGCTCATAGTTTAGTTAGAATTAGAGCTGACCCCAGTCACACATAGATAACCCTTTACATGTTAATTCTACCTTTAACCCATTCCTTCATAGGCTATTTTTAGATCCAACCACTTTGAATAAGTCTATGAAAAGAAGCATTAACTAGAGAAAAGGAAAATTTTAGAATTTTGTAGTTTGAAATCATTGTGATAGATACAGCATTTGCTCCTATAGGAGCAAATGCTCTTATTTATCACAATGGTTTCAACAGTAGATTTTTTCAGAGGCGTAGAAAGGCGTATTTATGGAAGAAAGGGTTAAATGCCTTTGAAAACAGGGAAGAGTCAGTAGACCTTGATAAGAAAGCTCCTGTTGGAACTGTCTGATCAGGATCTGTACTGTAGGTTTGTATGTTACAGTTCTGATTCTCTGTTGCCAGGGCAATAAACTTATAATAAAAAATAGTCTAATCATATTTCATGTCATTATTTCTTGCATAAATATCCATCTTGTTTCTTCCTTCAGACATGAGCAAGTTAAACAGTATTGGGAAGCTGTATGTGATGTGGCTACAGAAGAGCTCTCCCAACTACCCTATTGATGTAAGTCTAGACCAGCTGGTCATTCTACACAGTGAAATCTCTTAGAAGGAGTGATTTGATCTGGGTGGTCACTACTTGCTACTCTGTTAGTTTCTTTAGAAGGTAGCAAACATGGTGCTGGAGTTATTTATTCACTTTACAAACTTGTGGGTAGAGGAGATATAGGGTAAATGCAGTAGTATTGTGTGATTTACCCTTTCCTCCATAAATACGCCTTTCTACGCCTTTGCAAACAGAGTAGACCCAGATCAAACGGCTCCTATAGGAGTCGTCTGATCAGGGTCTGCTCCGTTTGCTTATAGAATAATATAGATCTGATTCTACTTTTTCTGCTTTGGCAAAAAATCGATGTGTTAATATGGCATTTTAAACATTAGTGTACTTTCTCTTTTGAATATTCATGGAGTAAAGGGTTAAGATAGGTGGTAGCTAAATCCAGAAATGCAAAGTAAGGCAGAAAGCTCTAATGGGAGCTTGCTGCATTATTCTCATCCTGCATTATGCAACCATCTTCTTTAATCATAAAGAGCATTGCTTGCAATATGGATAAACTATTTACTCGTTTGTTTATTTGTATTTGGGCTTTACGTCAGTTATATAGTGACATCTAACTAATTACAGGTGGAAGAAGACTCATAAGGTTTTTCTGTTCAAGGAACAAATTGAATTGTCTCGTGCACATAACACATGGGTAGAGCCACTGACCAACTGCAAGCCAGCTTGAAAGCTTCCTCACATGAACACTCCAAATACCCAGGTCAGGATTTGAACCACAGCAGTTAGTAACTGTCAGTCGAAGACTATAACCACTAAACCATGGAGGTCCCTACTAAATACTTTTTCAATTAGTTTTCTCTCATCAATTAGTTTTCTCTCCTACTAAAGTATTGTTTTTCTGTGCAGATTTGACAATTCAAAATCTGAAATGAATGAAGGGGTATTTCAGATGTGTATGATGTTTTAACAGGAGGATACCATGAGAACACTGAAGCAGGCATCCAGGCTGTTCCATTACTGTGCCACACCACTGCTGTTTAGTGCAAAGTGGCGGCAGATGGTCCTGAAGAAGTACAAAGTAACGCGACAGGAGTCTGTTCCCACGGCAGTGTCCAACAGTAACACTCCCGACACAAAAACGGTAAGCAGTTCAGGAACTGTGCTATACTGGCAGATCTGAATACTTTTCCAGATTGAGAAGCCATTGAAACCTTTGCAAACAGAGTAGACCCAGATCAGATTCTGGGGATCAGTTTTCAGATCAGTTTCTGTAGGAGCTATCTGATCTGGGTCTACTCTGCTTGCTAATGGGATTGCATAGATCTGGTTCTACAGTTCCTGCCATGGCTGAAAACTCCTGTGTTCATATGCCATTTTAAAAAAATCATCTAATAAATATTCATGATGACATTATTTCTAACATGAATATTCATCAGGTAAAGAGTTAACTAGAGGTTTTTGTCACAAAAACGGATGTCTCCCCTCTAATAAAAACAATATGTAAAGGGAAATCACTAAAAATGTTATGGACTTGATGAATGATACTTCCCCTCATTATGCGCTTTCCACACCACATTTTTCAAGAAGAAAATGATAAAAGCTAATAACTCCAAAAATACTGATACCAGAGTTATGGCCCTTGTGCATGACACTTACTTTCATAATGCTCTTTCCAAAAATAAAATGTCATTCCAATAGCATCAGTCGAACAGGAGTTATTGATCGGCCAAAAAATGTAACAAAGGGCAATAACTCCAAAAGTATTGAAGCCATAGTTATGGCCCTTGTTCATGACACTTTCTCTCATCATGCTCTTTCCATGTATGAAGTTTCAATACGATGGCAAGAGCCATGTAGGAGTTATCGTCCGGACAAGAAAGCATTAAACAAATGTACAAGGGGCAATAACTCTAAATTTAATGAAGCTCAAGTTAAGGATCTTATGCATGACACTTTCTCTTATAATGATCTTTCCATGTATGAAGTTTCACTCCAATGGCATGTGCCACATAGGAGTTATCGTCCTGACAAAAAATTGTGATTTTTTTACAAAGGGCAATAACTCCAATATTAGTGAAGCCAGAGTTATGGACCTTGTGCATGACACTTCCTCTCGTCATGACCTTTCCATACATGAAGTTTCAATCCAATGGCATGAGCCATATAGAAGTTATCGTCCGGACAAAAAAGTGTGAATTTTTTACAAGGGGCAATAACTCCTATATTATTAAAGCCAGAGTTATGGACCTTGTGTATGACACTTCCTCTCATTATGCTCTTTCCATATATGAAGTTTCAATCAACTGGCATCAGGCATATTGAAGTTATTGTCCGGACAAAAAAATGTGATTTTTTTTTACAAAGGGCAATAACTCCAATATTAGTGAAGCCAGAGTTATGGACCTTGTGCATGACACTTCCTCTCGTCATGATCTTTCCATATATGAAGTTTCAATCCAATGGCATGAGCCATATAGGAGTCATCGTTCGGACAAAAAAGTGTGAATTTATTTTACAAGGGGCAATAACTCCTATATTAGTGAAGCCAGAGTTATGGACCTTGTGCATGACACTTCCTCTCATTATGCTCTTTCCATATATGAAGTTTCAATCAACTGGCATCAGGCATATTGAAGTTATCGTCTGGACAAAAAGTGTGACGGACAGACAGACGGACATGCTAACAAATGGGTAGTTGTGTGACTTTTTCCTTTGATCTTTTCTTGTGGGACTAGTCCCACAAGAAAAACTATTTTTGGCTCTAACTTTGGAAAAGAATGATCTGGAAGCTAACCCTAACCCTAACCCTATGGCCCACAACTGGCCAGGTTAATGTCACAAGAAATGGCCAGGTTAATGTCACAAGAGATGGCCAGGTTAATGATTTTACTTGTGCGACTAGTTAGAAAAAGTCACACAACTACCCTTTGGTGAGTGCGGACGGACATACTAACAAATGGGTAGTTGTGTGACTTTTTCCTTTGATCTTTTCTTGTGGGACTAGTCCCACAAGAAAAACTATTTTTGGCTCTAACTTTGGAAAAGAATGATCTGGAAGCTAACCCTAACCCTAACCCTATGTCCCATAACTGGCCAGGTTAATGTCACAAGAAATGGCCAGGTTAATGTCACAAGAGATGGCCAGGTTAATGATTTTACTTGTGCGACTAGTTAGAAAAAGTCACACAACTACCCTTTGGTGAGTGCGGACAGACGGACAGACAGACAGACAGACAGACAACTCTCATGAAAACAATATGTCTCCCCCATATAAATATGGGGGGAGACATAATTAGAAGTGTTTAATGGTTTGTATATTCATGCTGTTAGTGAACAAAAGATTTGCCTGCTAGTTGTAACATGTTATAACCGAGGCAAACACCCAATTTTCCCTCTCCACTGGATTGGAATAAAAAAGTCTAATTATGGGTCTGTAAGGCAGGTGGTAGCTTAATCCAGGTCAAAAGTAATGGATCCAACCACTTTGAATAAATCTACCGAAAAGGAGCATTAACTAGAAAAAAGGAATATTTTAGAATTTTGTAGTTTTGTAATTTTGTGCTTAGGACAGGTTCTACTGTACTAGCAAATTGTGTAGATCCTGATCATATATTGCTTCTCCAAGAGCAGTTTGATCTTTGTCGATACTATTTGCCAGAGATTTTTTGTCTGATTACTTAGGAGAGTAAATAGGACCCAGAGTAGAGACCTTGTAATACATCTGCATGTCTTTTCAGTCCAAATTTTTAGACTGTCAGAGTGTATTTGTGGAGTCAATTTATAATGACAGTCTTCCCCAATTACCCAACAGAATGTTTACCCTTTCCTCCGTATAAATGGATTTTATGCCTCCTATAGAAACAACCTGATTAGGGTCTGCCCTGTTTGCTTATGGAATAATATAAGATCTGATTCTACTGCTTCTGAAATGGCAGACAAAATGCTTTTTTGTTAACCATTATGAAAGTTCATGAAGTCATTCATTCGTGTATAAATATTCATCAGGTATTAACCCATTCCCTCATATTGACGCCTTTTGACGCCTCTGTAAATGCATCTTTTGGAAACCATTGTGCTAAATAGAGCAATTGCTCCTATGGAGGAAATGCTCTATTTATCACAATGGTTTCATAACTATACAATTCTAAAAAATTTCCTTTTCTCTAGTTAATGCTCCTTTTCGGTAGATTTATTCAGAGAGGTTGGGTCTGAAAATAGCTTATGAGGAAAAGGGTTAATGTATACTGTAGCAGTCACCCAATTCATGTACTGGACTGGTTTCTTGACTGTTTTGATTTGTTGTTATGTAGATTATCAGCTAGTGTTTTATGTAACCCTTCCCTGTTCTATATCATTCCAAATTTCAATACCTACTAAATATTTATGAACAAAAGAGTTATATTGAAATATGCAAGGTGGAACATTGTAACCAGTTCAGAAACTAAAGAAACAAGTCTATCAAATTCCATTAGCAAATGGAGCAGACCCTGATCAGACGGCTCCTATAGGAACTGTCTGATCTGTGTCTACTCTGTTTGCAAATGCGTGAAAACACGTTTATATGAGGGAAAGGGGCAGATAGACTTTAACATCAGTCACTGTTACTCTTTGACAGCGTTCTCGGCACAGTTCTGGAACTTCCATTGGTAGTGCAAGGACAAAGCGTATCGATAGCAATGAGCTGAAGAAACGTCCATCATTGCAGACGTTCAAAGAGCCAAGTGTGATGGAGGAGGCAGGATGTGAGGAGGACTGGCATCAAGAGATTCGTTCAGACTTCATTTTCCATTACATCAAATACCTCCAGTCCATTGGCTTCAATCATGTACAGATGGATCGCACACAGGATATGGCCAAGGCCAGAAGAAGGTGGGTAGCTCAGTCTTACTGTTGCTGTTGTTTGTGTGTGTGTGGGAGAGGGTCTCTTTTAGAAAACTTAACCCTTTATCGTTAATGAATATTTATTCCAGAATTCATGACTAATATTGATTAGAATAGCTTTTATTCTGGTACATTGTATATGAATATAAGAAATTTTGAATATGGAAGAAACTGTAAAATCTGATTTATATTATTTCAGAGCAGATCTTGATTAGACAGTTCCTACAGGAACCTTGATCAGACAGCTCTTACATGATCCATCTGATCTAGGTCTTCTAAGTATGAGTCGGAATACTGACATAAGATCCAGTGGTATTATTATGGGGTTTTTTGTATGCAATAGGAACACCGGCAAATCAGAGGAAGTTCTGACCCCTCAGGCTGATGACAGGGAGATAAAACCCTCAGAAACCCATAACCTTCAAAAGACAATTTCTGGCGGGGTGCTGCTTATAGAACTGAGTTTCCGACAGGAGTACTTC
Organism: Azorinus chamasolen; assembly: GCA_963576725.1. Classification (NCBI taxonomy): domain Eukaryota; kingdom Metazoa; phylum Mollusca; class Bivalvia; order Cardiida; family Solecurtidae; genus Azorinus; species Azorinus chamasolen. The sequence continues at coordinate 53,587,074 of OY755243.1, read as the reverse complement.
TGTGTCAAATTGTACACGTGTGATCACAATAAACTTGGTATAACTGTCAACCAACAGGTTAGTTGGAATATGTTTTCAACAATAATTTAACCCTTTACTCCATGAAGATTAATGTAAGAAGTAATGACATCATGAATATTAATTAGATTAATTGTTATAACAGCACATGGTCATGGCAGAAACTGTAGACTCATATTTATATTATTTCATAAGCAAACAGAGCAGACCCTGATCAGATGGCTCCTATAGGAGCCATCTGATCTGGGTCTACTCTATTTGCAAAGGCATAGAAAGGCATATATATGGAGAGAAGGGTTAACCGTTTACCTGATGAATAACAAGTGAGGGTTTATTGAAGATTAGAGTGTACCAGTAATATTGGAATTCCTATTAAATGAATAAAACAGGCCCGCATCTGCTTCATATGTGATTTTAACCCTTCGCTTGCTATTCACGTCAATATACCTACCTGTAAATAGTGAAGACCCAGATGAGACAGCTCCTGCAGGAGCTGTCTCATCAGGGTCTGCACTATTTACAAGTTGATTGTGCAACCAGTGCACTCCACAGCAGTGATTGCACAGCGAACTACTTGAACACAGTGAAGATATATGTAATTATACAACAGGGCATGGGTAAAGAAGGAGAAATGTATTTTAAAATTCAGCAAGCGAAGGGTTAAATTATTCAATGAATAATGAAAAGAACAAATTAGGAAACACTATACATGATTGCATGATATATCTAAGTAAATCAGGATATATACATAATTATGTTTACATAAGTTTTCAGTTATTATTGTTTGTATTAAACAAGTTGAGCACAAAACAATACAGTAGAAACCCCTCTTAACCAGAAGTCTAGTACATGAGAATTTAGATACTTTAAGGCAGGTGGCTGCTTAATGCAGTGTGAAAGTCATGCAGAAAACTCGTAGAGGAGCTTTCTGCATGACTTTCACCCTGCATTAAGCTGCCACCAAGACCGATATTTATTCTAAATTTAATGTCCAGCTTAGAGGGGTTTATACTGTAGTCATCATTAGAATGATCGTATAAATGTTAGTCAGATACTAAGTGTATAAACTGTACTCCTACAACCTGCAAAAACTTATGCTAGTTGGTACTTTGGAGAAGTAGTAATAGGAAAAGAAAGACACATGTTTATCCAATAAAGTGAATAAACCCTTTCCCAGTCGATTATTCATGTAAGAAGAAATGACATTATGAATATTTATGAATTTGTGTAGTAGCATATCTACACAAGCTGTTTTGGTATTCATAGAAACAGTATCGTGAGATCTGTTATAATTTCATAAGCAAACAGTGCAGATCCTGATCAGTTGTCTCCCATAGGAGCCATCTGTCCATCTACTCTGTTTGCAAAGTGTTTGTATTAGGGAAAGGGTTTTAAGCTATCAAATGATTTTTATGTACATGTAGATGTTTTGTTGATTATGATTTTCAGAAGAGTTTGTTTGACGATAAAGGCGTGGAGGGCAGTATGGATGATGTGAGTGGTTAGACACTCATGTGTTATACTTGTATAACATAGCACGCTGATATGTAACTTCATTTTCAGTCTGAGGGGTAGGGGAGGGGGGTAGTTTAATTGGCTTATGCTGTTGAGATATCCACAAAAGCATTAATATTAACCCTTTACCTGATAGAAGATGTCATTGCAAGCAGATTAGACCCAGATCAGATGGCTCCTGTAGGAGATGGCCCCTGTAGGAGCCATTTGATCAGGATGGGCTCTGTTTGCTTATGGAATAATGTAGATCTGATTTCACAGTTTCTGTCATACCCAAACGTTCCTAAGCCATTATAAAAATTGATCTAAATAATATTCATTACTTCATTTATTCTAACATTAGGATACATCAGGTAAAGGGTTAACCCTTTACTCCATAAATACGCCTTTCTGCACCTTTGCAAACAGAATAGACCCAGATCAGATGGCTCCTATAGGAGCCGTCTGATCAGGGTCTGCTGTTTGCTCATGATAAGGTATAGATATGATTCCGCAGTTTCTGCCATGGCCAAAAATTCCTGTGTCCATGTGCTATTGTAAAACTTAATCTAATTAATATTCATGACGTCATTATTTCTTACATAAATATACATGGAGTAAAGGGTTGAATAAGATAGAGTGGGTTTCACTTTATTATGGTGAAGAATTATTGTTATCTACCCTTTTGAGCAGAAATACTTTATAAGAGACCAAAGATTTGGATTCTTATGAGATGTTGAATAATTCAGAATTTCATGGGATTCCAAAGTTATTTGCAAGGTTGCCTTTACATTTTTATCTTGGGTTTTGTCTGACAACGATAAGCTGAAGTATTGCCAAAGCCTTAGTGTTGTCATGGTTATGTACAAACTTTGACATTTTGTCTGTTTTCAACATCAGTACAGCTATGCCTATCATATCAAACTTTACACAGTTGTTTACTATCACAATGGCTATGATCTTGGAAGGGGCCATTACTCTGTCATGCACATTTAACTCTTTATTCTGTAGATAATTGTTAATTAACCCATTCCCTCATAGGCTATTTTTAACCTCTTTAACCTCTTTGAGTGAATCTACCCAAACGGAGCATTAACTAGAGAAAAGGAAAATGTTAGAATTATGTAGTATTGAAACCATTGTGATAAATAGAGCATTTGCCCCTATGGAGCAAATGCTCTATTTATCACAATAGTTTCAAGAAGTGATTATTACAGAGGTGTAGAAGGGCGTATTTATGCAGGAAAGGGTTAACCCATTACTCCATAAATACGCATTTTAAGGCCTCTGTAAACAGAGTAGACCCAGATCAGATGACTGTTATGGAGCTGTTTGATCAGGGTCTGCTCTTTTTGCTTATAGAATAGTAAAGATCTGATTCTACTGTTTCTACCATGTTCAGTAAATCTTGTAATCATTAACCACCATAAAATTCAGTTAATTAATATTTGATAAAGTCATTGTTCTAACATGAACAGTCATAGAGTAAAAGGTTTAACGCTTTCCCTGTTGAATATTCATGTAAGAAATAATGGCTGCATTAATATTTATAAGCTGAATATTTATAATGGTATATTTGTATATGAAAACCGGATTTTTTGCAAATGGTTAAATTGTAGATTCAAATCTATTATAATTTCATAAGTAAACAGCAGACCCTGATCATGATCAGAAGGCTCCTATTATAGGACCATCTGATCTAAGTCTACTTTGTTTGCCAATGTGTGCATATATGTTTATATGAAGGAATAGGTTAACCCTTTCCTCCAATAAATACGCCTTTCTACGCTTCTGCAATAGTCACTTCTTGAAACCATTGTGATAAATAGAGCATTTGCTCCTATAGGAGCAAATGCTCTATTATCACAATGGTTTCAAACTAAGAAATTCTAGAATTGTCCATTTCTCTAATTAATGCTCCTTTTCGGTAGATTTATTCACAGAGATTGGATCTAAAAATAGCCTATGAGGAATGGGTTAAGTGTAATAGCTGTTTAAATGGTTGATTTGTTTAGATAAGTGTTGGCATTCGCATGTAATTCTGTTGGTATGATTGTTAAAGTGATTGTAAACTATTAACAGAGCAATAGATAAAGCTGCGTATTCAAATACAAAAATAGTCATTTCTCCACCAAACCCTATGTTGTGAGAGCAGCATAGGGTTTGGTTGAGAAAGAAAGGAGTTGTTATTGAAATTACATGTATGTTAGATTGCACAGCTTATCTAATCCTGAGTATTACCTGCTGTGAAAAAAATATCTGCTAAAATTTGTATCTTAGGCAATTATTGCTACTTTTGATTCGATCAAGCTTTTGAGAAAATTTCAAACGAGTGTCATTCAGTTTGGATCTTGGTGAGACGCTGAGTAAGTAACGTGGCATTTCATCTGGGTCCAAGCTGTTTGCAATTGCGGGTTAGGTGGTGAATAGTGGTATAAGAGTTTAGCATTATGCTATTAACCATTTCCCTGTTCTGAATATTGGCCAAATTTCAATACCTACTGAATATTCATTAGCAAAATAGTTATAATGAAATATGGAAGGTGGAGCATTTTAGAAAGCAAAGAAATAGATCTATCAAATTCTATTAGCAAACAGAGCAGACCCTGATCAGACAGCTCCTCTTGGAGCCGTCTGATCTGGGTCTACTCTGTTTGCAAATGCGTGAAAACACGTTTATATGAGGGAAAGGGTTAATATAAATAGTACTTATTTCTGGATAGATTGATTAATCCTTTGAATGCATTAATTTTGCTAACAATGTAGGCCCTGATCAGAGGGCTCCTAGAGAAGTCCCCTGACAAGGGTCTGCACTGGTTGTCATTCAAAATTGTTTCTCAGATTTAAGCCTTTCATATTCAGCATTTAAGGGGTTAATAACCTACATAAGTTTAATTTGAACGGTTGTCACTGGTTTTGAGTTGAGCCATGCCCTTAGAATAGGTATATTCAGGTCTTGTGCAAAGAGTGTAGATCCAGACCAGCCTCTGCTATGGTGTCTGATCAGGGTATACATTGTTGGCACTCACATGCCTGTATTCATATTTACAAGCAGGTCAAACCCTGATCAGATGTTGTATCACTATAGCTTTGTCACTGATTTTGGTCTGTACTGTTTGCAAATATTCTGAACCTTAACCCTTTCCCTCATATAAACGTGTTTTCATGCATCTGCAAATAGAGTAGACCCAGATCAGATGGCTCCTATAGGAGCCATCTGATCAGGGTCTGCTGTGTTTGCTAATGGAATTTGAAAGATCTGTTTCTTTACTTTCTAAAATGGCTACAATGTTCCATCTTCCATATTTCATCATACATGCAAATATTTTGGCCGTGAATATGCAGACGAGACACCAAATAAATCAGCATCTCATTAGGATCCAGACTGATTGACTTTCTGATTGAGAATTTGAGGGTGAAAATGCAAGTTTAGTCATATGTGAAAACTGGAGTATCCTAACCTTTCTGAGTATTCTGACCAGCGAACATAGGCAAATATGCAGACCCAAATCTAACTGTTCCATTTGATCAGGGAATTCACTATTCACTAATTTTAAAGTTATAAAAATGGAACTGAATTATTCAAGTTTACAAGTGGAGATGGGAGATTAGGTATCCAAATACCTAGGGTAATTATCCCTGTGAATGCCAGACACGCATGCACTGTCATTTGCTAACAGTGTAGAACCAGATCAGAGGGCTGCTGAGGGAGCTCTCTGATGAGGGTCTGCACTGTTTGTCACTCAAAATCCTCTAGCAAGTTTAAGCCTTTCATCCTGAGTGTACTCTATCTATAGTTAGGCACTGATGGGCTGGGCTATTCCACTCTGATAATGTAACGTTGAAAGAGTTAAGGTAGACAATATTTTCTACCTACAGTAGAACCTGTCTGAAGCGACCATTCATTTATTGAACACAGGAGTCTTGAAAAGCAGGTGGATGCTTAATGCAGGGCAAAAGTAATGCAGAAAGCTCCTATAGGAGCTTTCTGCATTACTGTTGACCTGCATTAACCTACCACCTGCCTTGCATATGCATAATTAGATCTTTTTGATGGCTGCTTAAGACAGGTTCTACCGTACAAACATTAGCTCTGCACCTTACGGGGTCAATGTTTATTTTCTTATGGTGTGGCTCATATTCAAACTCAATGGCACTAACTCTTTCCTTGTTAAATATTCATGAAAGAAATAATGACATCATGAATTTTTTTAACAACTGGATTTTTATAATTGCATACTTATATACATAGGATTTTTTGGTATTGGCAGAAACTGTAGAACTAGATATATTATAATTTCATAAGCAAACAGGGCAGACTCTGATCAAACAGCTCTTACAGGAGTTGTCTGATCTGGGTCTACTCTGTTTGCATAGGCGTGGAAGGGTGTTTATATGAGGGAGAGGGTTAAAGACTACAGTATACCCTCTCTACATTGGCCACTTGAATAGTCTACTTCTTGGTATTGGTCTGTATAGCAGGTAGCTTTTTTTTTCAGGATGAAAACATCCTTCACGAACAATTTTGTATTAACCCTTTCCTTCATGAATATTCATCTGAGAAATTATGACATCATGAATATTTATTAGCAGAATTTTTATAATGGTATATGAACACAGGAGTTTTTGGTTTTGGTTTTGGCAGAAACTGTAGTGTAAAATCATGTCTATAATTTCATAAGCAAACAGAGCAGACCCTAATCAGATGGCTTTTACAGGAGCTGTCTGATCTGAGTCCACTCTTTTGCTAAAGAGTGGAAAGATGTCTATTAACCCTTTCCCTGTTCTATGTTTATTACAAATTTCAATACCTACTGAATGTTCATTAACAAAGTAGTTATAAAGACATATGGAAGGTGTAACATTGTAGACAATTTAGAAAGCAAAGAAACTGATCTATCAAATTCTGTTAGCAAACAGAGCAGACCCTGATCAGATGGCTCCTCTAGGAGCCGTCTGATCTGGGTCAACTCTGTTTGCAAATGCGTGAAAACACGTTTATATGAGGGAAAGGGTTAAGCAGCTATCTTTCACCTTAAACCCTTTACCCGATAAACAAAGTAGAGCCTGTGGGAGCCATCTGGTCAACGTCTGCTCTATGAAATATAAATCTGATCCTACAGATTCTGTCATGTTCAAACATTCCTGTAAGAAAAATCGTCTAATTAATATTCATGATGTCATTATCTATTTCTTACATGAATATTCATTGGTTAAAGGGTTATAAACAAGAAAACTTTATTTGTTCCTAAAGTGACATTTTAGAGACGTTCTACTGTATATTTCTATGTTAATTAAAGGGAAAGGCCATTTTTTTGTACTTCATTTTGTTTTGGTAATTCTCGAGTTCTCTAAGTAATTGGGTTTTTTCTTTAAAAATTAGATGTGACTGTCTCAGCTCTTTTCAACTCATCTGGCACTTTTTTTAAAGAAAGAAGTCTAGGCATTGTCATAGGTTTTGTTTCATCAGCATAGGCAATGGTTTGGGCGTCAGTGTTATTTTACAAAAACTTAAACATTTTCACCACAATTTCAAGATCAGTACAGCAGCTATTCCTTTCAAACTTCATACACTTGTTCACTATCACAAGGGCTACTATTAGTAAGGGGTCATTAGTCTATCCTGTATATTTAAAGATATATTGTGTCCCTTTAACCCATTACCTCATAGGCTACTTTTAGGTCCAACCTCTTTAATTAAATAAATCTACAGAAAAGGAGCATTTACTAGAAAAAAGGAAATTTTAGAATTGTATAATTTTGAAACCATTGTGATAAATAAAGCATTTGCTCCATAGGAGTAAATGCTCTATTTATCATAATGATTTAAAAAATTCACTTTAACAGAGGCGTCAGAAGGTGTCAGTATGAGGGAGTGGATTAAAGAATTGATTTTCGCAGTGACAGAAACACTTTGGCATTGGCTTGTTTCCTCTTCTTTTCGTTGTCAACCTGATGGGACTCATCATGATAATTTCTTTGCAATGATTATTACTAATGCTGCAATGGAGTAGTGAAAGATTTGTCTTTTCTGATAACTGGCTATTCTTTCTTCGAGTCTGATTAACCCTGGACCTGTTGAATATTCATGTAAGAAATAATGACACCATGAATATTTATTAGCTGAATTTTGATTATATAAATTGTCAAGGAAATGTTTTCCTTTGACATTAAATAGGTTCAGATCTGTATCATATAAACAAACAGAGTAGAACAAGATCAGAAGGCTCCTACTCCTGATCGGGGTCTACTCTGTTTGCAAAGGCGTAAAAAGGCATTTATATGAGGGAAAGGGTTAAGTAGGGGATACCCTTATTACCCTGAATATGTGGACAGACAATTCTAGGCAAATAGTGTAGACCCTGATCAAACTGGACGAATCAGTGTCTGCACTAAATGTTACTTGATTGATTTAATTGAACCCATTCCCTCATAGGCTATGTTTAGTCCCAACCTCTTTGAATAAATCTACCAAAAAGGAAAATTTACTAGAGAAAAGGAAAACTTTAGAGTTGTGTTGTACTGAAACCATTGTGATTAATAGAGCATTTGCTCCTATGGAGCAATGCTCTTTTTAGCTCACCAGAGCACAAAGTGCTCAGGGTGAGCTTTTGTGATTGCCTGATGTCCGTCGTCCGTCGGCGTGCATCGTCCGTCGTCTGTCATCCGGCGTGCATCGTCCGTCGTCCGTCATCAGTCGTCAACAATTTGAACCTTTAAAAATCTTCTCCTCTGAATCTACTGGGTTCTCAGCTTTCATCTTTGGCACATAGCATCATCTTTAGGTCCTCTACAAAAGTTATTTAAATTATGCCCCTGGGGTCAAAAAGTTATATAAATTATGCCCCTGGGATCAAAATTGGCCCCGCCCCAGGGGTGCCTTGTTTTCAATAGAAACATATAGTAAAACTTTGAAAATCTTCTCCTCTGAAACCAGAAGGTTCTCAACTTTCATATTTGGCACATAGCATCATGTTCAGGCATTCTACAAAAGTTATATAAATTATGACCCAGGGGTCAAAATTGGCCCCGCCCCAGGGGTGGGCAGTTTTCAATAGAAACAAATAGTGAAATCTTTGAAAATCTTCTCTGAAACTGGAAGGCTCTTAGCTTTCATATTTGGCACATAGCATCATGTTCAGGTCCTCTACAAAGGTTATATAAATTATGGCCCTGGGGTCAATATTGGCCCCGCCCCAGGGGTGGGCAGTTTTCAATAGAAACAAGTAGTGAAATTTTGAAAATCTTCTCCTCTGAAACCGGAAGGTTCTCAACTTTCATATTTGGCTCATAGCATCATGTTTAGGTCCTCTACAAAAGTTATATAAATTATGACCCTGGGGTCAAAATTGGCCCCGCCCTAGGGGTGGGCAGTTTTCAATAGAAACAAATAGTGAAAACTTTGAAAATCTTCTTCTCTGAAACTGGAAGGTTCTCATCTTTCATATTTGGCACAGAGCATCATGTTCAGGTCCTCTACAAAAGTTATATAAATTATGACCCTGGGGTCAAAATTGGCCCCGCCCTAGGGGTGGGCAGTTTTCAATAGAAACAAATAGTGAAAACTTTGAAAATCTTCTTCTCTGAAACTGGAAGGTTCTCAGCTTTCACATTTGGCACAGAGCATCATGTTCAGGTCCTCTACAAAAGTTATATAAATTATGGCCCTGGGGTCAAAATTGGCCCCGCCCCAGGGGTGGGCAGTTTTCAATAGAAACAAATAGTGAAATTTTTGAAAATCTTCTTCTCTGAAACTGGAAGGCTCTCAGCTTTCATATTTGGCACATAGCATCATGTTCAGTTCCTCTACAAAGGTTATACAAATTATGGCCCTGGGGACAAAATTGGCCCTGCCCCAGGGGTGGGCAGTTTTCAATAGAAACATATAGTGAAATCTTTGAAAGTCTTCTTCTCTGAAACTGGAAGGTTCTCAGCTTTCATATTTGGCACATAGCATAATGTTCAGTTCCTCTACAAAAGTTATATAAATTATGGCCCCGGGGTCAAAATTGGCCCCGCCCCAGGGGTGGGCAGTTTTCAATAGAAACAAATAGTGAAATCTTTGAAAATCTTCTTCTCTGAAACTGGAAGGCTCTCAGCTTTCATATTTGGCACAGAGCATCATGCTCAGGTCCTCTACAAAAGTTATATAAATTATGGCCCTGGGGTCAAAATTGGCCCCGCCACAGGGGTGGGCAGTTTTCAATAGAAACATATAGAGAAAACTTTGAAAATCTTCTCCTGAAACTGGAAGGTTCTCAGCTTTCATATTTGGCTCATAGCATCATGTTCAGGTCCTCTACAAAAGTTATATAAATTATGGCCCTGGGGTCAAAATTGGCCCGCTCCAGGTCCGGCTAGTTTTCTATGGAAACATGTAGTGAAAACTTTGAAAATCTTCTCCTCTGATTGTCTGGTGAGCGCTTCAGGGCCATTCTGGCCCTCTTGTTATCACAATGGTTTCAAACTACAAAATTCTAAAAAAAAAATCCTTTTCTCTAGTTAATGCACCTTTTAGATTGACCGTAAATATTTGGACTCCATCGGTTAGTAAAGCTGAATGTGTCAGTCTGACACAAATTTGGTAAGTTTGAATCAGACTGACATGCATGTGGTAGCAAATAGTGCATACCTAGATCAAATGGCTGATCTGGGAACAGTTTGATCTTAGTTTGCACTACTTGCCAAAATTAGTTTGAATGCTTAACCCATTACCTCATAGGCTATTTCTAGATACAGCCTCTTTGAATAAATTTACCGAAAAGGAGCATTAACTTGAAAAATGGAAATTTTTAGAATTCTGTAGTTTGAAACCATTGTGATAAATAGAGCATTTGCTCCTATAGGAGCAAATGCTCTATTTATCACAATGGTTTCACAAAGTGACTTTTACAGAGTTGTCAAAAGTCGTCAATATGAGGGAATGGGTTAAGGTGATTGGGATAGTGATACTCCTTCATTGCAATGTAGCTCTGTTGTGGGAAGTCTTTTGGTGCCCTCTTTAAAGAAAGTGGGGGTGTATATTGCTTTGCACAGGTTCGTCAGTCAGTTGGTCAGTCTATTGGTAGACCAAATAGTTTCAATCAATAACTTGTCAGTCTTGTCACATAGTCCTCATATTTCTTGGGGAGGTTGGTCATGATGAGTGGATGACCATTATATATTTTGAAGTCAGTAGGTGAAAGGTCAAGGTCAAACTTTAAGGACTCAGGTCAAACTAGACCAAATGGTTTCTGATTAGAAACTCTTTGAGCATTTCACTTAGAGTCTTCATATTTGGTGGGATGTAGATAATGTTAATGATTTGGAGGTCAGTAGGTGAATGGTCAAGGTCAAACATCAAAGGTAAGGTCCAGTTTTTATAACAGTACCAGTAATTTTATCCTTAATTCTTTAACTATTACGGATATAGACTAAAACTTAGCATGTGTACTCAGCTGATGAAGCGGCAACCTTTCAGAGGAGTTCTGCCAAGTTTTTTGGTCAAACTTTAAGGTCAACGGTCAAATTCATGTAAGTTTAGCCTTGACCATAACTTTGGATAGAATGAGTTGTATATGAAGAATTTCCATGCAATGGTCTTTAACCAAACAATGTTGTTTTCAAGTTTTTTCTCCATGCAATGGTCTTTAACGGAATAAAGTTGTTTTCAAACCTTGTTTCAGCAAGCACAATGTATGTCACAGTGTTACAATATGTGTGTTTGTGGATACATACTTGTACTCGTTCTTGTAACTTGTTACTTGTACTCGTTCTTGTTACTTGTGCAAGATCTTGTTACTTGTACTCATTCTTGTTACTTGTGCTAGATCTTGTTACTTGTACTCATTCTTGTTACTTGTACTCGTTCATGTTACTTGTGCTCGATCTTGTTACTTGTGTTCAATCTTATAACATTTTTGTTCCTCAAAGGAATGGAAAATATCTGAGCACAATTATTCATCAAGCAGAGATGGCATGTTGTGTGCAAGAACGTCTGAGCAAACATTTGTGCTATGTTCATGTTGACCAGATTTTCCCCATCCGTTTATAGGACAGCTATAGATACCTTTGATAAGTTTACTAAAGTTTTTATCATCAGTTATGCATTATTGTTAACACTGTTGGGTTTTTTTTTACTATCCTCTTAACATGATATTTACTAAAACATCTGGTTTAACCTTTTCTCCATAAATATTTATGTAAGAAATAATGAGATCATGAATCTTAAATACAGTAGTTTTTCTAATGCTACATGGACAGGCTTTTTTTAGCTATAGTAGAAACATATCTATATTAGTTCATAAGCAAACAGAGCAGACCCTGATCAGACAGCCCCAACAGGAGCTGTCAGATCTGGGTCTTCTCTATTTGCAAAAGCGTATTTATGGAGTTAAGGGTTATATGTTATTCGTTATACTAATGTATTTTATTCCTTGTCTCATCTCTGTGCTGTTGCTTTGTCAGGTACATGTACCTACATATTGATAACGGTCACACATAGTCTAGGCATATTAAATGCATAGATATTACCATATACCATAATATGATCTCTAATAAACGCCTCCCGGGGCATTACATTTTGTCAAAGGAGCAGCTTGCATTTTTACACAGGTAGTTGCTTAATCCATTCCTTCCTACTGAGGCCGTTTGACGCCTCTGTAAAAGCCTTTTTTTTTTCTTTTCTTTTTTAAACCATTGTGATAAATAGAGCATTTGCTCCTTAAGAGTAAACACTCTATTTATCACAATAGTTTCATTACAAAATTCTAAAATGTTCCTTTTTTTAAGTAAATACTCCTTTTGGGCAGATTTATTCAAAGACATTACAAAAATAGTCTAGGAGGGAATGGGTTAATGCAGTATGATAGCAATGCAGAAAGTTCTGGGGAACTTTTGGCATTGCTTTCAGTCCACATTAAGCTATGGCCTGCATTTCGAAAAAAATAAAATAATTTTTTTAACGGTTATTATACAGGGTTTTAGATGTTTTATTTATTGTTAGTCCCCACCCCCACCCCCTAGGAAGGGAGCGTTTATTAGAGCGGGGGCAGTTATTAGGGAGAATACGGTATCTCCGCAGCTTGTAAGGCTTCTGTATGACTATACCACTTCTTTATGTATATAATGCACCTAAAGTAATCATATCAATATTGAACTTGAAATTCCAGCCATATAGTGATAATGAACTGTATCTCAGAGCCATGCATAAAGATGTGTATTTGATCCTTTCCTTGTTGAATATTTATGCAAGAAATAACAATATCATGCATATTTATTAGCTGATTTTCTTAATGGCATATGTGCACAGGGAGTTTTGGTATTAGTAGAACTTGTAGAGTCAGATCTATAATACTAGAGTCAGATCTATAATAATTTCATGGGAAAACAGAGTAGCCATGGATCAGATGGTTTCTACATGATCCATCTGATCCGTCTACTCTGTTTGCAGTTACGTGGAAAAGCTTTTACATGAAGGAAAGGGTTAACCCTTTCCCTGTTCTGTACTTCAGCCAAATTTCGATACCTACTGAATATTCATTAACAAAATAGTTGTAAAGAAATATGGAAGGTGGAACATTGTAGACATGTTAGAAAGCAAGGAAACAGATCTATCAATTTCTATTAGCAAACAGAGTTGATCCTGATCAGACAGCTCCTCTAGGAGCCGTCTGATCTGGGTCTACTCTGTTTGCAAATGCGTTAAAACACGTTTATATGAGGGAAAGGATTAAATAGTAAAATGGTCATTTCTCCACCAAACCCTATGTTGTTACCACTATCTAGAATGGTGTCTAATAAGAGACGATTCTAATGTGTGATCTTAACATAAGGTTTGATAGAGAGATAGAGGAGCTACTCCTTATGAAGAAATAATGTGTGCATGTTATCAATGCCTTTTGTATCTTCTGTAATGATTTGGATTAAGGAAAAGAATATCATAGAGGATATTAAAGTATATACTCAATATGTAAATGTTAAATAAGCTTAGCTTTTTACTGGAACTTTTTTATGTCCTCTCTTCTGTAAGGAGGTAGCACTTAGATTTACCCTTGTCTGTCTGTCCATCAGTCAGTCCTTCTATCCAATGAGAATGCCCTGTATTGACACTTCTTTGTGCTGTGCATTACTCCAGAAATGTTTCACCCAGATTAATGAAACCTTGTAGGAAGACTGATTATTATGCAACAAAACCTTTTAATCCATGAATATTCATATAAGAAATAATGACATCATGATTAACTGAATATCTAATTATTATTCATGATCATTGATGTCATTATTTCTTCTATGAATATTCATGGAGTAAAGGGTTAAGTATATGTTTTGAGGTGATTATATGCCCACAGTAACATGCTAGTTATAGCCCTTCACTTTGGCCATAGCTACACAGTCATATGTGAGTGGGGACATCTGTGTCTTATAAACACATTTCTAGTTGTTTGTTTTGTTTGTCTGGTTAACTTAATAACGTACTTGTTTGTGTGTCTATTTAATATATTTCGTCCCTAATGAGTTTTCAATGTTTGAGAATTGTATTTGTAAATGCTATATGCTCTTTTGCAATTTTTATTCACAGTTGAAGCTTCTATTTGTTGATGAATGTGAGAAATATAAAGGCCTAATACATGTCCACTCCTTCGCTCATGACTTCCACTTGCGCTATATACAGGTGAGTTGCTATTTGTTGATGCGTGTGAGAAATATGAAGGTCTAATAATGTCTATTCTTTTGTCCATGGCTTCCAGTTATGTTATATACAGGTATGTTGCCATTTGTTTCTAAGTGTAAGAAATACATGTCAACTCCTTTGCAATACCCATAACATGTATGGCGGAGCCTCTTGTGTCTTCCTTCACCTGTAATTAGCTGGACACTGCAACATGACTGAAATATCCTGATACAAACAAACAAATACAAATACAAATATTTTATTAAGCATTAAGCAAAACACGTTGCTTTTAGCTATCAGAAAGCATCTGCACATAGTGAAAATACATGAAAAGTAATACATGTACAATGAACAAGGTAGATACAAACAAACAAACTCCTTTGCCCATGACTTCCCCTTTAGCTATATAGAGGTACATTGCCGTTTGTTTCTTAGTATGAGATATATTTAAGGCCTAAAGGGGTCATTTCACCGAGAAATCTTCCCTGAAGACTGAGCTGCGATCTCAGAGCGTGGCTTGGTCGCCGCAGGTCGCACGTAGTCGACAGTTGACCGAGGGTTGGTCGTGCCTTGGTCTCCCGTGGTCGCACATGGTCGAGGATTGGTCTCCCGGAAAAACAGATCGTAGCTCGGTTTTTGACATGTCAAAAAACCGAGCCTCGACCTAAAAGTCGCAGGGAGAGCGTCGAAAGAGCGAGGGAGATCGAGGAAAGAACGCATTGGTCGTGAGACGATCGAAACTAGAGCTAGGACGAGCGAGGCTCAGTCTTCTCGAGCGAGAACTGGTCGCGCGAATGGTCGTGCTGCTCGACCCCTGCTCTATCCTCGCTCGATCCGTGCGATCTAGCTTCGCTCTTTTGCGATTAAGTCTCTCTCCGCGCGACCTGTCCCAGACCTTCCCTAGATCCGTACGTTCCATATTATTTCCATTGGCGACCTCTGTGCGCTTAAGCTTCAACCAAATAAGATCGACCCTCGCTTAACTTGCGGTTCTATAGATCTTCTATAGTTAGTGTCCATCTTTGCAATTCTAGGCCCCACTCTGGCCAAAAGTTCGTCAAACATCTCCGGGGGCATACGGAGATAGGTCCGGTAGGTAGCTTCATCTCCCAGCCTCAGTTCCGTCATGAGGGAGGTGTACTGACAATAATGTTCCTCTGGTGTTCACGCAGCTCCTTTTCAGCATGGTTAGCATAACCAGAGAGTCTTGCTGCAATTTCAGGGAATGGTGCTGTAATACAATAGCATGATGCAGAGCGATTGGGTCCATGTTATCCCTTCGGAGACTGGTCAAAAACTGATGGTCGGCCAACGATCGCCGGGCATTGTATAACGATCGCAGTGGGTCGCGCACAAATCCGTGCAACTAAAACCAATGTGCGCGTAGCTCGGGTGAGACTCTGTCGAGAAAAGATCGAGAATTGGTCGTCTTAGCGAGGCTAGAACGTTCGAGATCGCATCTAAATCGTATTGATCGAGGGTACATTGCAACTCGTACGTAGCTAGATCGGCCGGGAACGAGTCTTGGTCGGCCGAGGTCGCGCGCTTGCGAGGATAGATCGCCGAGAGATCGAGGCAATGTCGCAGAATGGTCGAACAGAACGAACCTTGGTCGTGTCAAGATCGCTTCAGATCGAGTGGATAGACGTAGCTAGAGCGTATATAGAGCGTGTGTAGAGCGTATAGGACGTATATAGAGCGTACACATCGAAGGTCAAACGAGCTAACATCGAACATAGAGCGTGCACAGATAATAATGGGGTAGGTCGCACGGTTTTTGTCCGCGACTATGGGAAAACCGAGCTGCGATTAAGGTCGCGAGTGGTCGCGTGCGACTTGTCCAGGTCGTACTCGGTGAAATGACCCCATAACATAATGCATTTATTACTAAGTGTGAAAAATATAGAGGCCTAATACATGTCCACTCCGTCTCTCATTGCTTCCTCTTACATTATAATTATATAGGTTTGTTACTAAATGTGAGAAATAGGTAATCACTAACCCAGTGTCTGCAGCTATTACTAAACTGCAGTTGAAACATTTCCCTGCTGAATAACACCTTTACTGTAGATAAATAATCCTTTTAATCTTTTGAATGTTGTATTCCCTCTAATAAACCACTTAAATAAATGACTTCTTATGATGCTGGAGGGATGGGGTGCTTTTTTAAGAAAATAAATAAATAAATGGCCATTTAAGACAGATTATACTGTATAGGTTTAATACAAGCTGTAGCTTAATGCAGACTGAAAGCACGCCCACTATGGTGCTTTTATTATGCCCCCCAGATCAAATCTGGGGGGCATATTGTTTTTGCCCTGTCTGTCTGTCTGTTTGTTTGTCAGCAACTTTAACATTGGTCATAACTTTTGAGCCAGTACAGATAGAGACTTGATATTTGGCATGCATATGTATCTCATAAAGCCGCACATTTTGAGGGGTGACATGTCAAGGTCAAGGTCATCCTTCAAGGTCAGAGGTCAAATATATGGGTCAAATCACCGACTTTAACATTGGCCATAACTTTTGGACCAGTAAAAATAGAGACTTGATATTTGGCATGCTTGTGTATCTCATAAGCTGTACATTTTGAGGGGTGACATGTCAAGGTCAAGGTCATCCTTCAGGGTCAAAGGTCAAATTGTCTGTTTCTTTGTCTGTAACTTTAACATTGGTCATAACTTTTTAGCCAGTACAGATAGTGACTTGATATTTGGCATGCGTATGTATCTCATAAAGCCGCACATTTTGAGGGGTGACATGTCAAGGTCAAGGTCATCCTTCAAGGTCAGAGGTAAATATATGGGTCAAATCACTGACTTTAACATTGGCCATAACTTTTGGACCAGTAGAGATAGAGACTTGATATTTGGCATGCTTGTGTATCTAATGAAGCTGCACATTTTGAGTGGTGACATTTCAAGGTCATTCTTCAGGGTCAAAGGTCAAATTGTCTGTTTGTCTGTAACTTTAACATTGGTCATAACTTTTGAGCCAGTACAGATAGAAACTTGATATTTGGCATGCATATGTATCTCATAAAGCCACACATTTTGAGGGGTGACATGTCAAGGTCAAGGTCAGAGGTCAAATATATGGGTCAAATCACCGACTTTAACATCGGCCATAACTTTTGAACCAGTAGAGATAGAGACTTGATATTTGGCATGCTTGTGTATATCATGAAGCTGCACATTTTGAGGGGTGACATGTCAAGGTCATACTTCAGGGTCAAAGGTCAAATTATCTGTTTTTTGGCTGTAACTTTAACGCAACCTTAACATTGGTCATAACTTTTGAGTCAGTACAGATAGAGACTTGATATTTGGCATGCATATGTATCTCATAAAGCTGCACATTTTGAGGGGTGACATGTCAAGGTCAAGGTCATCCTTCAAGGTCAGAGGTCAAATATATGGGTCAAATCACCGACTTTAACATTGGCCATAACTTTTGGACCAGTAAAAATAGAGACTTGATATTTGGCATGCTTGTGTATCTCATGAAGCTGTACATTTTGAGGGGTGACATGTCAAGGTCAAGGTCATCCTTCAGGGTCAAAGGTCAAATTGTCTGTTTCTTTGTCTGTAACTTTAACATTGGTCATAACTTTTGAGCCAGTACAGATAGTGACTTGATATTTGGCATGCGTATGTATCTCATAAAGCCGCACATTTTGAGGGGTGACATGTCAAGGTCAAGGTCATCCTTCAAGGTCAGAGGTAAAATATATGGGTCAAATCACTGACTTTAACATTGGCCATAACTTTTGGACCAGTAGAGATAGAGACTTGATATTTGGCATGCTTGTGTATCTAATGAAGCTGCACATTTTGAGGGGTGACATTTCAAGGTCATTCTTCAGGGTCAAAGGTCAAATTGTCTGTTTGTCTGTAGCTTTAACATTGGTCATAACTTTTGAGCCAGTACAGATAGAAACTTGATATTTGGCATGCATATGTATCTCATAAAGCTGCACATTTTGAGGTGTGACATGTAAAGGTCATCTTTCAGGGTCAAAGGTCACCGACTTTAACATTGGCCATAAATTTTGAACCAGTAGAGATACAGACTTGATAGTTTGTATATATGTGTTTCTCATTTGGCTGCACAGTTTGAGGGGTGACATGTCAATGTCAAGGTCATCTTTGAAGGTCAAAGGTCATTAACATTGGCCATAACGTTTGAACCAGTAGATATACAGCCTTGATACTGGTATGCATGTGTATCTCATGAAGCTGCACAGTTTGAGGGGTGACATGTCAAGGTCATCCTTCATGGTCAAAGGTCACCAACTTTTAACATTGGCCATAACTTTTGAACCATTAGAGATACATACTTGATATCTGGTATGCATGTGTACCCCATGAAGCTGCACAGTTTGAGGAGTGACATGTCAAGATCAAGGTCATCCTTCAGGGTCAAATATCATATTGAGGGGGCATAGTGTTTCACAAACACATCTTGTTATAGATAATACAGTACTGAATTTTTGAAGTGGGCTGGTCCTTCAGTTCTTCCAGTATGAAATGCTTAAAGTGCAGCCCCTGATCAAAGAGCTCCTCTAGGAGCCCCTTGATCTGGGTCTAAACTGTTTGAAAATCCCAGTACACTCCTTTCCCATATTGAAAGGGTTAAAGCTAGACCTTGCTGTTACTGAAGATTGAGACTTATATAGTACTGAAGGAGCACTCTGATCTGAGTCTACACTGTTTGCAAATTCCAGTACACTCATATGCCCCATTCATAAGCTTAATCTTTTCCTCCATAAATACGCCTTTCTACGCCTAGTCTCTCCTAGTAATAGTCTCTTTTTGAAACCATTATGATAAATAGAGCATTTGCTCCTATAGGAGCAAATGCTCTATTTATCACAATGGTTTCAAACTACAAAATTCTAAAAAAATTGCTTTTCTCTAGTAAGTAGTTATTGCTCCTGTTTGGTAGATTTATCCAAAGTGGTTGGATCTAAAATAGCCTATGGAGTAGTGGGTTATTACACAATGATAGTAATGCATTTACCTCCATCTCTTTTGACCCTTCCCTGTTGAATATTCATGTAAGAAATAATGTCATCATGAATATTTATTAGTTTAATAAGTTTTATAATGGCATGTACACATGAATGTTTGGTATTGGAAGAAACTGTAAAGTCAGATCTATAATAATTAGGACCCTGGAGCCCTATAGTAATCACATTTTCTGTCTGTTCGTTCGTCAACACTTTTGATGTGATGCGATAACTCATACAGTACTTCACATATTGATTTCATAATAAGGGCATGTGCTTAGTATCATCAGAGGAAGACACCTATAGCTTTTTGGTTGAATCAGATCACTATGTCTAGAGCTTTCTGCCCTTGATTACAGAGCCCTCTCTGACTGAGTCAGTTTTCTAGTTTCATCAGCAAATAGAACAGACCCTTATCAGACAGCTCCTACAAGAGCCCTCTGATCTGGGTCTACTATGTTTTCAAAGGTGTGAAAAAGCATTTATATGAAGGAAAGGGTTAAAGAGAGGTTTTATAGTCTGTATTTTATATGGTGTATGTATTTATCTCTGCAGGCCTATATCAGTGGTCAGCAAGATGTGCTCAAGTCCGGCTACTACCTGTCAGGACTACTGACAGACTTTGTAAAGGTTTACCCATATGCTCCCAGCTTCTCACGGAACTTCCTCCTCAGAGGTAATGTCTCTCATGGCAAACCGAGAAATATTATGCTTCTGAGTTTCTGATTTATCGGGTACCTGATTTTGAGCTTTTTACAAATGAAAGGCAATTTCCAGTTTAACTCATTCCCTCCTAGACTATATATTTAGACCTAACCTCTTTGAATTAATCTACCGAAAAGGAGCATTTACTAGAGAAAAGGAAAACTTTATAATTGTGTAGTTTTGAAACCATTGTGGAGCAAATGCTCTATTTATCACAATGGTTTCTTAACCCTTTCCCTGTTCTATGTTTATTACAAATTTCAATACCTACTGAGTATTCATTGATAAAATAGTTATACTGAAATATGCAAGGTGGAACATTGTACCTATCTTAGAAAGTATAGAAACAGATCTTTCAAATTCCATTAGCAAACAGAGCAGACCCTGATCAGACGGCTCCTTTAGGAGCCGTCTGATCTAGGTCTACTCTGTTTGCAGATGCGTGAAAACACGTTTATATGAGGGAAAGGGTTAATATGACTTTTACAGAGACGTCAAAATGCTTCACTAGGAGGGAATGTGTTAAAACTTAATAAAAAAAAATGCCCGTTGATCTGGTTTTACTTTGTTTGTAAATACATTGAGAATATTAGAGTTGTATTAATCTTATACTCCATGAATATTCTTGTAAGAAATAGTGACATCATGAATATTATAATGGCACAGTCATGATCACAGAAGACGTTTTTGGCCATGGCAGAAACTGTAGAATCATAGCTATATTATTCGATAAGCACACAGAGCAGACCCTGATCAGACAGGAGCCATCTGATCTGGGTCTACTCTGTTTACAAAGGCTTAGAAAGGTGTATCTATGGAGAAAAGGATTAACCTTTTATCTGATAGAGGCACATTTTCACACATTTGTGAACAAAGCTTACATAGAATAAATAGGTTGGTAGGAGCTGTCTGATCGGGTTATCTCTTTGCTGTCGAAATAGTGTAGATTTGTTTCAACAGTTTCTTCCTTGGCTAAAGTCCAGTTGATCTGTCCCCATTTAAACATGAGTAGTTGGTGTCATTAACTCCTCCTTCAATTTGAAAGTTATTGAATTCATATTTGGCATACATAATAACCATGAATATGTAGATGTTCAAAATGCTTAACATTGCAGAATGATTTCCCCTTGAACTTTGAGTAATACATGTATTTGTCATTTTTGTATGAAACACTGGTAGATGGTGTCGCAAACTCTTCTTTTAATTTGAAAGTTAAAGAATTGATACTTGCCATACATAATAATCACACACAAATAATAGGTGTACAAGATGCAGTTTTCATAGAGCCAGGCATAGCAGAATTACCTCCCCTTGAACTTTGAGTATTTTATGTACAAGGCTGCCATGCAGGGGTATTCATCACCTCTAGTGATAGTTGTTGTTTGCTTTATTTCAGATGTTGTTTCTATCCCTGAGCCAACATGTAGCAGTGAGGATTTGTATGAGTACATGTTGAAGCATGCTAACCTTTACTCCATGTCTGTGCTCAAAATGGTCCTGCCAGAACATGAGATAGACCAGGTAAGAACTGATCACTGTTATATCTCTTTTCCATGACTTCGTGCTACCACTGTATACCTAGCCCAGTCATGATGACAAAGAGTTGATGTCTGATGAAGATTTACACTGTATGTGAATTCATATAACCTGTATGTCTAATTGGAACAGTCAAAATGAGTGTTATGAGGGAATCTAATTCTACCCCGACAAAGGCGGAGGGATAAAGTTTTGGCCTTGTCCGTCCGTTCATATGTCAGTCCGTCCATATGTCCCAGACTTATATCTCACAAGCTGTTCAGAGTTTTTCTTTGAAGCTTTGTGCAAATGTTTAGTACCATAAAAGAATATGGACCTGCAAGTAATATTCACAGTGAATATGGAACACCAGAGTAATGGCCCTTTGTTTGCCAAAAACATAACTTTTTTGTCTGTCTGTAGCCATATCTCAAAAACTGTTTGGAGTTTCTCTATCAAACATTGTGTAAAAGTAGCATGATGAAATTTAGCCCTGCAAGTATCATTCAAATTGACCTTGGAACACTAGAGTTATGGCCCTTTGTTTGCCAAAAACATAACCTTTTTTGTCTGTCTGCAGCCATATCTCAGAAACTATTTGGAGTTTTTCTATCAAGCAATGTGTAAATGTTAAGTAGCATAAGGAAATGTGGCCTTGCAAATATCATTCACATTGTCCTTGGAACACCAGAGTTATGGTCCTTTGTTTGCCAAAAATTAACCTTTTGTCCATCTACAGTCATATGTCAGAAAGGGTTTAGTGTTTTTCAATGAAACTTTGTGTAAATGTTTAATCCATTCCCTCATATTAACGACTTTTGACAACTCTGTAAAAGTCATTTTCTGAAACCATTGTGATAAATAGAGCATTTGCTCCTATAGGAGCAATTGCTCTATTTATCACAATGGTTTCAAACTACAAAATTAAAAAAAAAATCCTTTTCAGGAACCGATTCTTGTGAAAAACCATGAGCATGCCTTGATAAGCCATGAGAAAAGAGAGGTAAATTCATTGGACCAGTCCTTCTCCAAGAAGAAGGTAGAGAGCTACAATATTGGGCTGATCATCCTTGAAGATTCACTGAATGCTGAGCCCGAAATAGCTGGAGAGAAGAAGGCCCTGAGACTGCAGTTCTTTATTGTGCTGACCAGTTCACTGGACATATTCCCCAGACATACTCTCGAAAAGGATCTCAACATGCTGATGGCCAAATCCAAACCAGGTGCTTATATTGTATAAATTATTTTGTACAATTTTAATATAAAGTTTAACTCATTTATTCAGCAAATACTCACTCGTAGATCTGGTATCACTCTAAATAGTCATTGAGTGCCAGTTTGTATGCCCCCATTGCTTGCTTTGGTGGCATGTAGAATTTGAACTGTTCGTGTGTGTGCATGATTCCGTCTACAGCTTGTGTTCAGCATATATCCTCTATTACTTGAGGTAGGAATGCTGAATTTTTATATGTGAGTATGTCTTGGGATGGCAGAGTGTCTCAGAAAGTTTTTTAGACTCCCATGATTATTCTTCAATACCATTACCTGATAGAGACGCCATTTGACACCTTTGCAAACAGAGTAGACCCAGATCAAATGGCTCCTGTAGGAGGAGCTGCCTGACCATGGTCTGCTGACATTGCTTATGGAATAATATAGATCTGATTCTACAGCTTCTACCATGATCAAACATTCATGTGTTCATATGTCATGAAGAAAAAATTAACCTAATTAATATTTATGAGGTCATTATTTCTTAACCCATTCCCTCATAAACTATTTTTAGATCCAACCTCTTTGTATAAATCTACCAAAAAGGAGCATTTACTAGAGAAAAGGAACATTTTTAGAATTGTGTAGTTTAGAAACCATTGTGATAAATAGAGCATTTGCTCCTATGGAGCAAATACTCTATTTATCACAATGGTTTCAAAAAGTGACTTTTACAGAGGCGTAGAAAGGCGTATTTATGGAGGAAAGGGTTAAATGAATATTCGTCAGATAAAGGGTTAAAGAAGTCCTGCAGATTGTGTTTTATCAGTTTGTTAATTTGATTTTGCTAAAGGGCGTGTTGAGGTGCCAGACCTGAAGCAGCAGATTGCCATCAAGCAGACACCAGGACTTCAAACTGGGATGACAAACTACCTTGGCTACTCCAACAGACACCAGCCTCCGATGTACAAGCTTCTACAGCGAGAGGCTGTACAAGTCAAGTATGTACCCCAAAGTATATTAGCCTTACAATTTATTTACAAATTCACTATAGCATAGTGTTATTTGCAGGTGATTGAGAGATTTTGTTTTAAAATCTTTTACCCAAAAAAAGTTTTTGGACACACAGTCTAACCCCCCACCCCCACCCCCTTTTGGTTTGTGAAGCTGATTAACCCTTTCTTTCATATAAATGCCTTTTCATGCATTTGCAAACAGAGTAGACCCAGATCAGACAGTTCCTATAGTATATATCTGATTTTACAGGTTCTGCCCTAGTCAAAATGTCCTGTGTTCATGTGCCATTATAAAAAATAATTTAATTAATATTCATGATGTCATTATTTCTTACATGAATATTAAACAGGGAAAGGGTTAAGTCAATTTGGCATCATTTTGATAACTTCAAATTTGACTGACATAGT
The DNA here is from genome assembly GCA_963576725.1 of Azorinus chamasolen. Classification (NCBI taxonomy): domain Eukaryota; kingdom Metazoa; phylum Mollusca; class Bivalvia; order Cardiida; family Solecurtidae; genus Azorinus; species Azorinus chamasolen. The sequence goes on along the minus strand of OY755243.1, from coordinate 53,563,043 downwards.
AGCAAATAGTGTAGACCCTGATCAAAATGCTCCCTCTGGTCTACACTATATGTCAAAGTTTGTCCATTGGAATACTTACGGTAATTAGAGTCTTAATTGTAACATTAACTGGTATCTGACAAGTCCATTCCCAAATAACATACATCACATTTCACCTGGATCTGAATTGTTTTGGCCAGTAGTTTCTTAATCCTTTCCCCCATAATTATGCCTTTCTATGCCTTTGCAAAAAGAGAAGACCCAGGGTCTGCTCTGTTTGCTTATGATATACTATAGATATGGTTCTACAGTTTCTACTATGGCGAAACATGTCCATGTGCCATTATAAAAATTAATCTAATCAATAATCATGATGACACTGTTTCTTACATGAATATTCATGGTGTAAAGCTTTAATGCTTACCACATGTTAGAAAGCATTTTAGAACATTTACTTGATTTCACCTTTTTATGCCCCTGCAAACATAGCAGACCCAGATCAGACATCTCCTGTTGATCAGTGTCTGTATATTACAGAATTGATTCTCTGCTGTGTACCATGGCAATATTTTTTTATGCCCCCCAACAGTAATCGCATTGTCAATCCGTCCCAAATTTCATGTCCCTTCTGCAACTTTTTTTATCTGTGAATGGATTTCAAAATAAACTGGCACAAATATTCACCACACAAAGACGATGTGTCGTGTTTGACTCCCTGGTCCATTGGTCAAAGGTCTAGGTCATCCTTCAGGGTCAAAGGTCGGAGGCATAAGTGTTTCACAAACACACTCTTGTTTTAGTAAATATGTTATATTTTTCAAGAATTAATTAATAGTCATATTGTGTGGAGTCTTGCTTGAATATTCATCAAGCGACCACTTAGATGAAATCCTTTTTGGACTTTCAAATATGAAGCTGCTTAAAGATTTGGAAATATAATATACATCTCTAGAGGGTCACTAGAGTTGACTACTATAATACAATTGCTGTAATATATTTGTTAGGGCTAAAATAGAGAACATGGCAGTGATGTCTATGGACAAGTGTAGGAGGGACTGCTTGTGGACCAAGATGTTGATGGGGTATGAGCAAGCTCAGGAGGAGAAGAGGAAAAAGAGGAGCGACACTGAAGACAGTAGGGAGGTAATACTTGGTGTAAACCCTATAACCAAAGGTCGAGATAAGATGCATAAATTAAATATTTTCAAGAATAACTCATTTATTTCTCCCCCAAACCCTATGTTATGACCACTCTTTAGAATTGTCTTAAAGAGATTGTACTTGTAATTCTTGATTTTTGGCAGGGCAGGCAGTGTAGAATCATATCTATAACATTTAACCCTTCATATAATCACTGATTTGCTAACAGAGTAGACTCAGATAAGTCGGCTCCTGTAGGAGTTGTCTTACCAGGGTCTGCTCTGTTTGCTTATGACTTGATATAGATATTATTTTACAGTTTTTGTCTATGCAAGTATGAATAGGTATAAACAGGGGAAGGGTTAAGTAGTGACTTAAGAGAGGATCTACTATAATGCTAGACACAGTTGTAGTTTACAGGAATGTAATATACTGACTTTGCATCCAGTCCCTAGGTCGCCTATCCTATGATGAGTTCAGAGAGCTGTTGGGCCGGGTTCACATGGTGCCTTTGCATGAGATGGATGAGCAGCTGGTACCCTTCCTACAGATGAGTGACGCCTGGTACCAGGGACTTGCTAATGTGCTCAACACTAAATACCAAGAGAACATGAAGCGGTGCTACAGTAATCCTGAAAACAGTCTTGAGAAACACCTGGTAGGTATTGGCTGTGGAGGACCTTTGCCTTAAACCTTTACTCTATAGATACACATTTGCAAACAGTGTAGACCCAGATCAGATGGCTCTGGTGAGAGCCATCTGACTAGGCTCTGCTCTGTTGGCTTATGAAATGATATAGATATGATTTTACTGTTTTGGTAAAAAATTCCTGTATTGATATGTCATTATAAAAGAGAAGCTATCTAGTATTCATGGTGTCATTATTAGCTCGTCTGTTTCGAAGAAATCACAAGCTATTGTTGTAACTCTGGCGTCGTCGTCATCGTTGTTGCCCGAAATCTTAACATTGACCATAACTTCTTCAATTTTTCATTTACAACCTTCATTTTTGGTATGCATGTTCATCTTGACAAGGCCTATCCATACATACCAAAATGATAACAGACGAGCGTTCGCACCCGCTTGCGGTGCTCTTGTTTCTTAACCCTTTCCTCCATAGGGTATTTTTAGACCCAAACCTCTTTGAATGAATTTTCTACCAAAAAGGAGCATTTACTAGAGAAAATGAAAACATTAGAATTGTGTAGTATTGAAACATTGAGATAAATAGAGCGTTTGCTACTATGGAGCAAATGCTCTATTTATCACAATGGTTTCATGAAGTGACTATTACAGAGTCGTAGAAAGGTGTATTTATGGAGGAAAGGGTTAACCCTTTCCCTGTTCAATATTCATGTAAAAAAATGATGCATATATTTTTTATTAGCTAAATATGTATAATGGCATATGTACACATGAGGTTTGGGTATTGGTAAAACCTGTAGAGTCAGATCTATTATACATGTACTTCCATAAGCAAACAGAGAGACCCAAATCAGACATCTCCTATAGGAGCCGTCTGATCTTAATCTACTCTGTTGTGTGAGGTGTGAAAAGATACTTATATGAAGGAAAGGGTTAAATGAATATTAATGAAAGAAAGAGTTCAATTAATTATTAAAATCAGCATTTTAGTGTTGCTTTGTTCTTACAATATCAAAATATTATGGACTTAACCCTTTCCTCCATAATTACACCTTTCTACGCCTCTGTAAAAGTCACTTTTTGAAACCATTGTGATAAATAGAGCTCTTTTTATCACATTGGTTTCAGAACTATACAATTCTATAATGTTCCTTTTCTCTAGTAAACGCTCCTTTTTGGTAGATTCATTCAAAGAGGTTGGATCTAAAAACAGCCTATGAGGGAATGGGTTAAATACATATTGCTAGTCTGTATTGGATTACCCATTACCTCATGAATATTCATGTAAGAAATAATGACATTACAAACACTAATTCACTGAAGGAGCCGTCTGATCAGGGTCTACTCTGTTTGCAAAACAGTAATCATCATCATCATTTACTGGCCTTCATCGATATATTTGATACAGACAAATGTTGTAAACCCAGATCAAGTGCTCCATACAAATGATTTTGGTCTTCACTGTTTGTAAATGTCCAATGCTCATTCACCATGAAGTTGGCCATACTTATGAGTATGTCTCTATGATGTCTGTTCCATTTTTTACAGATAATCATAAACCCTCGCTGTCTTGATCTAGTCATGCTGCTATCCATTGACAGTCAAAATGGAAAAACAGTAAGTTTTCTTCTTACAGTGTCCTCATTTCAATGCCTGGTATCCCTTGTAAAGGGACATAAGCAAACTGTGTAGACTTAGAACAGGGTCTGCATTGTTTGCTTTACAAATGTCCTAGCTGTACAACAATATTATAGATTTCTTGTGGAAACATATAGTAGAGCCTGTCTTAAACGGCAGTATGGATTAAATTTGTTCTCTATGTTAAATTTTGGCCTTTGAATCCTGAATGTTCAATGCTGGAATGATCCATTAATGTTTATCCAGAGTCCATTCAGTATGATATGCATTGAAGGTGTTAGATGAATTTTAAATTCAGGGTCTACACTGTTTGCAAATATCTATTACTCATTCCTGACTTTCAAAGGGTTAATTGTGTGTATATCTTTTCAGGGAATATATGCCGTGTTTCGCAAACCAGCTAAGGAACAAGAGAGCATGTTACCATCAGTTCAGAATCTACCCGAGCAGAGTGAACAATTTGTGAATGCTTGCTGCTTTCACTTATGGAGCTCGATGGTCTGATTAGTCTAATGACAAATTTTACTATTGCCTTAACCCTTTCCCGGATGAATATTCATGTAAAAAATAATGAGATCATAAATATTTATTAGCTGAATATTAATAATGGCATATGTACACATGAATTTTTGGCTTTGGTAGAAACTGTAGTCATATCTGTTATAATTTCCTCAACAGAGCAGACCCTGATCAGACAGCTGTCACAGGAGCCGTCCGATCTGGTGCTCTATGATCAGGGTCTGATTTGTTTTGCTAAACAATCTTTTATATCTGATTCTGCACTGTCTACCAATTCCAAAATACATGTACCCTTCTTTATGTACCATTATAAAAAAATTCAGTTAATTGATACTGTATGTTGTCTCTAATAAACACGCCAGGGGGCGGAGGTTCTTGCATTTTGTACACAGGTGCTGGCTTTGTATAAAATGGAAGCAATGGAAGAAGCTCTTTCAGTCTGCATAAAGCTACCAGCTGTATTTCTACAGTATTCATGAATTCATAAATTATTACATGAATATTCATGGAATGAAGGATAATCTGCAATTTGCATGTTGAGGACAATACAGTAAACAACTGTTGTAAATGTTCTCTATTGGGGTTCGTCATAACATGTGCAGGTAGGTTGGATCCCAAGGAAACTCAGCGTTAGTCAGGATGCAAACAGACAATTTGGTTGTGTTTTTGCTGAAGATGTTGGCAGTAAAAGTAGTGGTGTTGAAAAGGTTAGATCAAATGCTTGTACCCAAAGGCATTACTTGTATATTATGATTATACTATCACTACTGAAGACAGTGACAGTAAAAGTAGTGGTGTTGAAAAATTTAGAACAAAGGTTTGGGTTATAAAGGCATTTTATTATGGATTTTATGCTACTACTGATGATCTTTACATGAGATTAGAAGTTCTTTACAGTAAAAACTCTCTATAACGGCCACTAATTTACATCAAGTATTTTGTGTTAAAGGCAGGTGGCTGCTTAAAGCAAGGTGAAAGTAAAACAGAATGCTCCTATAGGAGCATTCTGTTTTACTTTCACCTTGCTTTAAGCAGCCACCTGCTCTAAATTCCAAATAACACAATTTAGTGGCCATTACATTTACATGATATTAGAAGTTCTTTAGTTCAACATTCAGCTGCTTATTTACAATGAAATTATATTTTAGTTTACTATATACCGGTACATGCACTACATTTAGCTGCTTATTTACAAAATTATATGTTAAGTTTACTATATACCGGTACATGCACTACATTTAGCTGCTTATTTATGAAATTATATTTTAGTTTACTATATACCGGTACATGCACTATTGAGCTGTACCACTTGAAAATTGTCACTAAGACATTGAAACAGGACAAAGCCAGATCTGTGTCTATTCTACTTTTACCCTTTTCCTGTTCTATGTTCATTCCAAATTTCAATACCTACTGAATAATTATGGACAAAATAGTAATAATGATATATGGAAGATGGAACATTGTAGCCATTTTAGAAAGTATTGAAACAGGTCTATCAAATTCCATTAGCAAACAGAGCAGACCCTGATCAGACGGCTCCTATAGGAGCTATCTGATCTGGGTCTATTCTGTTTGCAAATTCATGAAAACACGTTTATATGAGGGAAAGGGATAATACATGATGCTGTCCACATGATGTGTATCAGTAATATATGTCATTTATTGTAGAAAGTTTTGAAAGTGATCACTCAAAAAAAAAAAATCCATGGCCTTTAAGACAGGTGATAGCTTAAGGCGGGATGAAAATAATGAAAGGAGCTTTCATCATTATTTTCATTCTGCACAAAGCAGACACCTGCTTTTACACACAGTCATGTTTATTCTGTAAAGAGGTTTTAATGTTCTCCTGATGTAGAGATGGCTGTAGAATAGGAACTGACATGATAATACATGTATATATGGTTTGTATATGTTTTTTCACTTTTCTAGAGTTATCACTGTTGATGCTATTGTATGTGTATATCAGACGTTTTTATAAATACATGTACATGTATGTATAAATGAAATGAAAAAAAAACATGTAAATGCGTGTACACAAAAATGAGTTTTATTGAAAAATTTCTGGGCGTTTAATTGATTTGATATCCAGGATTTGCTATGGAATATATTCATATCTTTTTTGTATAACAGAAATTTCCAAATAGAGGTTATGTGCAATAGATCATATGATCGAAACATGCATTTGAAACTTAGTGTGTTGTGTTGATAGTTCTTTCCTTTGTTATCCATTTTTAGCTCACCAGAGCACAAAGTGCTCAGGGTGAGCTTTTGTGATCGCCTGATGTCCGTCGTCCGTCGTCGTGCGTCGTCCCGCGTCAACAATTTGAACCTTTAAAAATCTTCTCCTCTGAATCTACAGGGTTCTCAGCTTTCATCTTTGGTACATAGCATCACCTATAGGTCCTCTACAAAAGTTATATAAATAATGCCCCTGGGGTCAAAATTGGCCCCGCCCCAGGGGTTGAAAGTTTTCAATAGAAACATATAGTAAACCTTTGAAAATCTTCTCCTCTGAAACCAGAAGGTTCTCAGCTTTCATATTTGGCACATAGCATCATGTTCAGGTCCTCTACAAAAGTTATATAAATTATGACCCTGGGGTCAAAATTGGCCCCGCCCCAGGGGTGGGAAGTTTTCAATAGAAACAAATAGTGAAATCTTTGAAAATCTTCTCCTCTGAAACTGGAAGGCTCTCATCTTTCATATTTGGCACAGAGCATCATGTTCAGGTCCTCTACAAAAGTTATATAAATTATGGCCCTGGGGTCAAAATTGGCCCCGCCCCAGGGGTGGGCAGTTTTCAATAGAAACAAATAGTGAAATCTTTGAAAATCTTCTCCTCTGAAACTGGAAGGCTCTCAGCTTGCATATTTGGCACAGATCATCATGTTCAGGTCCTCTACAAAAGTTATATAAATTATGGCCCTGGGGTCAAAATTGGCCCCGCCCCAGGGGTGGGCAGTTTTCAATGGAAACAAATAGTGAAATCTTTGAAAATCTTCTCCTCTGAAACTGGAAGGCTCTCAGCTTGCATATTTGGCACAGATCATCATGTTCAGGTCCTCTACAAAAGTTATATAAATTATGGCCCTGGGGTCGAAATTGGCCCCGCCCCAGGGGTGGGCATTTTTCAATAGAAATATATAGTGAAATCTTTGAAAATCTTCTCCTCTGAAACAAGAAGGCGCTCAGCTTTCATATTTGGCACATAGCATCATGATCAGGTCCTCTACAAAAGTTATATTAATTTTGACACTGGGGTCAATATTGGCCCCGCCCCAGGGGTGGGTAGTTTTCGGAATAGAAACAAATAGTGAAATCTTTAAAATCTTCTCCTCTGAAACTGATAGGCTCTCATCATTCATATTTGGCACAGAGCATCATGTTCAGGTCCTCTACAAGAGTTATATAAATTATAGCCCTGGGGTCAAAATTGGCCCCGCCCCAGGGGTGGGCTGTTTTCAATGGAAACAAATAGTGAAATCTTTGAAAATCTTCTCCTCTGAAACTGGAAGGCTCTCAGCTTGCATATTTGGCACATAGCATCATGTTTAGGTCCTCTACAAAAGTTATATAAATTATGGCCCTGGGGTTCAAATTGGCCCCGCCCCAGGGGTGGGAAGTTTTCAATGGAAACAGATAGTGAAATCTTTGAAAATCTTCTCCTCTGCAACTGGAAGGCGCTCAGCTTTCATATTTGGCACAGAGCATCATGTTCAGGTCCTCTACAAAAGTTATATAAATTATGGCCCTGGGGTCAAAATTGGCCCCGCCCCAGGGGTGGGTAGTTTTCAGTAGAAACATATAGAGAAAACTTTGAAAATCTTCTCCTCTGAAACTGAAAGGTTCTCAGATATCATATTTGGCTCATAGCATCATGTTCAAGTCCTCTACAAAAGTTATATAAATTATGTCCCTGGGGTCAAAATTGGCCCGCCCCAGGGCCGGCTAGTTTTCTATAAAAGCATATAGTGAAAACTTTGAAAATCTTCTCCTCTGATTGTCTGGTGAGCGCTTCAGGGCCATTCTGGCCCTCTTGTTTTTTATAACACATACTGTATTTTCCCTAAATATTGAGAGACTCATCTGCCCTTCTCCACCAGTGTGTAATTTGCATTGTTTTGATTAATCCTTTCCCTGTTCAATATTCATGTAAGATATACTGACATCATGAATATTTATTAGATTGATTTTATAATGTAACCTTTTCAAGCTAACTTTTTGCTTTATAAAAAACGTGCAGAATCAGAACTATATCATGTCAAAAGCAAACAGATAGAAGCCATCTGATCTGGGTCTGTCCTGTTTGCAAATGCATGAAAAGGCGTTTACACGATGGAAAGGATTAAAGGAAACTGATGAAATAGCAAATAGTATTGACTCTGATCAGACAGCTCCTTAAGGAGCAGATTGATCTGGGTCTGCACTTTTTGCATCAGTTTGTCTGTCCGAATATTTATGGAAATTATGGTATATGTATTTTATATAATGATGATCTAGAGGAATAGGTATGGAATTGAATAGATATGGAATTGAATAGGTATGGAATTGAATAGGTATGGAATTGAATAGGTATGGAGTTTATATGACAACGATATTGTGCATTGCTTATTGGATAAGGCATTCGAATGATATAAAATCATGATAATGGTTATAATTTGTATGTACAGTAAAACCTCTCTATAATAGCCACTAAATTAAATAAGTATTTTTTGTTAAAGGCAGGTGGCTGCTTAAAGCAAGGTGAAAGTAAAACAGAACACTCCTATAGGAGCGTTCTGTTTTACTTTCACCTTGCTTTAAGCAGCCACCTACCCTAAATACCAACTAATTCAAACAAATTAGTGATCGTTATAGAGAAGTTTACTGTAGATTTTTTAATTAAGTTTGCATCTTTTTTATTTGTTGCACGTTAACCCGTTAGCAGACAGAGACATCTTTTGACACCTGTGCAAACAGAGTAGACCAAGACCAGACTGCTCCTGTAGGAGCGATCTGATCAGCGTCTACACTGTTTGCTTATAGACTCTTATAATATAGAGATATATATATAGATCTGATTCTACAGTTTCTGCATGGCCGAAGAATCATGTACTTCATGCACCATGATGAAAATTCAGCTAATGAATATTCATGATATCATTATTTCTTACATGAGAATTCATCAAGGATAGGGTTAATTCATGGTACTGATAATTGCTTTGACTGATTACAAATTTCTTGAGTATGTAAATTGATAGGACATGTTATATCATTTACCTTTGATACCAGTTTGGAATAGATTATAATTGCTCATGTAAATGTGTTTTGTATTGAATTTACTGCTTGTTTTGTTGAAGTTTGCAGAAAGTTTAATAAATGCAACCATATAAGTTGTGAAAGTATTGATACATTTGACCCTTAATCCATAAATATGCCTTTCTGCACCTTTGTAAACAGAGTAGATCCAGATCACATGGCTCCTATAGGAGCCATCTGATCAGGGTCTGCTCTGTTTGGTTATGAAATTATATAGATATGATTCTACAGCTTCTACTATTGCCAAAACTTCCTGTGCCAATGTGTTGTTACCAACATTAATCTAGTAAATAGTCATGACATTATCATTTCTTTCATAAATATAGAAGATACAGTGTCAACATCTCTCCATTTGTGCATGGCTTTGGTTCATATTGATTGATGTGAAAAGAATGGAATTTTGCCATATTGAGATTTATCTTGAAACCATGTTTTATTGTACAGTAAACCCCCTCTAAATCAGATGTTAACATTTGTATTAATGTCAGCCAGTAAGACAGATGATATCTTAATGTAATACAGGGTAAAATTCATACAGAAAGCTCCCAAAGGAGCTTTCTACATGACTTTTATCCTGCTTTAAGCAGTCACCTGTCGAAATAAATGTTTGCTCTTCTTTTCTAAAATTCCAGTTTAGAGGGGTTTTACTGCATATTTAGCTCACATGCAATTAAACCTTGGAGATTAGAATGGATCATGAAATACCATCAAACCCTTTACTTCATAGATGACCTTTTTAATGCTTTTGCAAACAGAGTAGACCCTGATCAGACAGCCCCTGTCGGAGCTGTCTAATCAGGGTCTGCTCTGTTTGCATATGGAATAATATAGATCTGATATTGCAGTGGCCAAAATTTGTTCATATGCCATTTACAAGGTACAGTACATCTTATTCATATCCATACATTCATTACAGTGTGCATGAATATGATAAGTAAAGTGTTAAATGGATAAAAAGAATGCTGACTTGTTAGAATATTACAAGGTCAACTTTTTTGGAAAAGAGGGCCTCATAATAGTATTAAATTTTGCAAACTGTGTAATTATGGTATGCCAGTCACGACATGCTGCTTGCCACTTGCTTGTTGCCACTTATGAAAATGAAAATTTTACATATACACCTCTCAGAAATGGTCTCCCTAAAAAGTGATGCAAAGCATCCTTAGCATCGAGAGGTGTCCGGAATCAAAATATCAATTTAAAGCACAATGTATTGTTTGATTTACCAACTACATGCATATTTCTGTTTAACTTGTCCATAATTCGTGTTGATTTGGGTACATAAGCCAACATATCAAGTATTCATTGGCAAGTAGCAAATAGCAAGTGGCAAGTAGCAAATAGCAAGTGGCAAGTAGCAAATTTAAAGAAGCAACTGACAATTGTCTGTTAGCAAGTAGCAACAAGCAAATGGCAAGTAGCATGTCGTGACCAGCATGCCATAGTGTAATATCAAGGTTAGTAATGGAATGAGGTATCTGATCAATGTATGTACTACATGTATTTGCAAGATTAGGGACACGAATAATCTTGAAGTAAATTTTATTACATGGTTGTTCATGAAGTAAAGAGTTGATGACAGTTCAGTTTGGACATGACATAGAGTACTAAAGGGATTTGTATTTAAAAAAAAAACTGTCAATACCAATGCAGTAAAACCACTCTAAACCAGACATTAATTTTAGTGTAAATATAGGTCTTTGAGACAGGCAACAGCTTAATGCAGGGTGATAGTGATGCAGAAAGCTCCTCTAGGAGCTTTCTGCATGACTTAACCCTGCATTAAGCAGCCACTTCTAATAATTCACTGCTAGAATCCCGGTTTAGAGGGGTTTTTCTGTATATTTAATGACTTTCTTGATTCTGGAGATATTGTTATACATGCATTTTGTTTTGTTTTCTAAAGAAAATAAAATAATACAATTATGATTTTTGAGTTTTTATTTTTCATAGCTGGCAAATCATTAAACTTGTGTTTTGAAGCTCCATCTATTTGTATCAATCTAACAGGTATTTCATTATCAATCTAACGTGCATTTCATTATAAATGTAAAAGGAATTTCATTATCAATGTAACAGGTATTTCGTTACCAATGTAACAGGAATTTCTTTATCAATCTAACGTGTTTTTCATTATCAATTTAACCCTTTCCTCCATAAATACGCCTTTCTATGCCTCTGTAAAAATCCCTTTATGAAACCATTGTGATAAATAGAGCATTTGCTCCTTTCTATTTTTCACAATGGTTTCAAAACTACGAAATTCTACCATTTTTCTTTTCTCTAGTAAATACCTTTCGGTAGATTTATTCAAAGAGGTGGAGTCTAAAAAAAACCTATGAGGGAATGGATTAAGAGGTAATTTTTAAACTTTTTACACTACTTCCTACAGGAATACATGTATTCATCAAGTAAAGGGTTACAAAAGACACCATTCTAGTGTTGAACAGTTTTGTTTCATTTAGACATAAGGTTACTCAGTATTTCATCTGGATCCAAACTGTTTGCCAATATTGTCATGAATAAATCCTTTGAATGTTAGATTTGAATCCTCTAATCCATAAATACACTTTTGTACGTCTTTGAAAACGCAGTAGACCCAGATCAGATCACTCCTGCATGAGCCGTCTGATCAGGATCTACTCTGTTTGCATATGGAATAATGTAGGTCTGATTCTAGTTTCCGTCGTAGCCAACATCTGTGATCATGTGCCATTCATCTGATTAACATTCATGATGTTATTGTTTCTTAACCCTTTCCTCCATAAATACGCCTTTTTACACCTGTAAAAGTCACTTTTTGAAACCATTGTGATAAATAGAGCATTTGCTCCTTAGGAGCAAATGCTCTATTTATCACAATGGTTTCAAAACTACAAAATTTAAAAAACTTTCCTTTTCTCTAGTTAATGCTCCTTTTCGGTAGATTTATTCAAAGATGTTGGTTCTAAAATAGCCTATGAGGGAATGGGTTAAATGAATATTCCTGACGTAAAGGGTTAACCCATTCCCTCATAGGCTATTTTTAGGTCCAACCTCTTTGAATTAATCTACTGAAAAGAAGAATTAACTAGAGAAAAGGAAAATTTTGTAATTTGAAACCACTGTGATAAATAGAGCATTTGCTCCAATAGTAGTAAATGCTCTATTTATCACAATGGTTTCATAAAGTGACTTTTACAGAGTCGTAGAAAGGCGTATTTATGGAGGAAAGGGTTAATTGGTTATTCTGATAAACATTTATATATATATATATTTGTCTTTGTTGTTTAATAGAACACAAGCATGTGTTTCTATCATGCAAACTTTATATCTAGAACTTCTTTCATGAGAGGATCTTTAAGGGCACCTTCCTTGAACTCCTCCCATGATATGACACCGTCATTGTTGATATCCATCTTCTCAAACATTTTTAATGCCATGTCTTCCGCAGATAGATCTTCGGAGTCAGACTTGACCCTTTTCCCCATCGCATATATAGACTGAAAACAATAATTACGTCTGATAATATACCGGTATTTAGCTGGCAAACGCAAGCAGAACTTTTCTGTAGTTAAGTCAGTGGCTTATGTTAGATGTCTACAAGAGTTGGGTAATTTTGGTCTACACAATATATAGTTTCCTTCCTAATAAATGACCCCTTTCTTATAAACAACCCACTTACTTCTTGGGAGGGGACCTTACTTCTTGAGGGGGGGACTAACAACCAATAACACATCTTAAACTCTATATAATTTAAAAAAAAGAAATGATATTGTTTTCAAAATACAGGTTGTAGCTTAATGCTGACTGAAAACAGTGCAGAAAGGTCCACCAGGAGCCAAAAATTTCTTGTGTCCATGTGCTTTTATAGCAGTAAATCTATTTAATATTCATAATGTTATTACATGTATTTCTTACATAAATATTCATGTGAATAAAGGGCTAACTCTTTCCTTCCTATAGGAGCCATCTGATCAGGATCTGCTCTGTTTGTTTTTGACATCATACAGATCTGATTCTACAGTTTTTGTCACAGCAAACAATTCCTTGAAAATTTAATATTATAAAAAATTCATCTAATAAATATTTATGATGTCATTATTTCTTAAATGAATATTCATGGTTAAAGTTTTACTCTGCACATGTTTGTAGTCATTGCATTGTTTATTTATTCAGGAGACATACAATTTAACCATTTACTCCATGAATACTGATGTTTCCTTTAAGACATAATGACACAATGAATATCAATTATAATGGCATGTGAACACAATGAAATTTTGGCCATGATCTTGGTCTACTCTGTTTACAAAGGGGCATTTAATGAGTAAAGGGTTAATTAACAATTATCAACCTCTTACTGATGAAAATGCCTTACTGTTTGAAAAAACGTTTTGAATGAATATTGATTTGGTTCAGTCAGAAAGTATTTTTTCCTCATACCAACCTTCACAATTGACTGCATTTCCTTTTTGTCTATGGTTCCGTTGCCATCTATATCATATAATTTGAATGCCCATTCCAGTTTCTTTTCTTGATCATTGTTGATGGTAATTCCAACACCTATCATGAACTCCCCAAAGTCCACCCTGTCATTGCCATCTAGGTCGAATGTTCGGAAAACGTTTTCTGCAAATTCAGCAGCATTTCCGTGGAACATCTTCTTGTAAATGTCTTTAAACTCTTCCTTATTCAAAGTATCTTCCTGCTTGCAGCTCTTCTTGTACTCTGTATACCACTGTTTAATCTCTTCAGGTTTCATATTCACCTTTTCCTGAATAGCATTAATGTCACTCTTACTTAAATCTTGACCCATTTTTGCTGGAAAGACTGAACTAAAATTCCTCAATGTCTTCAAGCTACTTCTTCTCTTATGATTAATCACCCCTGAACTGCAATATTCAATTTGTTAATCTCGTGTATCTTTTAACACATTTGTCCTTGTCCTTATTTTAATTAATCATGCCACTTATCCCTTGCTCTGAGTTTTCACAGTTAAGTGATTATAGACTTGAATAGCTACAGTAGAACCTGTTTTAAGCAGCCTTAAAAAAAGAGATCTAATTATGGATCTTTAAGGCAGGTGGTAGCTTGATGCAGGTCAAAAGTAATGCAGAAAGCTCTATACTAGTACTCTGCAATACAAATGTACTTTTGCGCCGCATTAAGCAATCACCTCCTTTTCAACAGTCCTATGTACAATAAATAAATGGCTGCTTAAGACAGTTTCTACTGTGAACATGAAATGTGCTGACTTTGTAATTTCTGTATTACTGTTTTGCTGACTTTTAAATATAGTATTTCATTTGTTTCAGACATATTTGTTACCCAATTAATTACTTATGATTAGATTACTTTAAAATCAATTCCTACATTTGCAAACTTTGTTTAACCTAAACTCTTTGCACACTAAGTAATTTTCCGTCTGCAACACTAATTGTCTTCTGCTTCAATTCTTACCATGAAATTTCTGTGATTTGTTTTGCAAAAAAAATGATCAAAGTCTCAAACAGTTTGGATCCTGATGAGACGTCCCATTATGTGGGTCTCATCAGGATCCAAACTGTTTGGATAGGTAATCAAGATTTTTCTGCTAGCATGCAAAGAGTTAAATTTAAGCTTTAACATGTTGTCTTAACCCTTTAAATGCAGGACGCAAGTTAACTGGCATGCACAGTGTAGTCCTAGATCAGAGGGTATTAACCCTTTCCTCCATAAATATGCCTTTCTACGCCTCTGTAAAAGTCAATTTTCGAAATCATTGGAATAAATAGAGCATTTGCTCCAAAAGGAGCAAATGCTCTATTTATCCCAATGGTTTGAAAACCACACAATTCTTAAATTTTCCTTTTCTCTAATAAATGCCCCTTTTCAGTAGATTTATTCAAAGAGGTTGGATCTGATAATAGCCTAGGAGGGAATGGGTTAAAGAAACCCTCCTATCAGGGTCTACACTATGTCTTTCAAAATTCTCACGCAAATACAAGCCTTTGATACTGAATGGCTTCTACTGTAAAAAAACCAATGATGGGCCTTTTCAACTTATAAAATTCAGTATTCAGAGTGTTAATTCTTCTTCTCAAATTATCATCTGCCTTTGTAAAAGAACCCTTCCCTACTTTAAAAGTGTCAAGCTATTTTGATCTCAATAAGATACTGAATACTCAAATAATAAAGTGTTTGCTAGCATCCCAGGTTTGCTTCTAGCAGCCTAAAGGTCAATCAGTTAAAGACTAATTACCACATGGCGTGTACTGAATGTACCAGGGTTAAAGGTTATTTCTTCCAGAGCAACAGATAATTATGCATACTCAAGATACTGAAATCGTCATTTCTCCACCAAGCCCTATAATTATGTTGTGACCACTTTTTAGAATCGTCTCAAAGAGACGATTCTAAAGAGTGGTGCACAACATAAGGTTTGGTGGAGAAATAAAAGAGTTACTTTTGAATATGTTTTAATTTATGCATATTATCCGGACCTCTGTTCTTTGCAGGCTAATGGCAAATATGTGATAACCTTTGTTAAAATTTTCCATGTAATTTGGCAACTCATCAGGATCCGGACTGTTTGACACTCTAGCTGCATGTTTGAAGAGAAATGAAGGAAACTTAACATTAAGGATTGCAGCATTATTAAGCATGCTAAGATATTGAGTATACAATACAGTAAAAGCCTTCAAATGGGAATTCTAATAAAGAAGAATTAGACACTTTTAGTCAGGTGGCTGCTTAATGCAGGGTGAAAGTCATGGCATGGCTTTCACCCTGCATTAAGCTGCCACCTGTCTCCAAGACCAATATTTATACTAAATTATACTAAATACTAAATTACGGCTTATTTAGAGGGGTTTGACTGCTTTGGTACTCTGCATCAATATCATCCAGACTTACATTCATTATTAAATCTTTAGAAATTGCAAATTTCATTAAACCTTTACTCAATAGAGACGCCTTTTGACACCTTTGCAAACAGAAAAGACCCAGATCAGATTTCTCCTGTTGGAGCAATTTGATCAGTCTGCTCTGTATGCTTATATCTTACATCTGATTCTATACTATTTGGCATAGCTATGTCTTCACTTGTTCTGCCATGAATATTCATTGAGTAAACGGTCAAAGAATTAAGTATTGATTTAGATTGGCCATAGTTTTAGTATAGATCTAAATTGCTTAAAAAAATTATAGAACAACTTTAACCCTTTCCTCCATAAATACGCCTTTCTATGCCTTTGCAAACAGAGTAGACCCAGATCAGATGGCTCCTATAGGAGCTGTCTAGTCAGGGTTTGCTCTGTTTGCTTATGGAATAATATAGATCAGATTCTATAGTTTATACTTTGGCAATATATGTCATGTGCTATGTCATGCCATTTAAAAAATTGATATTCATGATGTCATCATTTCTTACATGCATATTCATGGGGTAAAGAGTTAAGCAAAACTTCTCTTTATGTTTTATGAATTTCTACTTAACCCTTAAATAATGATATCATTAATGCTTTCCCTGTTGCATATTCATGTGAGAAATAATCATATCATTAATGCTTTGCCTGTTGCATATTCATGTGAGAAATAATGATATCATTAATGCTTTCCCTGTTGCATATTCATGTGAGAAATAATCATATCATTAATGCTTTGCCTGTTGCATATTCATGTGAGGATATAATGATAGTATTAACCCTTTCCCTGTTGAATATTCATGTAAGAAATAATGACATTATTAATATTTATTAACTGAATTGTTATAATGGCGTATGTGCACATGACTTTTTGGTATTTGTAAAAGCTGTAGTCAGGTCTATTATGATTTCATTAGCAAACAGAGCAGACCCAGATCAGACGGCTCCTATAGGGGCTTTCGTTGGGTCTACTCTGCAAAAGCATGAAAAGGTTTGTATGAAAGAAAGGGTTAAATAATGGGACCTGAATATTAAACAGTGTAGATCATATCACATCTGGATTCATGAAAATAACAGTAGAATCCTTGGAGACCAAGACTATTCTACTCTGATTACCATAACACCTTATTGATGTAAGAAATAATGACGCCTTGAATATCAACCCATTCCCTCATGGGCTATTTTTAGACCCATCCTCTTTGAATAATCTACCAAAAAGGAACATAAACTATAGAAATGGAGAATTTTAGAATTGTGTAGTTTTGAAACCATTGTGATAAATAGAGCATTTGCTCCTCTGGAGCAAATGCTCTATTTATCACAATGGTTTCAAGAAATGTCTATTACAGAGGTGTAGAAAGGTGTATTTATGGAGGAAAGGGTTAATTAGATTTGTAATGGCATATGAATGCATGAAATGTTGGCTATGACAGAAATTGTAGTGTCTGATCTATATTATTTAAAAAATAAATAGAGCAGACCCTGATCAGACAGTTCCTACAGGAGCCATCTGATCTGAGTCTACTCTGTTTGCAAAGGCATAGAAAGGCATATTTCTGGAGTAAAGGGTTAAGTATTTGGACAGACAAGCTTTGACAAAAGCTTACAATCTGGTGGTGAGGGAAGAATAGGTGTCCCAATGATTGTGGTAAATTGGGTACATATATTCAGTTGTAAAGTAGATGATTGAGAAATAATTGATTGTCATTGTTTGACGTTTATCTTTTGTAGAAATCTGATTACTTCATAGGTATCTTAGGTCAGAGATAAAACTTTGTATTGTCTTTGTTTAAACCTAAACAATCACTGTGGAATGAATCGTCATTGTAGTGGCATTGTAACATCCAGTCAATCGAATAATGCCATCTAAAGTTACTACATGTAGTATGTGCAGTTACGTAATTAGCTCAAGGTTCATTTAATCCTGGCCCATAACTTCAAATTGTAGATAACCATCTCAGTTTATTAAATCGTAACCTGAATGTGAATCTGACACCGTGTCCATATTTAAATAGCTTATAATAAGATAGTTTGATGCCCCAGACAGTTTGACTTACTTAGTATGATTCTATTGTAAATATTGATATACCATAGTTTTTTGCTGCTATAAACCATAGCACAGTAAAACCCCTCTAAATCAGACGTTAAATTTAGTATAAATATCGGTCATGGAGATAGGTGGCAGCTTAACCCTTACTCCATGAACATATAAGAAATGATGCAATCATGAATATCAATTTTCCCTCACATAAACGTGTTTTCACGCATTTGCAAACAGAGTAGACCCAGATCAGATGGCTCCTAGAGGAGCCTTCTGATCAGGGTCTACTCTGTTTGCTAATAGAATTTGATAGATTTATTTATTTACTTTC
Source organism: Azorinus chamasolen (assembly GCA_963576725.1). Lineage (NCBI taxonomy): Eukaryota > Metazoa > Mollusca > Bivalvia > Cardiida > Solecurtidae > Azorinus > Azorinus chamasolen. The sequence continues at coordinate 53,544,561 of OY755243.1, read as the reverse complement.
TAAAATGTCTACAATGTTCCACCTTCCATATTTCTTTATTAACTATTTTGTCCATGAATATTCAGTAGGTATTGAAATTTGGCCTAAATACAGAACAGGGAAAGGGTTAATTTTTAAAATAACATGAAAAATCAGAAACTAGAATCAGATCTATATAATTCTGTACACAAACAGAGCAGACCCTAAGCAGAACCTGATCAGACGGCTCCTGATAAGCAGTCTGATCTGGGTCTTCTTTGTTTGCAAATACATAGAAAGGCCTCTATTCAGAGTCATAACTTAAGTCATTTAACCCATTACCTCATAGGCTATTTTTAGATCCAACCTCTTTGAATACATCTACCAAAAAGGAGCATTATCAAGAGGAAAGGAATTTTTAGATTTGTGTAATGTTGAAACCATTGTGATAAATAGAGCATTTGCTCCTATGGTAGCAAATGCTCTATTTATCACAATGGTTTAAACAGGTAACTTTTGCAGATGCGTCAAAAGGTGTCAATATGAGGGAATGGGTTAACCCTTTATCTGCTCAGTATTTATGAAAGAAATAATGACATCATGAATATTTATCAGTTAGATATGCATAATGTAAGATTTTTTAAAGGATATTTTGCTTGGACAACAATTGTAGAATCAGATCTGTCATGTTTGTAAACACAGAGCAGACCCTGATCAGACAGTTCCAACAGGAGCTGTCTGGTCTGAGTCTACTCTGTTTACAAAGGTGTGAAAAGGCATTTATATGAAGGAAAGGGTTAAATCATGTAGTAAATCTAATCCTTCAACCATGTTGTCATGCTTGAATCTGGTCTATTCTGTTTGCAAATATAAATGATGGTCTCTAAAATAGAAAATTGATCTACTGGTCTATTTGATCTAGCATATCTACTGGTGAACTTAATTCTGATGTTTGGTATAAGAAAGACAACTCTTGCCTCTCCTTTGTGATTGACAAATGGCATATAACCCTTTCCCTATTCTATATTTATCCCAAATTTCAATACCTACTAAAGGTCTTCTAGAGGAGACTTCTCATCAGGGTCTGCACTGTTTGTCATGTTACACTTTTCTCTTGAAAAATCCTTAAATATTCACCATACGGTTGATTTGTTTGAATTTTTTAATAGTCCATTTGAAATTCAGCGTTGTAAGGGTTGACTGCATGTCATTTTACTGTTTACTCCATAAATACGCCTTTCTACGTCTCTGCAAACAGAGTAGACCCAGATCAGATGGCTCCTGTAGGAGGCGTCTGATCAGGGTCTGCTCTGTTTTGCTTTTGATATAATTTAGGTATGATTCTTAAATTTCTGCCATTGCCAAATATTCCTGTGCCCATATGTTATTATAACAATGATACTAATTAATATTCATGACATCATCATTTCTTACATGAATATTCATGGAGGAAAGGGTCAACTCCTCACCTCATAGATACATCTTTTAACGATTACACCATTGGTTTTATACAGTTTCATTTAACCCTTTGTCTCATGAATATTTAATTATGTCTGTATGACTACATATTAATGAGCTTAAATTATTATAGTGGCATTATGAACAAGATAATACAGTAAAACCCCTCTAATGCGACCACCAAAAAGGGACATAATTCTGGGTGGCAATGGCAGATGGTAGCTTAATGCAGGACGAAAGTTATGCAGAAAGCTCCTATAGGAGCTTTCTGCATATTTTTTGTCCTGCATTAAACAACCACCTGCTTTAAATGACACCAGTGGCTGTTTATTAAGGGTCGCATTAGCGGGGTTTTACTGTATTTTACTATGGCAGAAACTATATCACTGTATCTATATTCAGAAGCAAACAAAGCGGACCAAGATCAGATGGCTCCTACAGGAACCATCTGATATGGGTCTACTTTGTTTGAAAAAGTGTGAGAGTGTGAAAAGGGGAATTAATTTCTATGAGGTTAAATAAATGATTATTTGATCGGATCTGGTATCTGTTTGTCTACAATGTTTCTTGCCAGGTCACAATGAATGATTATCATCAAGTTATCATTTATCAACTCTTTGCATGCTAGCAGCAAAATAATGATTACTAATGCAAACTGTTTGGGATTTAAAAATGACCCTGAGTCATCTCATCAGGATCAAAACTGTTTGACACTCAAATCATAATTATGGAAAAATCTGCATGAAGAATTTGTAGCAAACAATTTTTTTATGCAGAAACAAGTACTTGCTGTGCAAAGAGTTATAGATAACATTGATAGTGGTGTTATATAGTATATAGTCAGGTAGTAACTATAACTCAACTGGTAGGAGGATGATAGTGGATTTCATTGTCATCCCAACATCAAAATGGATGTATGCCCAAATATTGTTGTGAGTACTAACAGTTGTTATTTGGTCCAACAAGGGGTGTATGTACAGTAAAGCATCTCTAGAATTCTAGTAGAGAATAATCTAGATACTTAGGCAGGTGGCTGCTTAATGAAGGGTGGAAGGAGCTTTCTGCATGACTTTCACCCAGCATTAAGCTGCCACCTGTTTCCAGGACTGATATTTATGCTAAATGTAATATCTGGTTTAGAGGGGGTTTAGTCTGTACAGCCTTTCCTAACCTTTACTTGATAATCCCACCATTTTATAGGCAGAGTAGACCCAGACCAGACAGCTGTTGTAGGAGCTGTCTGATCAGAGTCTGCTTTGTTTGCATAACAATTTCCCTCATTATAATCACCTTTTCATGCATTTGCACACAGAGTAGATCCAGATCAGATGGCTCCTATAGGAAATGTCTGATCAGGGTCTGCTCTATTTGCTGATGGAATTTGATAGATGTTTCTTAACTTTCTACAACGGCTACAAAGTTCCACCTTCCCCATTTCATTGTAACTATTTTGTCTATAGATGAGTATTTAGTAGGTACTGAAATTTGGAATAAACATAGAACTGAAAAGGTTGTGCTGCAGATCTGAATCTCTACTGCCATGACAGTACATTCCATATTTTATATTTTCAACTAAATACCAATACAGTAAAACCCCTCTAAACCAAATTTAGTATACATATGGTACTGGTCTTGGAGACCTGTAGGAGCCGTCTGATTTGGGTCTACTCTGTTTGTAAATGCGTAAAAACAAGTTTATATGAGGAAAAGGGTTAAATATTTGGTTGATTACCTTTCATCATGTCATTATTTTCTTACATGAATATTCACAAAGTAAATTGTTTATATTCTCCCTAGAAAACTACTTGGCATACATATACAAATGTATTTCTTTAAATATGTGCATGCTAGGCTGATATAGGCTGATTACTTATGCAAAGAGTTTGGATCCAGATGAGATGCTGTATGTGGTGTCTCATTAGGATCCAAACTGTTTGATACTTTGAGCATAAATTTGCAAAGAAATGAGATAATAGATAGAATGAAGAACTAACTTTTATGCCCCCCTTGACGCTAGTCAGGGGGCATTATGTTTTGCGCATGTCCGTCTGTCTGTCCGTGTGTCACGCTTTGACATGCAGTTGGTTGTCACAGTTTTTAGCTCATCTGAGCAAAGCTCAGGATGAGCTTTTGGGAGACTTGAATGTCTGGCGTCCATCGTCCGTCGTCCGTCATCAACAATTTGCTTGTGAACACTCTAGTGGTCACAATTGTAGTCCAATATTCATGAAACTTGGTCAGAATGAATGTCTTGATAAAATCTTGGACGAGATTGAAAGTGGGTCAAGTTGGGTTAAAAACTAGGTCACTAGGTCAAATAGGAAAACCTTGTGAACCCTCTAGAGGTCACATTTTTAGCTCAATTTTCATGAAACTTGGTCAGAATGATTGTCTCGATAAAATCTCGGAGGAGTTTGAAAACTGGGTCACGTGGGGTTAAAAACTAAGTCACTAGGTCAAACAGTAGAAAAACCTTGTGAACACTCTAGTGGTCACAATTTTAGTCCAATCTTCATGAAACGTGGTCAGAATGAATGTCTTGATAAAATCTCGGACGACTTCGAAAGTGGGTCTAGTGGGGTTAAAAACTAAGTCACTAGGTCAAACAGTAGAAAAACCTTGTGAACACTCTAGTGGTCACATTTTTGTCCAATCTTCATGAAACTTTGTCATAATGATTGTCTTGATAAAATCTCAAACGAGTGTGAAAGTGGGTTATGTGGGGTTAAAAACTAGGTCACTAGGTCAAATAGTAGGAAAACATAGTGAACACTCTAGAGGTCACATCTATAGCCAAATCTTCATGAAAATTGGTCAGAATGATTGTCCTAATAAAATCTTGGACAAGTTTGAAAGTGGGTTATGTGAGGTCAAAAAGTAGGTCACTGGGTCATATCTTAGAAAAATGTAGTTAACACTCCAGCGGCCACATTTTTAGCCCAGTCTTCCTCAATCTTGCTCAGAGTGTTTGTCTTGGTGATATCAAGGTTGAGTGTGATCATGGGTTGGATGGAAATAAAAATTAGGTCACTAGGTCAAATCTTAGAAAAATTACTCTAGAGGGCACATTTTTAGCCCAATCTTCATTGGTCAGAATCATTGTATTGATAAAATCAATATACTAAATCTTTGAAAATATTGTTCTGCAGAACCACTGCTCATGATCCACTATCAACATTGTTCAAGTATTGTACCTAAGGTCAATATTGGCCCTACCCATGGGCTACCCAGCAAAAATCTTAAATCTATGGTAATCAGATGAGCGATTAAGGGCCATCTTGGCCCTCTTGTTTCAAGTGTTATATGTCAGTAATTTCTACACTTCTACACATGAAACTTCACATACACATTAATCACCATCTGTGCTATCATTTGGCACCCCACCCATGCTGCCCACAAGCCCAAGGTCAAGGTCAAATGACTTGAAAATTTTATGTGCAGTTGGTTGTCACATTTACGTGCAGTTGGTTGTAGCAGTTTTTTCATTGTCTTATATCTCACTAACCACTATAACTATTGGCATGGAATTGCATTTAAACATTAAATACCATCCATACTTTCAATGCGCACCCAGAACATGCTTCCCGCAAGCCCAAGGTCAAGGTCAAATGTCTTAGGAAATTTACATTCAGCTAGGCAAGCACCACCACGGGGGCATCGCTGTGTCTTACAGACACAATTTTCTAGGTTAAGATTTTTTCCAAGGCATTAAAAGGTGTATCTATGAAAAACAATTGCCATGACATTAACCCTTACTATTCGGGACACAACTCTTTAATGTCCTTTGCAAACAGTGTCGACCCAGATGAGAGGACTCTTAGAGGATTCCTCTCATCAGGGTCTGCACTGTTTGTCATGCTTAACTTTTCTTTAGAATACATGTAATCCCTAAATATTCACCATATTCTTGAGCTGTTTGAATTTTGGAATAGTCCATTTGGAAACTCGGCGTTGTAAGGGTTAAAAGGTATATGTATGAAGCGAAGGATTAAACCATTTGACATTCAAAAGAAATGAAAGAAATTCCTATTTTAACCCTTTCCTCCATCAATATGCCTTTCTACGCCTCTGTAATAGTCACTCCTTGAAACCATTGTGATAAATATCACAATGGTTTCACTACTACACAATTCTAAAAATTTCCTTTTCTCTAGTAAATGCTCCTGTTCGGTAAATTTATTCAAAGAGGTTGGGTCAAAAAATGAAGGAAAGGGTTAAGCATTGAAGCCGCTGACAATTGATGCAGATGAAAATTTACTTAGCGTGCAAAGAGTTAATCCAAACTGTTTGCTAAGATATTATTATTTGATACGTCTGATGGAAATTGCAGAGCAACAGTTACTGGTCCTTATTCATGCATTACTCTGCCATTTATGAATATTTATCCTTTAAATTCATGAATTAAAGATATCAAATAAGGAAATTTATTGCCATGTTAACAGTAGAGAACATAATGGAAGAAAAACAGAGCAGATTTGGTCAGAGGACTCCTGCATGAATTGCCTGATCTGAGTCTATTTGGTTTGCAAAGGCATCAAAAGTAATCTCCATCAAGTAAAGAGTTATGTCTTATAAAAACTTTAAGGTACATTAAGCTCCTGAGGTCAGATAAAGATGATTATGATCTTATGTTTTGAATCAAACCATTTAAAGGTGTAAGATTGCAGCTTTCATGTATAAATAATGGACAGGTTTTTTTTTCATTTCTTTTGAAATTGAGGCCTCTAATGCTTTCTTTGCGAGTTGCAGATGCACTTCAGTAGCAGTTTTAAAGCAGAACTCTGCTAGATTAAGTGACATATTGATTAACCCTTTCCCAGGTGCATATTTATGTCAGAAATAATGATATCATGAATATTAATAATATCAATAATATTTTTCACATTGGTATATGAACATGTGACATTTTGGCTCAGGCAGAAACTGTTGAATCATATCTATATTATGATATAAGCAAACAGGAGCCATCTGATCAGGGTTTGCTCTGATTGCACATGTGTGAAAATGCGTTTACATGAGGGAATGGGTTAAGCAAACTATTTTAGAACTTCATTTGCTGATCTGTTGTTTTTGAGTTTACCATTTCAGCTATTTCATTATATTAAATTCATTACAGATAGAAGAAGTCTGCAAATGAAATGACTAGCTTTGTTTCAAGTACAGGACATCTTGCCTACCACATCACTGTTTCAACTTTTTCATTATGTCAAATTCATTACAGAAGGAAGAAGAAGTCTGTAAATGGAATTACTAGCTTTGTTTCAGGTACTGGAAACCATCTGACCTACATCAGCACAGTTTCAGCTTTTTCATGATGTCAAATTCTTTACAGATGGAAGAAGTCTCCAAATGAAACTAGAATTATCACTTAAGGTGATTAATACCCCCACTAGCACATGACCCTGAGATGGACTGCTAAATTTTAATGTGTTAAATTACGAAAAAGGAGATAGTTCATTCATACACGAAGCGACAAATCAAAACCTATATTGCAGGTGCACAACTTCAGATGGTGTTCAACAATACTGCAAAATTTAAAAAAGTTCTGTTGAGGTATGACAGAGAAAAGCTTCGGACAAAATTTCATTTATTAAAATTAAGAAAAGAGAGATAATTCATGAATGAAGAATCAAATCAAAACCACAGTTGCAGGTGGACAATTTCAGATGGTGTTCAACAATACTGCACAATTTAAAAAAAATTCGGTTGAGGCATGGCAGAATAACGCTGCGGACAATATTTGGTTTGTTAAACTAACAAAAAGGTAGATGATTCAAGAAGGAAGTGACAATTATTTGAATTAAGAAAAGGAAGATAATTCATGAATGAAACATCAGATCAAAACCGCAATTGCACGTGCACAATTTCAGATGGTGTTCAACAATTCTACACAATTTAAAAAAAATTCTGTTGAGGCATGACAGAGTAAAGCTCAGGACTAAATTTCATATACATGTATTAAAATTATGAAAGGGGAGATAATTCAATAACGAAATGATGAATCAAAACTGCAATCGCAGGTGCGCAACTTCAGATGGTGACAACAATACTGCATATATATAAAATTTAAAAATGTTCCGTTGATGGATGGCAGAGTAATGCTCCGGACAAAATTCAGTCTACAAACGGATGGACAGACGGGCGGAGTGATTCCAGTATAACCACCCCCCCCCTCTTACACTTAGTTGTGGAGGGTATAATGACTAGCTTTGTTTCAGGTACAGGAGGATATCTGGCCTGCCTCAGAACATGGAAGGCTTCCTCATATGAAAACTCAACTATCCAAAACCTTAGCAGCAAGTCAGTGACTATAAGTACTCAGCCATGGATGCTTCTGTGCTGGTCTCTTATATGTAGACTCATAATGTTCTATATGCATTGTTTGACTGAATTAACCCATTCCTCGATAGGCTTATTTTAGACCCAACCTCTTTGAATAAATCTACTGAAAAGGAGCATATACTAGAGAAAAGGAAAATTTTAGAATTGTGTAGTTTGAAACCACTGTGGTAATTAAAGCATTTGCTCCTATGGAGCAAATGCTCTGTTTATCACAGTGGTTTCAAAAAGTGACTTTTACAGAGGTGTAGAAAAGGGTATTTATGGAGGAAAGGGTTAATCCTTTCCCTGTTCTATGTTTATTCTAAATTTCAATATCTACTGAAAATTCATGGACAAAATAGTTACAATGAATATGGAAGGTGGAACATTGTAGTCATGTTAGAAAGTAAAGAAACATCTATCAAATTCAATTAGCAAACAGAGCAAACCCTGATCAGACGGCTCCTATAGGGTCTACTCTGTTTGCAAATTTATACATGTAAAGGGTTAACACCTTTTAACACATTAGCAAAACAGGGTAGACACAGATCAGATGGCTCCTGTATAAGCCATCTGATGAGGGTCTGCTCTGTTTGATTATGGAATTATATAGATCTGATTCTACAGCTTTTACCAGGCCCAAAGCATTTCCTGTTCATATGCCTTATAAATATTAAGCCATTCCCTCATAGGCTATTTCTAGACCCAACCTCTTTGAATGAATCTACCAAAAAGGAGCATTAACTAAAGAAAAGGAAAAGTTTAGAATTTTGTAGTTTTGAAACCATTGTGACAAATAGAGCATTTGCTCCTGTGGAGCAAATGCTCTATTTATCACAATGGTTTCAATAAGAGACTTTTACAGGGACATAGAAAAGTGTATTTATGGAGGAAAGGGTTAAGCTAATAAGTATTCATAGTTTCATATATGCATTATTTCTTGCATGAATATTTATGGAGTAAAGAGTTAACAGTTGTTTTTATCTCACATAGCGGATTTCTTTCTTCATTCTGATGGCCGCTGGTTTCACAACCGAACAACCACAAACCTACTGTACTGCCTATAGCTCATCATCCAGCTCTTCAGGTAAATATTTGTAAGAAGAATTACAATAATACCTCTTACAATGGCTGTTCAAAAAATGTCTTACCCTAACCCTACATGTGTGAGAATCGTGTATATAAGATCTTTGCAAACAGTGTAGACCCAGTACTTTTCACATAAAAATAATTTTCTTTTTTAAACAAATTTTGTTTAAATAATACTCGGAAAGGAGGATCCAGTATTAATTATTCTGCAGTTTAAGTGTAAGATTGGTTGTAGCTTTATGCAAGACAAAGGGTGTTCAGAAAAATCTACCCTCGTTGCTTTACTTCATGTACAATACAAACCCTCTAAACCGGATGCTAAATTTAGTATAAATACAGGTCTTGGAGACAGGTGGCAGCTTAATGCAGACTGAAAGTCATGCAGAAAGCTCCTCTAGGAACTCCTCTAGGAACTTTCTGCATGACTTTCATGCTGTATTAAGCAGCCATCTGTCTAAAAGTATCTAAATTTTTATATCTACTCGGTGTCCGGTTTAGAGGGTTTTTACTTTATGCTCTTTTTATGCTTCTGCAAACGGAGTAGACCCAGATCAGGCAGCTCCAACAGTTCTGTTTCAGTAATCTTACAGGTCTGATTCCATATACTGTCTTTGCAAACATATCTTGTTTCACGAGCCATAATATAATTCACTTTTAATATTCATGTAGTTATATATTATTACATGAATATTCATAGAGTAAGCAGCCACCAGCTTTTAAAGTACATTAATTGTAATCCTTGTTTATTCGTTCAGTGAAGTTCTAATATATAAATTTTGTTTTTATCTAGATAATTATATGTATGTTTGTTAGTTAATCTTTCTGTTGAACTGTTCATTAGTCCATTTCATTCTTGATCTGTGGTATGGCCATTTGTTTTTCTATAGCTTTGTCTATGAAATGAAGAAAAATTATGTCAATGGCATTTTCTGCCCTCAACAATGTGCCCAGCAAGCTATAGGTTCTGTGACTGGTATGCTAAAATTCAGAAGTGAGTAAAAAATGATGGAAGCTTCTAATGCATAGATAATGTGTATGATTTATTTTCTGAATAGTTATTGTGTTTCTACACGAAACCCCACCAGGTTGTGATAATTCTTTAGAATCATCTTGAGAAGTGAAGGAATGATATTTTAGTTCCCTTATTTCTCCACTAAACCCCATATCCCATCTCTGAGATGGCCCCAAAGAATGATTACAAAAAAGGTTTTGGTGGAGAAATTATTATTTCAGTTCCTTAATGTCTTCACCAAACCCCATGTTGTAACCACTCTTTAGAATCACATCTTTGAGACAATTCTAAAGAGTGGTCACAACAAGGAGTTTGGTGGAGAAATGATGATTTTAGTCCTTTCCTTCATATAAACATGTTTCACACATTTACAAACGGAGTAGACGTAGATCAGATGGCTCCTATAGGAACCATCTGATCAAGGTCTACTCTGTTTGCTAATAGAATTTGAAATATCTGTTTCTTTACTTTCTTAAATAGCTACAATGTTCCACTTTCCATATTTTATTGTAACTATTTTAACCATGAATATTCAGGTATTGAAATTTGGAACAGATATAGAACAGTGAAAGGGTTAATTCATCCCTTGATCTATCACTCTGAAGCTTGTAAAACCTTGTTTTCAGATCCCAAGATTCCTGTTATCCCTGGTGCGTACTCTACAATTATAGAGGCAAACATCATTGACCGGAACTTCTCCGCGACAGCCCATGAGTACTTTGACCATAACGCTAACAAGGCTGCATTTACCGCACTAGGAAATGGAACAATTCATAACCAAATTTTTGACTTCCAGAACAACCAACTCTTTTACATTATTGGTAAGACCTTTGACCTTTGTCATTAAGGGCACTTTAAATTGTCCATGCTAAAATGTTTTTCCTTTATAATTCCTATTCAAAACGTGATTACCATGTCTAGAAATCCTGATCTAACATGATTTTAACCCTTTACTTCATGAATATTCATGGAAGAAATAATGACACAATGAATATTTATTAGATTAATTTTTATATTGGCACATGAACACATGATGTTTTTTGCTTTGTCAAAACCTGTAGAATCAGATCTATATCATGTTATAAGCAAACAGAGCAGACCTTGATCAGACGGCTCCTACAGGAGCCATCTGACCTGGGTCTACTCTGTTTGCAAAGGTGTAGAAAGTTGTTTTTATGGAGGAAAGGGTCAACTGTTTACAACAGTAACCACAACATTATCTATAGGATAATTGTTATAGAATAATATTGTTACATGTATTTTTGTTGAGACTGCATGCATTCAGACGGACATAGTTGTAACAATGGCAGTTGAATGTATTGTGTGTCCATCTGTCAATCCATGCATTGATTTTGTAGGCCATAAATTAATTGACAGAATTCAATATGACTTGATACACATTTTAACCCTTCGCTTGCTATTCACGTCAATATACCTACCTGTAAATAGTGAAGACCCAGATGAGACAGCTCCTGCAGGAGCTGTCTCATCAGGGTCTGCACTATTTACAAGTTGATTGTGCAACCAGTGCACTCCACAGCAGTGATTGCACAGAGAAATACTTGTACACAGTGAAGATATATGTAATTATACAACAGGTCATGGGTAAAGAAAGAGAAATGTATTTTAAAATTCAGCAAGAGAAGGGTTAACCATGAGTAAACACATGTGTGCAAAACCATAACTCTAGCATCACATTTTTTTTTAAATTGTCTCCCTTTGTTATTTTTGTTGTTGTATGGATTTTTAAAGCACATGTTCATATATTGTCCTGTTTTATTGACCTGTCAAATGTGAATATTCCTACGTCACTGAAAGGATATATTTAGCTTGGGTAAACCTGTGTTTCAAACGTTTTTCATGAGATTCACAATAAATGTACAAGTACTCGAATGAGCCAAGTAGGAAAGCTTTTATCAGCGGAAACAATCGATATCAGCCGAAGCTATATATGGCATGTTCAGCAAGCGTATAATTATTTAAAGTTTGACAGGTTAATAAAACAGGACAATACAGTTATGTCTCACTCATCACAACACTACAATAAGTATCAGTATCCCGCTTTAATTCAGGTGGAAGCTTAATGCAGGGTGAAAGTCATACAGAAAGCTCATCTAGGAGTTTTCTGCATGACTTTCATTCTGCATTAATTTAAACAACCTTTTAGTATTCTCAATTCTTCTTTACTAAAAGTTTGGATTAGTGACATTTTACTGTAAACAACTCTTGCTTCACAGGTGATTCTTGCACAGTCAGTGATTTGACCTTTGACAACAACAATGTTCTCTTTGGAAATGTCAAGGTCAATGGAACAGTACACATTTTTTCAACAGGCGGGGCCCTACATTTTATGAAATCTTACGGAGAGGTAAAACCAGATTTTTTGTTCATAGCTTGTTTGGAGTTTTATAAAATAGAGCAGTCTAAAGCTGAATTTCCGTTTAGTTTTTGCCATCAGTTTAGATCCAGATGTATTTTGAGGTTTTACTCACAAAGCATCTCATGCAAACTATTATTAGGAAAAGACAATACATTGTATATCATGTTTTTGAATAAAAAGCAGACTAAGTTATAACTCTGTACCTTTAACCCTTTCCTCCATAAATACATTTGATTTTTTAATCCCCCACCGCATAGCGGAGGGGGGGTTATAGGAATGGCCTTCGTCTGTCTGTCTGTCTGTCTGTCTGTCTGTCTGTCTGTCCATCCGTCTGTCTGTCTGTCTGTCTGTCTGTCCGTAACAATTTCGTGTCCGCTCCATATCTCCTATACCCCTTGAAGGATTTTCAAGAAACTTGCCTCAAATGTTAACCAAGTTGAGACGATGTGCATATGAACATATTGAGAACATATGTGGCAGATATGTCGGCTCAAGATCAAGGTCACATTTGAAGGTCAAGGGTTTTAACCTTCAATTTCCATTGCATTTTTGTGTCCGCTCCATATCTTCTAAACCCTTTGAAGGATTTTCATAAAACTTGAGTCAAATGTTAACCAAATTAAGACGATGTGCAGAACACATGTGGCAGTCATGTCGGCTCAAGTTCAAGGTCACATTTGAAGGTCAAGTGTTTAAACCTTCAGTTGCCATTACAGTTTCGTGTCCGCTCCATATCTTCTAAACCCTTTGAAGGATTTTCATAAAACTTGAGTCAAATATTAAATGAATTGAGACGATGTGCAGAACCCATGCGGCAGTCATGTTGGCTCAAGGTCAAGGTCACGTTTGAAGGTCATGTGTTCTAACCTTTAATTTCCGTTACATTTTCGTGTCCGCTCCATATCTTCTAAAGCCTTTGAAGGATTTTCATAAAAGTTTAGTTAAATGTTAGCTAAATTGAGACGATGTGCAGAACACATGTGGCAGTCATGTCGGCTCAAGGTCAAGGTCACATTTGAAGATCAAGTGTTCTTACCTTCAATTTCCATTATAGTTTCGTTATCTCCTATACCCCTTGAAGGATTTCCAAGAAACTTGCCTCAAATGTTAACCACGTTGAGACAATGTGCAGAACATATGTGGCAGTCATGTCGGCTCAAGGTCAAGGTCACATTTGAAGGCCAAGTGATTTAATCTTCAATTTCCATTACATTTCGTGTCCGCTCCATATCTTCTAAACCATTTGAAGGATTTTCATAAAACTTGAGTCAAATATTAACCGAATTGAGATGATGTGCAGAACACATGTGGCAGTCATGTCGGCTCAAGGTCAAGGTCACATTTGAAAGTCGTGTTCTTACCTTCAGTTTCCATTATATTTGTTTCGGCGTCCTATTTTCTTAACAACTGGAAGGTTGAATGTCAACCACGTTGAAATGTCGTACTCTAACTTTGACACCCAGTCCGGAGTGTTTCCACTACCTTACACAGACCATTTCTTGACCTGGATTGTGCTGCCACAGTGAAATCATTATTGGTAATTAACAATTACAATATTATTACACTTTGTCAAATTAAATACTATCTTGTCTTGTGTTGTCTTATCCTAATGCATGAAATGCAGTTTTAAAACCCATTGTATCACCTTAAGGTCAATGTCTTAATTTAGGTGGCGGCAGTGGGTGATATAGCTGTCCTTTGGACTGCCTTGTTTTAAATACATTTGATTCGTTTTTTGCCGTTGCAATAGATTTCCTTATTTATATTTTTAATACAAGAATTAAATTAATATTAAAAATGGGTGGAGTCTTATATGAATATTCACAAGGTATGGGTTAACCCTTTCCTTCATACTAACATATTTCCATGCATTTGCAAACAGAGTAGACCCAGATCAGACAGCTCTGGCTCCTGTATGAGCTGTCTGATCAGGGTCTGCTTTGTTTCTTTATGAAATTATATAGATCTGATTCTTCAGTTTCTGCCAGAGCCAAAAAATCCTGTATTCATTCACCATTATAAAAAAATCAACTAATGAATATTCATGATGTCATCACTTCTTACATGAATAGTGAACAAGGGAAGGGTTAATCAATGATGGGATACCCAATTGGCTGCTCTCTAACTGTATAATTAAGAGAGTGTTCCTTTTTCCCTGGGATTCAGTCCTGTTCTTGTTGAATGTTCGTATCAGAAATAATTTCTGTATGAATATTTATGAGCTGCATCTTTATAATGGCATATGAACAAAAGAATGTCTGACTATGGTAGAAACAGAGGATTCAGATCTACATTATTGCACAATCAAACAGAGCAGACCCTGATCAGACAGCTCCTACAGGTCTGGGTCTATTCACTTTGCAAATACTATATGTATCAGTAGTTGCCCATTATGTCATACATTTACACCTTTGAAAACAAAGTAGCTCATGTATGAGCCATCTGATCAGAGTCTTCTCTGTTTGCTTATAATATAATATAAATCTACATTTTCTGCCATGGTTTAAAATTCCATTGTTCATATGCCAGTATAAAAACTCAGCCAATTAATATTCATATAGTCATGAAGTAAAAGGCTTAATAAAACAACCAAGAGCCCATTAACCACTCATTCATATACCAAAACTCGTTCAGAGCAACAGATAAATGTGCGTACTCAAGTACTAAATCGACATTTCTCTGCTAAACTCTTTGGTGTGACCACTCTTTAGAATTGTCTCTTCGAGACGATTCTAAAGAGTGGTCACAACATAGGGTTTGGTGGAGAAATAAAGAAGTTATTCTTGAAAATGTTTTAGCTCATGCATCTTATCTGGACCTCTATTCATTGCTATTGCAGAAGTACATGGGCAAAACTGTGGTGCGGGGCATAAATGTGGACCACTGGCAGAGCTGCTTGTACTGGCCTCAAGTCTCCTCAAATTTCACTCTTGACTACTACTTCACAGGTCATTACTAAACACCGTATTTGTCCTGAATATTCCGACCTACTATCTTCCCTCTCTGCCAGTTTGTAAAGTTGAATTTAACCCTTTACTCCATAAATACCCCTTTCTACGCCTTTGCAAACACAGTAGACCCAGATCAGATGGCTCCTGTAGTAGCCATCTGATCAAGGTCTGCTCTGTTTGCTTATGAAATAATATAGATATGATTCTACAGTTCCTGCCATGGCCAAAAATTCTTGTGTCCATGTGCCATTATAACAATGAATCTAACGAATATTCCTGATTCTCGTTTCATAAAAAGAATTTGTAATGAACACTCATGTAAGATCCTCTATGAATCTTATGATAAGGTTTGTTCTTTAACCCTTTCCTTCATTTAAACATGATTTCAAGCATTTGCAAACAGAATAGACCCAGATCATAGGCTCCAAGAGGAACCATCTGATCAGGGTCTGCTCTATTTGCTAACAGAATTTGATAGATCTGTTTCTTAACTTTCTAAAATGGCTACAATGTCACACCTTCCATATTTCATTACAGTAAAACCTCTCTATAACAGCCACTAAATTATGTTAATTAGTTGGTATTTAGGGTAGGTGGCTGCTTAAAGCAAGGTGAAAGTAAAACAGAACGCTCCTATAGGAGTGTTCTGTTTTACTTTCACCTTGCTTTAAGCAGTCACCTGCCTTTAACACAAAATACTTGATGTACGGTAATTTAGTAGCCGTTATAGAGAGGTTTTACTGTATAACTATTTTATTGGAATTTGAAATACTGGTAAACATAGAACAGGGAAAGGGTTATCATTCCATGTAAAAGGTAAAGGTAAAATGTTTGTTTGTTATAGTGTCACTCCCTACAGAAAGGGTCAGCCAATTAGGCTTAGGAGATAACATTATTCTTTTGCACAGTACCTCCCAATTCCTTACCTTAACCCTTTCCCTCAAAGGCAATTTTTAGACCCAACCTCCTTGAATAAATCTACCGAAAAGGAGCATTAACTAGAGAAAAGGAAAATTTTAGAATTTTGTAGTTTGAAACCATTATGATAAATAGAGCGTTTACTCCTGTAGGAGCAAATGCTGTATTTATCACAATGGTCTTTTACAGAGGCGTAGAAAGGCGTATTTATGGAGGAATGGGTTAATAGGTTCTGGTTTTCCTTTTTACAGTCTCTAACTGGCTAGACCCAATCAACTATCCCCAGATACCAGTTCGGGCTGTGGCTACGGGTGTTCAGCTGACAGGCCAAGGCATTCTCAGAAACTTTACCCATTACTATGACTACATAGACTTCAAACTGAATGTGTCAGATCCCACAGTATTTGAGGTAAGAGGACTAATAGATTGGTTGTACAGTAAAACAACCACTTTATTAAAGAACATAATTATGTAGGTGTCTTTAACCCTTTCCCTCATATAAACGTGTTTTCACGAATCCGCAAACAGAGTAGACCCAGATTAGACGGCTCCTAGAGGAGCCGTCTGATCAGGGTCTGCTCTGTTTGCTAAAATAATCTAATAGATCTGTTTATTTACTTTCTTAAATGTCTACAATGTTCCACCTGCCGTATTTCTTTATAACTATTTTCTTAATGAATATTCAGTAAGTATTGAAATTTGGCCCAAATACAGAACAGGGAAAGGGTTAAACCTTTACTCCATAAAGAATATTTATTAGACATAATGAATATTCATTAGATTAATTTTTAAACTTGCATGTTAACCCTTTCCCTGTTCTATATTTAGTCCAAATTTCAATACCTACTGAATATTCGTAGACAAAATAGTTATAATGAAATATAGAAGTTGGAACATTGTAGCCATTTTAGAAACTAAAGAAACATATATCAAATTCCATTAGCAAACAGAGCAGACCCTGATCAGACAGCTCCTACAGGAGCCGTCTGATCTGGGCCTTCTCTGTTTGCGAATGCATAAAAAAGGGTTTATATGAAGGAAAGGGGGGCTATATCAAAAGTGTAGAAAGGCTTATTTATGGAGTATAGGATTAAAAGCAGTTGGTTGCTTAATACAGAACAAAAGTATGCAGATAGCTCCTACAGGAGCTTTTTGAATAACTTTTATTCTGCATTAAGCAACCATCTGTCTTTCAGACCCAGAAAAAAAACTCTTTTTGGTGGTCACATTAAAATCATTCTCCACCAAAGCCAATGTTGTCAACCAGTTTTCTTTTAATCTTCACCAAACATCATGAGCTTGTGAGTGGCCATTATATCTCATTCAAATTTGATCACCAGTTAAATGGCACCAGGCACATTAGAATTATGGCCCTTGAAACAGCCAAAATTGCCTATCTGTTCTTCACTTATTCTCGCTAATCTTCATGAAAAATATTTTCGCCATAATATATGTCATGTTTGATAACAAGTCAAATAGCCCAAGACACTTTAGAGTTATGGCCCTTGAATAAGTAAAAATTGGCCATTATCGCCTTGTCCACTCTCCAACTCAAAACGTTTCTATCATAGCTATAATTATCTTGTTGAAGATTGATTGCTATAAATTCAATTGCTATGTATATTAATTCAATCATTCAGGACTTATCGCCCTTCTTCTATTGAAATAATTGAAATTATCTCAGACGGGCATACAGTATATTGTGTCATTTGGCACTGTTATTTATTTTTATCAAAATTATTTTTTTGATGCAGCTGATTTCATTTTCATGATACTATTTTCTATTGGCATTATTTGCAGAGTGATCTTGATGAGACGCTTAGTTACAAAGCATCTCATCAGGATCTGATCAGGGTCTGCTCTGTCTGCTTATAAAATAATATAATTACGGTGATGTTACAGTTTCTGTCCTTGTTTATAATGATATGATAGATTGAAGTGTTGCAGACGCTGCAGTATTCTTTGCATGGGAACAATGTTTTGGAAATCAAATTTCTGATATTTGGCATAAAATAGAGGGTCTCGAAGGGAATTGATTAGATTTAACACTCTTTCTAGTGAGTGATTCAGTTGCAGCTGACATTTCGGCCGTTTCCTACTATGCTTATGAAACTGACCACTCGGTGTTGCTTTCGAAATTATAGGTGTGATTACCTAATCGCTTGCATAAGGTCATCCAACACATACTTCTTTATTCATTGAGTATCCTCCCGGAGAATAATTTTATTCATATTATGGTCACATCATTTGGCCATGAGTCTGGTATTTGTATACCCGTGCGCACTCCTTACACATGACTATATTTTGTGGACTTTCTTACACATACTAAACCAAAGCTAATGCTACAAAGCCTTTTCATGTCAGAACTAGTATACCTTGATTGTTTCCGGATGTTGATAAACGCCTTTTGAATCTATCGACTGCACGTCAATAACTTGTACTAGACTGCCATGCAGAATGGCGGTTGTCAGGTCGGCAAGAGTAGCATGTGATCGACGCAAGGATACAACCTACAACTTTGTATTCATTTGCTTTCGCAAAGAATACAAAAATCAGCCTATTAATATTCATGATGTCATTTTTTTACATGAATATTCATGAGGTAAGGGTTTTAAAACTTATATATTGACAGTGTATATTTTCTTTATCAGACTCCCCCAGGTGTTGTTTGTAAAGGACAGAAGCAAACTCGACCCTTGCCAAAAATTCCTAAATACTTTCACTACAGACAGGAGATAATAAACAGCATGCAAGGACCTGGTGTCAATACAATTGATGTAAGTATAGTACAATATAGTTACACATTCATACTTATTCATATATAGACTTACCTATCATATTATCCCATGTCAAAGACAGATGGATATTGTTTTGGGTTTGTCCATCCATCCGTCCTTCCTTCTGTCCTTCCATCAAGTTTCCGTCCAATGTCATATCTCTGTAATGGATTGACAGAATTCAATGAAACTTGACATGAATATTTGTTATCACTGAGGCATCATTCCTATGCATTACTTTTCCAGATCACTTGCGGCATTTAGGAGTTATTGCCCTTTAATACGCAAAAATCACATATTTTTTTCCATCCAATGCCATATCTCTGTAACAGATTGACAGAATTCAATGAAACTAGACATGAATATTTATTATCACTTGGGCATTGTTCCCTTGTATTACTTTTCCAGATCTCTTGCAGCATTTAGGGGTAATTGCCCTTTGATACGCAAAAATCACATATTTTTTCCCATCCGTTGCCATATCTCTGTAACGGATTGACAGAATTCAATGAAACTTATCAATGAATTCAATGAAACACTATAGCATCGTTCCCATGTTTTACTTTTTCAGATGGTGTGCCTCTTTTAGGAGTTATTTCCCTTTGATATACAAAAATCATATATTTATTGCCCTTATCCCCTGCTGAAGGCAGAGGGATATTATTTTGGGTTTGTCCATCCATCCACCCCTTTGGCAGGGGATATCAATTCTATGAATGGAGTCACCCATCGGTGTTTAACTATAGTGTCCACTTAGTATGAAAGGCGTAAACATTCTAGAAGATTTTGAATGACAAACAGTGCAGACCCTGATCAGAGGGCTCCTCTAGGAGTCGTCTGATCTGGGTCTACACTGTTTGCAAATAACAGTGCATGCGAGCAGAGCAGACCCAGCTCAGAAGCTCCTATTACCCAGGATTGACATGAGCTCTGCAAAGTGTTTAACCGTTTACCTGATAGAAATGCCTTCTGACACCTTTGCAAAAAAATTAGAGTCAAATCAGATAGCTACTGACATTTTGGTTTATGAATTTGGAAAGCATTCTTTTTTTTCTTTTTCTTTTTGTATTATCTGGGTTGTTTCACTATTATCTGTGGGTAGTAACAGGAACTTTAATACTTTTAACTAGGTAGGTATCATATAATTTAATACTTTTAGCTAGGTATGGTATGATGAAGTTTAATACTTTTATCTAGGTATGGTATGTTGAACTTTAGTACTTTTAACTAGGTATGGTATGATGAAGTTTAATACTGTTATCTATGTCTGGTATGATGAAGTTTCATAATATATATTATCTAGGTATGGTCTGATTAAAAGTCATACTACATGTACATGTATTATCTATTGTGTGGTCTGATTAAGGTTCATACTATTATCTATGTATGGTCTGATTAAATTTAATACTTTTATCGTATCTGTGTATTGTTTAATTAAATTTAATACTATTATCTATGTATGGTCTGATTAAATTTAAGACTATTATCTACATGTATGTATGGTCTGATTAAGTTTAATACTTTTATGGTATTATCTATGTATGGTCTGATGAAGTTTAATGCTAATATCTATGTATGGTCTGATGAAGTTTAATGCTAATATCTATGTATGGTCTGATGAAGTTTAATGCTAATATCTATGTATGGTCTGATGAAGTTTAATGCTAATATCTATGTATGGTCTGATTAAGTTTAATACTTTTATGGTATTATCTATGTATGGTCTGATGAAGTTTAATGCTAATATCTATGTATGGTCTGATGAAGTTTAATGCTAATATCTATGTATGGTCTGATGAAGTTTAATGCTAATATCTATGTATGGTCTGATTAAGTTTAATACTTTTATGCTATTATCTATGTATGGTTTGATGAAGTTTAATGCTAATATCTATGTATGGTCTGATTAAGTTTAATACTTTTACCGGTATCTACTTTAGGTATGGTCTGAGACTGTTGAAGTTTTAATACTATAATTACGTGTATCTAGGTATGGTATGACAAAGTTTTAATACTATTATCTAGGTATGGTCTGTCACGAACTTTTAATACATGTATTATCTAGGTATGGTCTGATGAAGTTTTAATACTATTATCTAGGTATGGTATAATGAAGTTGACAAGCTGACAAGGGCAGACTACCGGCTACAGCAGGCACTTCCACCACTAAATACACTGAATCCCATCACTGAAATTACAGATTTTACTTACGGTAATAACAGGTGTAAAGTCATTCTTCCCACTGCTTCATCCATGCCACATGCATTCATTCCACAGCTACCACCAGCCTAAATCTGTTCATTGTCTCCTCAAATAAAGCTTTACATTAAGCCTTTACTCCATAAATAATCCTTTCTACGCCTTTGCTAACAGAGTAGACCCAGATCAGATGTCTCTTATAGCAGCTGTCTGATCAGGGTCTGCTCTGTTTGCTTATGATATAATATAGATATGATTCTACAGTTTCTGCCATTTACAAAAATTCCGGTGTTCATAATTATGCTATTATAAAAGATTTATAAACTACATGTAATTAATATTCATGATGTTATTATTTCTTACATAAATATTCATGGAGTAATGAGTTAAGATTCCATATTTTATGTACTTTTTATGCTGCTAACTTCCATAGTATAGAAGGAGCAGTTTTATCTGGGTCTATACTGTTTGTCTGGTCAAATAGGGTAATTACAATGCATTTACATTTATAGTAAACAATGGCCTCCCTTGTTACATAAGAAAATAGAGACACTAAACCAAAAGCTCCTACAGTTATCTTAACCCTTGCCCTGTTATATATATATTATTTATAGTTTATTCCAAATTTCAATACCTACTGAATATATACCTACTGAATAGTCTTGAACAAAATAGTTATAATGAAATGTTGAAGGTGGAACATTGTAGCCATTTTAGAAACTAAAGAAACATCTATCAAATTTCATCAGCAAACAGAGCAGACCTTGATCAGATGGCTCCTCTTTACTTTCTAAAATGGTATGTTACATATTTCGTTATAACTATTTTGTCCAGGAATATTCAGTAGGTATCGAAATTTGGAATAAACAGGGAACAGGGAAAGGGTTAACTTCTGATAATAAGTACAGTAAAACCCCACTAATGCAACCACCTAAAAGTGGTATAATTATGGGTGCTAGATGCAGGTGGTAGCTTAATGCAGGACAAAAATAATGCAGAAAGCTCCTAGAGGAGATTTCTGCATTACTTTTGTCCTGCATTAAGCAACCACCTGCTTATAAAGTCACCCATTTTTATTCATTAACTGGTCACATTAGAGGGGTTCTACTGTATTCATAATGTCATTGTTTCTTACATGAATAGTCATCAGGTAAATGATTATGCTTTTGTCTGAAGGAAAAGCCTGGTGATAAGTACAGAAACCCCCTCTAATGTGACCACCAAAAAGGGGCATAACTCACAGTGGCAAAGGAAGGTGGTAGCTTAATGCAGGACAAAAGTTATGCAGAAAGCTCCTATAGGAGCTTTCTGCATAACTTTCACACTGCATTAAGCAACCACCTGCTTATGAAGACAGTCATGTTTGTTCATTAAGTGGTCGCATTAGAGGGGTTTTACTGTATTTGAATGTCATGACATCATGACATCAAATCACTAGGCAGACTAATACATACACTTCTGTTACAGGTATCACCTATTTCATCAACCAAGTGACAAAGGAGT
This sequence comes from Azorinus chamasolen, assembly GCA_963576725.1. NCBI lineage: Eukaryota > Metazoa > Mollusca > Bivalvia > Cardiida > Solecurtidae > Azorinus > Azorinus chamasolen. The sequence continues at coordinate 53,521,995 of OY755243.1, read as the reverse complement.
GTCAAACAGAACCTGCACTAACCTATCATACCCTGGGCCAGGCTGACAATCTAACATTTGTCACAAACAATGGCTCCCAAGTGATCTATATGAAGGATCCACAACAGTTATTTCAGCTAGATAGTTCCTACACATATACTGGACAGGTAAATTATCTGTTACAAATGGTACTTTTGAGGAATAGACATTTTTTGCAATTCTGTCTCAAAACATTTGGGATATATATGCACATATACAGTATAACCCCTCTAAAGTAACCACTTCATAAATAAAAAGAAATGGCATCTTTAAAGGCAGGTGGTTGTATAATGCAGGAGAGAAGTAATGCAGAAAGCTCCTGAAGAAACTTTCTGCGAAGAGTTAAAAAGGAGTCTAAGCAAACTTATTGTACATATACAATAGTAAAAAGATCAAAGAGATGCCAAATATTTTTATGGGCCCATGGGGTGACATATTGTTTTTGCTTTGTCTGTCTGTCCGTCTGTCTGTCTGTCTGTTGGTTTGTTGGTTGGTGATAATTTTGTCGCCATTGTACATACATACTTCAAACTTAGCATGCATGTGCAACTTATGGAGGTGAACATTTTTAGGGGTGACTCATTAAAGTTAAGTTCATACATCAAGGTCAAAGGTCAAATCACGGGTCAAATTTAGATTGGTGATAATTTTGTCGCCATTCAACATACATGCTTCAAACTGTGCATGCATTCGAGACTTATGGAGGCAAATATTTTTAGGGGTGACTCATTAATGTCAAGGTCATACATCAAGGTCAAAGGTGGAACTTTGGGTCAAATTTAGATTGGCGATAATTTTGTCCCCATTCAACGTACATACTTCAAATTTTGCATGCATGTGCAACTTATATACTTGGCGCATTGGTATAGTTGTATAGCCTTGGCATCGCCATCGATGGGGATCAAAAACTTTAATGCAGCTGATTAATCAAAAAGTATAAGAGGTATCAACATGAAACTTCATAGGTTGGTAGATCTCTTTGAGGAGAAGGGTATGCAGTGGACAAGCACCAAATCAGACAAGCGTTGGCGCCACACGCGGTTCTTGTTAGTTTTTAATTTTCTTCTTGTTTCTTCTGGTTTATTTAAAAAAAACAATGACATCATTAGGCATATTGGATCTTGATGATATACACAGATAATTATAGATTCACCACTAACAGCAAAAGAACTAAAATGAAATCTCGAGACAGATTCTATGGTTTTAACCTTACAATGTGGGAACTGAGTTAACCCATTCCTTCATATTGATGCCTCTGTAAAAGTCACTTTTTGAAACCATTGTGATAAATAGAGTATTTGTTCCATGGGAGCAATGCTATTATTGCTCTATTCATCACAATAGTTTAGAAACTACACAATTCTAAAATTTTCCTTTTCTGTGATAAATGCTCCTTTTCAGTAGATTTATTCAAAGAGGTTGGATCTAGATACAGCCTATGAGGAAATAGGTTAAATAGCCTTTGCAAAATTAATGGTGTAGACTCACATCAGAGACCCTCTGATCAGGTTCTGCATAGTTTTGCCATATTTTACAGTTTATGGAAAAAATACCCCTCCAGAATCAGCAAGAGACAGTACAATGTCAAATCAAGAAGGGTTCATTTGAAAACTCAGCATTTTCAGGGTTAAGTCTTTATTTAACCCATTCCTCCATACGCTATTTTTAGATCCAACCACTTTGAATAAATCTACCGAAAAGGATAATTAACTAGAGAAAGGAAAAAAATTAGAATTTTGTAGTTTAAAACCATTCTGATTAAAAGAGCATTTGCTCCTATAGGAGCAAATGCTCTATTTATCACAATGGTTTCAACAGGTGACTTTTATAGATGCGTAGAATGGCGTATTTATGGAGGAAATGGTTAAAGCAGGATAACAGTTATGAAGAAAGCTCCTCTAGGAGCTTTCTGCATTACTTTTATCCTGCATTAAGGAACCACTTTTTCTAAAGGAAACATATTGTCAATTAACATGGTCACTTCAGAGAAATCCTGCTGTATTTTGTCTCTGAATACAGTCACAGTATTAAACAGATTAGGTTTTGGTGACAAACAGTTACAGTGATGTCTTGTTTGGGTCCAAACTGATTGTTTGATGTTATCATGAGTTCACTGGTAGCTTGAAAAGACTAATAAATCTGCCTTGTTTTTCTTTCAGAGGACAGCACGAGGTCTGCTTTGTGATGTGTTTATATCTGTGAGGACAGACTTTGTGGTACCCGGGATTAAGAACCCTAAGGCTGTGTTTGAATACTACTTCCTAGCAGTAAGAATGACAAGTTTGTTTTCATTTTTTCTTAACCCTTTATTTCATGAATATTCATGTAAGATATAATTTATATAAAATTTATAATAAAAAAAAAAATAGATGCCTGTTTGGAGTATAGTATTTCACAAACATATCTTATTTCACTTTTGCATACAACAATAAGCGTATAAAATATTGAAGCTGAAATAAGTTACAGAAAACTTTGTCTTATCCATTACTTCTTGAATATTCATGTAAGAAATAATGACATCTTAACCCAGAAAAAATTATGTCTGCCATTATTATTGTAACTCTGACCTGTTGGGTTTTTCACTTACTTCTGATTCATACAAGATATTGAGAAACTGTTGACTGAGTTTGGATCCTGATGAGACGCTGACTTAACCCATTCCCGCATATTGACGCCTTTTGACGCTTCTGTAAAAGTCACTTTGTGATACCATTGTGATAAAAAGAACATTTGCTCCACAGGAGCAAATGCTCTATTTATCACAATGGTTTCAAAACTACACAATTCTGAAAAATTCCTTTTCTCTAGTAAATGCTCCTTTTTGTTAGATTTAAGCAAAGAGGTTGGATCTAAAAATAGCCTATGCAGGAATGGGTTAAGCTGTTTGCAAATGCGAGTCACACTTAGCATGATAAGAGTTAATAAGATGATTTGCATAATGGCACATGAACAAAGAATTTTTTAACGCATTACCTCATAGGCTATTTTAGATACAACCTCTTTGAATAAATCTACCAAAAAGGAGCATTTAGAATTTTGTAGTTTGAAACCATTGTGATAAATAGAGCATTTGCTCCTATAGGAGCAAATGCTCTATTTATCACAATGGTTTCACAAAATGGCTTTTACAGAGTCAGCAAAAGTCGCCAATATGAGGGAATGGGTTAAGCAAGGCAAAAACTGTAGAATCAGATGTACAGTATATGTATTTCATAATGGGAGCTTTCTGCATTACTTTTGCCCTGCATTAAGCTACCACTTGCTTTTTAAGACTCCTATATTCAATAAATATTTAGGAAAGGTTTTACTGTATGTATTAACCACTATTTTTACAGGATAGTTATACAGAGTATCCTGATATTGGAGTATCAAGGCCCAAGGATGTACCCGTTCTGCTCATGGTCACCATAGATGCCGTATGTATCTCACAGTATATACCCAACTTGTCTGCTTTTGTCGTCTGCTACAATACTGTCGTCTTCTACAATATTTTGTCATTTGCTACAATACTTAAAGTTAACCCTTTCCCTGTTCTATGTTTATTGGGCTGCGAAAGCAGCCCAATCTCATATGGCTTTGAATTTTGATCATGCATTTCTGCAGTCCTGTGTTTCTATAAAATCTTTTTTAATAACTATGGTTTACTGTGAGACAAGTTTTTATTTATATATATTCATTTATTTTATTTATTTTGATTCATATATTTTTTCAGCATATTTTTGTCGGGGTTATTTCAGTTTCAGTGAAAATGTTAGTGAATTAGGTATAACTGATTAAAATCACATTCCCATTCATAGCTGTCAGCGTGGTCTAAGAGTTATAACGATGGACTAGGAAATGTGAGGTCGTGGGTTCAATCCTCGGTGGAAGCTTAATTATTTTTTTTCTCTCATATTTTCTTAGCACCCTTAGTGTACATGCTTTTGGTTTATAACCATTTTGTACATAAAAATATAAGTCCTTTGTTTGCATTTTGGCTTTGTTAAAGTTATTTAACTGAGACCTTTTACTCGTGGTTTTATTGACCGTTTTGCATATTTCACCATTGTGCATGAATTTGCTTCAATTTAAATGTATATCTTATACTAACCTGTTCTTAATTTGGGGACAATATAAGTGAAAAAGTTAATGGGCATTGAGTCGACCTATTCGAATAATTTCATGTAGACTGTAAGTATGGGAGTTTGTATGCCTTGTGAACATCACTTAATGTGATAATGGTTTCTACATCAGTGTGTTTCAGCAAATGAATAACATTGATCTGTGACGTAATGTGTATTATTGGTGTCATACACAGGTATTATGCATCATGGCTCATTAAAACATTCACCTGTTTCTGCTATTAATTTATACATTACAGTCATGTTTTCCCAATGTATCTGTTAATTAAAAGTACTAAACAATATTGCTCCCTCTTTTTCTTATATCCTGCTTAAATACATGTTACGCAGCCATTTTACGCTTGCGTAAAACCTTGCTTGTTTCAAATTTCAATACCTATTGAATAATCATGGACACAATTGATATAATGAAATATGGAAGGTGGAACATTGTAGTCATTTAAGAAAATAAGGAAACAGATCTAGCAAAATCCATTGGCAAACCGAGCAGACCCTGATCAGATGACTCCTATAGGAGCCATCTGATTAGGGTCTGCTCTGTTTTCTTAGGATATAATATAGCTTCTGCAATGGCCAAATATTGCCATTATAAGAATTCAACTGATTAATATTCATGATATCATTATTTTGTACATGAATATTCATGGGGTAAAGACTTAGATAAATATTTCTCCAGAACCGGCAACAATTGTGAAACATTGTGCTACTGTTTTCAAGGTATGTAACTGCATGTATGGATTCACTTATGTAAAATACTGAGTTATTTCCCTTCATATTCTTTTCTTGTAGCTTGGAATAAAGGCAAGGTACAATTTTCTTGACTTTAACTTGGAGGAGACAGACCTTGCGGCTTTTGACATCAGTTCTTGCTACTCAGAGTCTGCCAAGCTACAGCTTACTGTTAAGTTTAATGGTGAGATGATAATGAGAGCATGCTCTACAGTAAAACCTCTCTATAACGGCCACTAAATTGTGTTAATTAGATGGTATTTAGGGCAGATGGCTGCTTAAAGCAAGGTGAAAGTAAAACAGAACGCTCCTATTGGAATTCCAACACCAAGTCATTTTTCCATAAGTTTTAATCCTATGAATGCTGGCCTTTGAAAATAGTGTAGACCAAGGTCATGTGCCTCCTAGAGGAGCCAACTGATTAGGATCTTCACTGTTTGTCATTCAAATTTTTCTCTTTCATTCTACAGTAAAAACTCAACTTTTTGAACTCTCAAATATATACCATTATTGATCCTTAACACAGGTGGCAGCTTAATGCAGGGTGAAAGCTGTTCTAGGAGCTTTCTGCATGACTCTCACCCTGCATTAAGCAGCTACATGTACCTGCTTACAAAGACATAAATTCTTCAGCACTAAAATTTCGTATTATAGAGTTTTTACTGTATAATTATGAACTCTATTCTTAACAATGACTTGGCCATTAACTTTGAAAATTCAGTATGATGGCGAAAGTTCATAAGAGAAAACATGACATCATGAATATTAATTAGATTATTTTTTGTAATGGCACATGAAGGAGCTTTCAGCATTACTTTTGACATGCATTAAGCTGTGAACTTGAGAAATTATTCAGTTTAGAAATCGGATAACGCGAACCTCTGTTATCTCAAAGTAATTTGTATGGTTCCTTGAAGTTTGATATATAGAGAATATTTGGTTCCTAGCTTTGAATGAGAAATGTTATCTGGCAAGGCGGATGAATATATCAGGTGAGCCGAAGGCGAACCTGATATATTCAGAAGCCGAGCCAGATAACATTTCTCATTCAAAGCTAGGAGCCAAATATTCTATTTATCCTTGTCACGACAGCAAAATATGATCATTATTATTCTGTACCGAATGTACCACAAAATGCACCGCAACGTATACCCGACTCTACTGGCTCTAGACTGTTGATGACGTCACTATAAAGGCGTTATTACGTACGTCACTGGAATTCCAAAAAGTCACATTGCTTTAAAAATGCTCAAACAAAACCATTGGCCCGGTTGGTTATGTGAGAAAAAGAACCTGTCACTTGACGATATCTAGACGGTGTATAATTCTTGATGTGGATTTATCTAAACACGGTAATTTCGCGACAAACAACTAGATCTAGTCTAGATCTAGATCTACTATTAGATCTAGTCTAGGCCTAAGAATATAAGTTTGGGAGAATGAAGGGAAAGAATTAGACCTAGATCTATTTAGTTTAATGGGTATCGATTGACATCAACAAATTCGCTTTGTTAAACTTTTTTATTCAGTACTCGGTAGACGTAAATTTGTGTATTGACGAAATAAGCGTCTCGGTAAAAAAGTAGTTTCGGCTACAGGTCATGTGACCAACTGACATAATAACAAAAAGTTTATCAGTCACCTTGTTATCCGTCAGGAAAATAGGCACGTGACAGGATAAATTGAAGTTCAACTGTAATACATTAGTTCAGTAATAATAAGTAAATTACTGCATGAAGAGAACTAAGCGTTATAATGTAGAGTTGATGGTTAACAATCTGTTCACTGTGCCTTCACGAATTTTGTTTCCATGGCAAAATTGAACAATTTTAATGTTTTTCAGGAAAAGGAAATTCTTTCATACATGGAACTCTTAAGAGTCTGGCTGTCAGGAATTTAGCTTCTGCTATGAACATATCTGCTGTGAGAGTACAAGAAGTGAATCTCAACTACGACCAGTCCTTTGTGTATGTGTCGGCAAAAGTCCTGGATAGGTCTAATGCTCTAGGTACTAGTCAAGTGAAATAGAACATGTCTTAAGTGACCATTTTAAAAGAGGCCTAAATCTGGATTTTTAAAACAGGTGGTAGCTTAGTGCAGGACAACAGGGATACAGAAAGCTCATGTTAGAGCTTTCTGTATCATTTTTTGCCCTGCATTAAGCAAACCATTTGGTTTTAAAACTCATAGTTTATATAAATGAATGGTTGCTTAACCCTTTCCTTCATATAAACGCATTTTCACGCATTTGCAAACAGAGTAGACCCAGATCAGATGGCTCCTATAGGAGCCATCTGATCAGGGTCTGCTCTGTTTGCTATTGGAATTTGATAGATTTGTTTCTTTAGTTTCCAAATTGGCTACAAATTCCACCTTCCATATTTCATTATTCCTATTTTGTTCATTAATATTCAGCAGGTATTGAAAATTAGACTAAATATAGAACAGGGAAAGGGTTAAGACAAGTTCTACTATGCATGTAATTATAGAATGTCAGGAAACCCTTTACTCCATAAATATTCATGAAAGAAATAATGACATTAAGAATATTTATTAAATAACTGTTTATAATGGAGTCTGAACACATAAACCGGCAATGTCAGATACTGTAGAAACATCTATATTATTCCATAAGCTAACAGAGCAGATCTAGATCGGACTGCTTCTGAAGGAGCTGTCGGATCTGGGTCTACTCTGTTTGCAAATGCATTAAAAAGGCATATCGAGGGAGTAAAGGGTTGCACACTAATCAATTTCAATTAACCCTTTCCTCTATAAATACGCCTTTCTACGTCTCTGTAACCATCAATTTATGAAACCATTGTGATAAATAGAGCTGATAGAAATTCATGAATACTTCACTTGGATCCTGACTTTTTCCAATCTGTAATTCTTGAGCCTAAAGCTTTGAGCTTATAGCTTTAGAAAGTGTTTGTTTCAAGTCAAGGAATTTTCATGAAAATGCATTTATTCTGATCAACATAAACTAAAGATTGTTAATGTGATACTTTGATACCAGTGGCATTCAGCTGAAGAATTTCAATAAACTCTGATCAAAATTGAAATGCATGTACTTGATAAAGATGCATTTATATACATTTGTAAACAGAGTAGATCTAAATCACTAAGCTCCTATTGGAGTAGCTGATCAGGGTCTGCTCTGCATGCTTACAGAGTAATGTAGATCTGTTTCTACAGTTTCTGATGTGGCCGAAATATTTCCAGTGTTCAGACACATAGATAGATATTCAGCTGCAGTTAAACCATTCTATAGCAACCACTTTATGAATTAACATGCATGTTTTTAACCATTTCCTCCATAAATACGCCTTTCTATGCCTCTGTAAAAGTCACTTTATGAAACCATTGTGATAAATAGAGCATTTGCTCCTATAGGAGCAAATGCTCTATTTATCACAATGGTTTCAAACTACAAAATTCTAAAATTTCCTTTTCTCTAGTTAATGCTCCTTTTCGGTAGATTTATTCAAAGTGTACGATCTAAAAATAGCCTATGGAGGAAAGGGTTAAATGCAGATGGTTGCTTATCCCTATACTCCATAGATACACCTTTCTACACATTTGCAAACAGGGTAGACCCTATAGGAGCCGTCTGATCAGGGTCTGCTCTGTTTGCTTATAATATAGATCTGATTCTACAGTTTCCACAATGGCAAAAAAGTTCCATGTTCATCATGTATAGATCCATCTAATTATCATGTGATAGTGTCATGATGCCATTATTTTACATGAATATTCATCACAATCACAATTCATCTATTTATCACAATGGTTAAACTATACAATTCTAAAAAGGTTATTTTTCTTCTAGTAAATGTTTCTTTTCAGTAGATTTATTCAAAGAGGTTGGGTCCGAAAATAGATTTATATGAGGGGTTTGATAAAACAACTATAATTTAGCCCAATAAATACTTGTAAATTATTTTCATTGTTTTGCTTCAGATCAGTTCACTCACAGCTCCTTAAGGAAGGTTAATTTACCACCTGATCAGGCATACACCTACCGTGAGGTTGACTCAGCAGATGACTGCGCTGCTGCCTGTGTGCAGAGTTCAAAGTTCACATGTCACACCTTCACTTTCTGTCCGGCTGAGAGATCAACATCCTGCAGATTGTTTAAAGCAGCACTTTCAAAGTCCTCTCATAGTGTGTTTTTTGGCACTTGTGACTTTTATTCTAGTAAGTGGGATTTTGTTAACCCTTTCCCTGTTCTATATTTATTCCAGATTTCAAAACCTACTGAATATTCATGGACAAAATAGTTATAATGAAATATGGAAGGTGGAACATTGTAGCCATTTTAGAAAGTAAAGAAACAGATCTTTCAAATTCCACTAGCAAACAGGGCAGACCCAAATCAGACAGCTCCTATGGGAGCTATCTCATCTGGGTCTACTCTGTTTGCAATACATGAAAACAAGTTTATAAGAAGAAAAGGGTTAACCCCAAAGCCATGTAACTCCTGCCTTATCAGAGCCTCACAAGATCAATTTGCATCAAATCAACTCTTTATTCCATAGAGGGGTCTTTGGATACCTTTGTAAACAGGTTAGAGCCAGATCAGATGGCTCCTATAGGACCCATTTAATCAGGGTGTGCTCTGTTTGTTTATAAAATACCTTACATCTGATCCTGTACTATTTTGCATATTTATGTACAGTAAAACCCCTCTAATGCAACCACTTAATGAACAAACATGATTGTCTTTATAAGCAGGTGGTTACTTAATACAGGACGAAAGTTATGCAGAAAGCTCCTACAGGAGCTTTCTGCATAACTTTCGTCCTGTATTAAGCTACAACCTGCCTTTGCCACTGTGAATTATACACCTTTTTGCTGGTTGCATTAGAGGGGTTTGACTGTATTCACTGTTTATTCAACAGTATAAAATGATTCTTTAATCCTTTACTCCATGGGAAATGAGTGTATTGTTTTTTGCATATAGTGTTGACCCAGGCCAGAGGGCTCATTCATGCAGAAAAGTCACACTCAAAACTCATTACTTGATGATCAATCCTGCCTTTTTAACCCTTTCCCTCTTAACCCTTTACTCCATGAATATTCATGTAAAAATAATGATATAATTAATAAAAATATTTGTTATAATAGCGCATGGACACTGGAATTTTTGGCCCTTGAAGAAACTGAAGAACCATATCTATATTATATCAGAGCAGACCCTAATCAGACGACTCTTATAGAAGCTATTTGATCTGGGTCAACTGTGTTTGCATAGAAAGGCGTATTTATGGAGTAAAGGTTAAAGGTTGGAAAGAGTGACACAATGAATATTAATTTGCTGAATTTTGTTACATGACATATGAATACAGGAATATTTGGCAATAGCAGAATAATGTTTATATTATTTCAGGAGCCATCTGACCTTGCTCAATTATGTTTGCTGAGGCATTAACCCTTTCACTGTTCTATGTTTATTCCAAATTCCAATACCTATTGAATATTATGGACAAAATAATTATACTGAAATATGGAAGGTGGAACATTGTAGACATTTTAGAAAGCAAAGAAACAGATCTATCAATTTCTATTAGCAAACTGAGCAGACCCAGATCAGATGGCTCCACTAAGAGCCATCTGATCTGGGTCTACTCTGTTTGCAAATGCCTGAAAACACGTTTATATGAGGGAAAGGTTTAAAAGGTGTATCAAGTAAAGGGTTAAGAAAAGGACCCTTTCAGTGACTATTTCTTAGAAATATTCATACTTCAAAAGAACAGCAACTGTTTCTGTGCATCATTGTAGTTGATCTGACGTAAAAATAGATGTAAAAGCTACTAAAAGGCATATCTATGGAGCAAAGGGTTAACCCATTTCTTGATACAAATGCGTTTTCACACCTTTGCAAAGTGAGTAGACCCAGACCAGACAGCCCGTGTAGGAGCCGTCTGATCAGGGTCTGCTCTGTTTGCTTATGAAATCATAATGGACCTGACTCTACAGTCTATACCAATACCAAAAAAATTATATTGGCTTAGGCTTACCCTGTTTTCTAAGGCGTGGAAAGGTGACTGTATGAGGCAAGGTGTATGTGTATATCTATGGTGTAAAGGGGTACTGGTAAGTGAGAATTGAAAAACAGGAGGCGTTGCTATAGTTTTGTTCTAAGTCCTTGAGTTTCCTTTCACAGGAACAGTAACTGCCCCTGCGAGGCCAGAGTTAGATATCCAAACCGCCTACAATAACCTCAGATCTCAGGTTTTTGCAAAACAACTATTTCTGCTTGTTTTTATAGAGACACAGCTAAACCCAGTAAGTACTGTAGACTATGGAGTTTGTTAACCCTTCGCTTGCTGAATTTTAAAATGCATTTCTCCTTCTTTACCCATGCCCTGTTGTACATGTATAATTACATATATCTTCACTGTGTACAAGTATTTCGCTGTGCAATCACTGCTGTGGAGTGCACTGGTTGCACAATCAACTTGTAAATAGTGCAGACCCTGATGAGACAGCTCCTGCAGGAGCTGTCTCATCAGGGTCTTCACTATTTACAGGTAGGTATATTGACGAGAATAGCAAGCAAAGGGTTAAGCCTTTAGTTAACTGTTTACCTCATGAATATGCATGACTTTATGAATATTCATGATTCATTGACAGTTTTTTTGGCCATTGCAGGATTTGTAGAATCAGATATACCTGTATCTATTTTCTTGAACAAACAGAGCAGACACTGATCAGACAACTCCTACAGGAACCATCTGATCTGGGTCTACTCTGTCGGCAGTGGTGTTAACCCATTACTTCATAAATACACCTTTCTCATGCCTTTGCAAACAGGGTAGAACCAGATCAGATGGCTCCTATAGGAGCCGTCTGATTTGTTTATAATATAATGTAGATATGATCATACAATGCCATGGCTAAAAATTCCTGTTTCTATGTGCTGTTATAATAATCTAATATATATCCATGACGTGATTGTTTCTTACATAATATTCATGCAGTAAAGTATAAAAGGCATACAATAAAACCTCTCTATAACGGCCACTAAATTGTGTTAATTAGATGGTATTTAGGGCAGGTGGTTGCTTAAAGCAAGGTGAAAGTAAAACAGAACGCTCCTATACTTTCACCTTGCTTTAAGCAGCCACCTGCCTTTAACACAAAATACTCAATGTAATTAAGTGGCCGTTACAGAGAGGTTTTACTGTATCTCTAAAATACCTCTAAACAGGACTTTTATAAAAGAAGAATTTAGATCTTGTTACGCAGGTGACTGCTTAGTGCAGGGTAAAAGTCATATAACATGTCACCTTTCTTAACCCTTTCCCTGTTCTGTATTTAAACAAAATTTCAATACCTACTGAATATTCATTAACAAAATAGTTATGAAGAAATATGGAAGGTGGAACATTGTAGACATTTTAGAAAGCAAAGAAACAGATCTACCAAATTCCATTAGCAAACAGAGCAGACCCTGATCAGACGGCTCCTCTAGGAGCCGTCTGATCTGGGTCTACTCTGTTTGCAAATGTGTGAAAACACGTTAATATGAGGGAAAGGGTTAACCCTTCATCATGAATATCTTTGGCTGAATTTTTATAATGGCATAATGTACACATGAAAGTTTTGGATTGATAGAAACTGTAGAGTCAGGTCTATTTTCATTTCATAAGCAAACAGAGCACACCCTAATCAGACAGCTCCTACATGAATCATCTGATCTGGGTCTACTCTATTTGCAAAGGCATGAAAAGGTGTTTGTTAACCCTTTACCTGAAATGCATCTTGACATCTTTGCAAACAGACTAGACCAAGATCAGAATGCTCCTGTAGGAGCTGTCTGATCAGTGTCTGCTCTGTTTGCTGATGGAATAATTTAGATCCGATTCTACAGTTTCTGTCATGGTGAAAAATTCATGCCTGTAGTTAATATGCCATTATAAAAATTCAGCTAAACATAATTGAGATTCATGTTTAGTTACAACATGATTACATTTGTACTCAGCATGTTAACCCTTTCCTCCATAAATACGCCTTTCTACACCTCTGTAAAAATATACCTGTTAAAACCATTGTGATAAATAGAGCATTTGCTCCTATAGGAGCAAAATTATTCTCTATTTATCACAATGGTTTCAAACTACAAACTTCTAAAAGTTTCCTTTTCTCTAGTTAATGCTCCTTTTTGGTAGATTAATTCAAAGTGGTTGGATCTAAAATAGCCTATGAGGGAATGGGTTAAAAGAATAGTACTGATACTAATTTGAAAGTCCAGTTTTGGAGATATTTCACTATATTTTTCTGTTTTATTTCAGTTAGTGTTTACTGCTGTGGATGTTTCAGTTATATCAGGTAAGTCAGCTCCGGTGAGCTGTCTGATCAGGATCTGCTCTGATTGCTTATGGAATTATTTAGATCTGATTCAACAGTTTCTGCCAAAATCACCTGTGTTCATGTGTCATTATAAAAGATAATAAAATAAAGATTACATAAGATATTCATAATGTCATCATTTCTTACATGAATATTCATGGAGTAAATAGTTAATCAACATCTCATCCAAATCCAACCTATTATTAGTCAGAGCCACGGATAAGATGTGTAAATTTAAACATTTTCAAGAATAGCTCCTTTATTTCTCCACCAAACCCTATACTGTGACCATTCTTTAGAATTGTCTCTTCAAGATGGTTCTAAAGAATGGTCACAGTATAGGGTATGGTGGAGAAATGACGATTTAAGTATTTGGGTATGCACCGTTATCTGTAACTCTTGATAAGTTATTATAAACAAAGACCTATGATAACGTAGGTCTATGTTATAAAGTAGCCACCTGCTTCTGTTCCACTTTTTTCTTAAAATAAATTTTGGCATCTGAGAAGACACAGAATTATGTTACAGATCATTGGGATTCAAGCTGTTTGCAAATGTCATTAAAAATATGTCCATAAGGAGTTAATCACGTACTGGTTTGCATTTCTGATTCTAAGGTCAGCTGTATCAACAGGGTATGCCTAGTCTACAGGCCCAGTTCTCCTACCATCTAGAAAACAGCATTCCAAGAATAAAGCAGGTTATCAACTCTCGGGTGAGTTATTGGTCTAATACATCTGCTGCATGTCATGTCCTGGTTCATCTTGTCTTGTCCTGTTAAAACCCATTCCATTCCACCAATTTTATCTGTGTGTCGTCTGTGTGTCTGTGTGTGTGTTTGTCTTTATAAATACTTTTCATTCAGTATTTATCACATTTAATTTTTCCTGTGCCATCATCTTTTTTATTTGCAAATATTTGTTTATCTTGTTACATGTACATGTCCTTTCACATGAATCGCTGTAGATGGTATATATATTTTTATATAAATAAAATACATTAAATTTGATGAGACAATAACAACTACTTAATGCTTTACTCCATAAATATACCTTTTAAAGGCCTTTTACAGACTCTGATCAGACAGCACCTATAGGAGCTATCTGATCTTGGTCTACTCTGTTTGCAAATGTGTGAAAACACGTTTATATGAAGGAAAGGGTTAATGCAGGATAAAAGTTATGCAGACATGCTCCTAAGGAGCTTTCTGTATTGCTTCAGTTCTGCATTAAGTATCAACCTGCTTTTGAAGACACCCATGCTTATTTACTTTAGAGGGGTTCCACTGTATATCAATTTTTAGCTCGTCTGTTTTGAAGAAAAGTCGAGCTATTGTGATCACTGGGTCGTAGGCGTTGTTGTCGTTGTCATCGGCGTGCAAAAACTTTAATGTAGCTCATTACTCAAAAAGTATATGATGTATCAACATGAAACTTCATAGGTTAGTAGATCTCATTGAGGGGAAGGCCCCTACATAAGAACCATAACTCTTGATTTCAAATTATGGAGTTATAGCCTTTTATTTTTTTTTAATTTAGCTGGACATGCACCAAATCAGACGAGTGTTGGTGCTTCACGTGGCTCTTGTATTGACTTTGTTTCTTCTGATATGGTATGATAACCTGTGTCCACATTGTTTCTTCAGATATAGTATGGTTATCTCTTTCTACTTTGTTTCTTCAGATATATCACACCTGTCTCTACTCTGATTATTCAGATATAATATGATTTGTGTCTTCAGATATGGTATGATATAGTATGGTTATCTCTTTCTACTTTGTTTCTTCAGATATATCACACCTGTCTCTACTGTGATTCTTCAGATATGGTATAATTATCTGTGTCTTCTTTGTTTCCTCTCAGATATGGTATGATTAAATGTTTCTACTTTGTTTCTTCAGATATAGTATGATTACCTGTTTCTATTAATCTTTGTTTCTTCAGATATAGTATGATTACCTGTTTCTACTTTGTTTCTTCAGACATGGTATGATTACCTGTGTCAACTTTGTTTCTTCAGATATGGTATGATTACCTGTATCTTCTTTTGTTTCTTCAGATATGGTATGATTACCTGTTTCTACTAATCTTTGTTTCTTCAGATATAGTATGATTACCTGTTTCTACTAATCTTTGTTTCTTCAGATATGGTATGATTACCTGTGTCAACTTTGTTTCTTCAGATATGGTATGATTACATGTATCTTCTTTTGTTTCTTCAGATATGGTATGATTACATTTATCTTCTTTTGTTTCTTCAGATATGGTATGATTACATGTACCAGCTGGTGAGATATGATGTTCTGAACCTAGTTCCTACAACATACATACATGATTACAACTCTGGTAAGAACCGATAGTTAACCATTTACTTCATGAATATTCATGTAAAAAATAATGACATCATGAATACTTATTAGCTGATTTTTTGTAATGATATGTGGAAAGATATTTTGGGTATGGCAGAAACTGTAAAATTATGTCTATGTTATGTCAAAAGCAAACAAAGCAGACCCTGATCAGATGGCTTCTATGGGAACCATTTGATCTGGATTTACTCCGTTTTAAAAGATATGTCTATCAGATACAGATGGATGAGATTGAGCGGACAAATATTTGATTGGACATATTTCAATGTAATACTGATTATGTGTACAAATCATTATATTATTTAAAAACAATTTATGTAAGTATTGGTAACAGAATTCAAATTTTCTACTAGTGTATAACCCTTTCCTTCATATAAAGGTGTTTTCACACATTTGCAAACACAGTAGACCCAGATCAGAGGAGCTGTCTGATCAGGGTCTTCTCTGTTTGCTAATGAAATATGATACAATGTAGATATGTTTGTATAGATTCTAAAATGGCTATAGTATTTCACCTTCAATATTTCATTATAACTATTTTGTCAATGAATATTCAGTAGGTATGGAAATTTGAAAGAGTATAATATAGGTGAAGAGTATGCCATAAAATGTTCTTAGAGCATGAAGCTGATGACTTTTTTATGTAGAGGAAAATTACAGTGTTCAAATGGGTAAACTACCCCTTGTTGTTTTTCCTTTCTACAGGTCTAGCCTATTCCATTGTAAGAGACTTGATGACCTGTACAGTAGGTCCTATCAGCAATAATTCTTTTGATGTACTGGCTCCCACCAGTGCCCAGCTCAACAAAACTGGCTATATCCTACAAATGAAGAACCCACTCCAGCTCTTTGACCTGTCCAACAGTTATGTCTACACTGGTCAGGTACAAGTTTCAGTGAATTCAGATTTCAGGCTGGATTCACTGGTCCATTAATCTCTACTGAAAACAACTATTGAAATTCCAAACATGGCAGGCCATAATAAGAAGGCTTCTGCAAGAGCCATCTGATCTGAGTCTCCAATGTTTATGAATGTCTGTTAATTAGATTCTCATAATTCATCAACGTTATATGATTTGTGGAATCAGAAGAATGAGTTCTCAAGCAATCTGCTCAACAGAGCTGTATATAACAGGGGAGTTTACGGAATATAGGAATAGTATTTTCTTTTTCCTCCACAAATCCCAATATGGTTGCCATTTACTAGGCAGTTCTAATTAGTACAAACAAAAAAGAGAAAATAAGAGATTTATTGGGATCAGTATGCACCTGTATCTATCCCTTTCCCTGTTTAACATTTATTCAAGACTTTATCTCCTGATTAAAATTCATGGACAGAATAAAAATAAATAGAACATGGAACGGGATTTTATTTCACCATGGTTGATACTATAAATCAGGATCTATAAAATTCCATAAGCAAACAGAGAAGACCCTGATCAGACAGATCCTTCAGGAACTGACTGATGTGGGTTTACTCTGTTTGCAAAAGGTCTGAAAAGGCATGTCTATGAGGGAAAGGGTTAACCCTTTCCTCCATAGGCTGTTTTCTGGATCCATCCACTTTGAATAAATCTACCAAAAAGGAAATTTTTAGAATCTTGTAGTTTGAAACCATTGTGATAAATAGAGCATTTGCTCCTATAGGAGCAAATGCTTTATTTATCACAATGGTTTCATAAAGTGATTATTACAGAGGCGTAGAAAGGCGTATTTATGGAAGAAAGGGTTAAACTTGATGGATGAAAATCTCTTTGGTGAACTATGTCGAACATTTATCTTATTTGATTCTTGTAGAAAACTGTCCGGAACATGCTGTGTGATGTTTATGAGAACCTTGGCACATTCAACTTTGGTGGAAGTTTCAAGAATGCTGTTTTCCAATTCTATTTTGCATCAGTATGTATGAAGATTTGAAAAATGTTTGTTGTACAGACACATGCATATGTTGTGTTTGTTGCAGACAGTGCAGATACTGTTTGCTCATAACTGCCGTTGAACTAATTTATACATTTATTTTACTTTTTACAGACAGATATAGATAAGATGCATAATATATTTTAGATGCATAAATTAACCTGCCACATACTTTTTATCGCTCTGCCCTCTTTGAATATGAATTATTAACATACGGTC
The DNA here is from genome assembly GCA_963576725.1 of Azorinus chamasolen. Lineage (NCBI taxonomy): Eukaryota > Metazoa > Mollusca > Bivalvia > Cardiida > Solecurtidae > Azorinus > Azorinus chamasolen. Next base: position 53,504,264 of record OY755243.1, on the reverse strand, counting down.
ATTATTCATGAAATAAAGGATTAACCCTTTGAATGCGAGAAACAAGCGCACTGTCATTTGCAAACAGTTTAGACCCAGATCAGAGGGCTACTAGAGAGGCTACAGAGAGCCCTCTGATCAGGGTCTGTACTGTTTGTCATTCAAAATCCCCTCACAAAATTTACTCTTTCATACTGTATGGACCCTGTCCATAAAAAATGATGGATTATTCAAATGGACAAAATTCAGCATTTAAAGGGTTATGTCAATCATAAAGCAACTTTCATATACAGTAAAACCCCTCCAAACTGGATGTGATCTTTAGTATAGACATTGGTCTTGGAGACAGGTGGCAGCTTAATGCATGGCGAAAGTCATGCAGAAAGCTCCTCTAGGAGCTTTTCTGCATGACTCTCACCCTGCATTAAGCAGCTACCTGCCTAGAAATATCTTAATTCTTCTCTACTAGAATTCCGGCTTAGAGAGGGTTAACTGCACTATAATTAGACTACATGTATATAATTATGCTTAGTGGTTATTGTATTACAGACTGGATGGCATGAACTTTCATTTGACTCCGGCATGCCTGTTCCTCATCAACCGGTCAGCCTAGTGGTGACAGCTGTAGATGTAAGTAACAATGCCAAAGGAACTAAACCTTTTTCCCTATTAGAATGCCCTTTTAAGCCATTGCAAACTGAGTAGACAAAGATCAGGGTCCATGCTTATAAAGCTTTTTAGTTTTGAGTTCAAATCTGACCAATCAAAAACTTTAGAACGAACTCAGACTCAACTAAAAGTTTTATAAGCATGGACCCAGATGGCTCCCTGTATGAGCTGTCTGATCAAGTTCTGCTTTGTTTGCTTATGGATTACTATAGATCTCATTCTACAGTTTCTACGTATACCAAAATAAATAATTCGTATATGTACCTTTATAAAAGTTCAGCTAATAAATATTCATGATTATTTCTTACATGAATATTCAACAGAGAAAGGGTTAATGGAGAGATGCCACTTTTAGTCTATATATAACCTTTTAGTAGAAAGAGATACCGGTACCTTTTGTCTATTTTGCAAAGAAAATAGACCCCGATCATGTGACTCCTGTAAGAGATCTGATGCTATACTATTTGCCATAGCAATGTACATGTATTCACTAATACTATTCAACAATACATAATATATAAGATAATTAGTTAATTGATATGGGTGGAGTCTGCCATTTATAATCATCAGCATAGTTTTCTGTGTATTTGAGCAGCTTATTGTGGTTAATTACTTTGACATATTAAATTCTGTATAGTTAAGAAGGGTCTTGATGCTTAGCACTCTGACAAATATCTGCATATCTGGACAGGGCACTAAAGTTGAGAGCATATTAAATTCTGTATATCTAGGCATGATATTGAAGTTTAGAACTTCAATATTAAAATCTGTATATCTGGGCAGGGCACTAAAGTTGAGCACTTTGACATAGAAGGGTTAGAAGGGTTTTGATGTTTAGCGCTCTGACAAATTAAAATCTTCATATCTGGGCAGGGCACTAATATTGAGAACTTTACTGTATTAAATTCTGTATATCTGGGCATGATACTGAGGTTTAGCACTATGGCATATTAAATTCTATATATCTGAGCAGAGTATTGAAGTTCAGCACTGTAAATTATATCAAATTTTGTATATCGGGGCAGAGTACTGAAGTTCAGTGCTGCAACATGTCAAATTCTGTAATGAGTCTGTATATCTGGGCAGGGTATTGAAGTTTAGCACATTGACATATCAGAGTCAGTGTATCTTGGCAGAGTATTGAGATAAGCACGATGAAATATCAAATTATGTATATCTTTGCAGGTTATTGAGATTTAGCACTATGACATATCAAATTATGTATATCTGGGCAAGGTAATGAGATTTAGCACATTGACATATTAAATTCTGTATATTTTGGCAAGGTATTGAGATTTAGCACTTTGACATATCAAATTCTGTATATTTTTGACAGGGTATTGAGATTTAGCACTTTGACATATGAACTTCTGTATATTTTTGGCAGGGTATTGAGATTTAGAACATTGACATATTAAATTCTGTATATTTTTGGCAGGGTAGTGAAGTGGAACATTATGATATCTCTGACTTCAATCAGCAACATCCAGATCTAACCAGCTTCAATATCCAGCCTTGTTTTCCTCGAGACCAACAGAAGCATTTCTTAATAAAATTCAACCGTAAGAATAATCCTTTATCTGATTATCCCTCCTTTATGCCTTTGCAAACAGAGCAAGCGCAGATAAAAACTCCTAAGAGCTGTCTGATCGGGGTCTGCTCTAGTTTCTTACATGCTATGTACTAATATGTTATGATTCTCTGTTGTTTGCCATTGCTATAACGTTTTATATTTTTAAACAAAACTTAAATTAATTCATATTCATAGTAGGTGGAGTCTTACTTGAATATTCATCAGATGAAGGCAAAAAATAAAGTAATAAAACTTATTCTGTATGCTTCTCAAAGGCAAGCATGTAATCACAGCTTTGTTATATGAAATACCATTACATGTTTTAGTCTGGAGCATTTCTCTAGTGTTATGAAAAAAACACAATGGTATTCATAAAGTGTGACACTGACAAGTTCAGAGGGCAGCAACCAAAACTCTGTAAATCACTATTATTAGTGTTTCTTATTTTATAAAAACAATTTTCATTTATCTCAAAACATCTCATTTGAGAGTGTAACACTGGTAGAACTTGACCAGATGAAAGTACAATATATAAGGGTATATATAACTCTAATATAATTTTAATTTCTTCACTTTTCTTGTTTTCACTACAATTGGTTATATTTCCAAATATGCAAATTTTAACTCATCTAAACTTGATACATGTATAATGATAGGGGATGACATAAGAAAGTGTGATACATACAGTCAAGAACTCTAGCGTTTCAAGGTTCCATATCTTACAATTGATTCTGTTTGTTTGAAATCAATCTTAACCCATTCCCTCATTGGCTGTTTTTAGATCCAACCACTTTGAATAAATCTACCAAAAAGGAGCATTAACTAGAGAAATGGAAAATTTTAGAATTTTGTAGTTTGAAATTATTGTGATAAATAGAGCAATGGTTTCAGAAAGTGATTTTTACAGAGGCATAGAAAGGCATATTTCTGGAGAAAAGGGTTAACCCTTTCCCTGTTCTATGTTTATTCCAAATTTCAATACCTACTGAATATTCATGAACAAAGTAGTTATAATGAAATATGGAAGGTGGATCATTGTAGCCATTTTAGAAAGCAAAGAAACAGATCTATCGAATTCCAATAGCAAACAGAGTAGACCCTGATCAGACGGCTCCTCTAGGAGCCGTCTGATCTGGGTCTACTCTGTTTGCAAATGCGTGAAAACACGTTTGTATGAGGGAAAGGGTTAAGCAGTCACCTGCCTAATAAGATCTAAATTCTTCTCTACTAAAAGTCTGGTTAAGAGTGTTTACTGCAGCAATCACTGAGCCATTGCTCTTTTCCAGTCTGTGATTTAAGAATGTATTGAATTTCTTAACATATTTAAGAGCCTTTCACATATTTCCTATTTCAGGTCATCCTTAATTTCCAACAATTGTTTTGCTACCTTTAATCTTGTGTCTGTAGAGAATGTTCAAAATAGACTGACAGTACAGAATTTTCATTTTCAGAGACTTACCATCCAACATTAGAACGTCACCTAGACCTGTTCCAGAGAAATGTCCAACAACAGTTGTCAGTCATTTCCCATGTGTCTCCTCTACGATTCCAGAACCCACAGATAACCTACCAGGGCCAGTTCACATACTATCTTGCAACAATGGTGGAACAGTCCCCTACAATATGTGAGAATTGATGCCGTAGAACTTCTCTATTAACCCTTTCCTTGTTCTCTGTTTATTCTATATTTCAATACCTGCTGAATATTCATGGGCAAAATATTTATAACGAAATATGGAAGGTGGAACATTGTAACCATTTTAGAAAGTAAATAAAGAGATATGTCAAATTCCATTAGCAAACAGAGCAGACCCTGATCAGACGGCTTCTCTAGGAGCCGTCTGATCTGAGTCTGCTCTGTTTGCAAATGTGTGAAACACGTTTATATGAGGGAAAGGGTTAACCTTTTACTCCATAAATATTCATGTAAGAAATACATCTAATGACATCATCAAAATTAATTAGATTAATTGTTATAATTGTACAGGGACACAGGATGTTTGGCCATGGCAGAAACTGTAGTACCAGATCCACATTATATTATAAGCAAACAGAGCAGACCCTGATCAGACGACCCCTACAGGAGCCATCTGATCTTGGTCTAACCCTGTTAGCAAAGATGTAGAAATGGAGTATTGGGCTATATGGACTACATGTGTACTTCAATGAATATACCATTTTTGTCTTTTAAGTTTAACACTTTACCTAATGAATATTCATATAAAAATACAGTAAAACCTCTCAATAACGACCACTAAATTACATCAAGTATATATTATGTTAAAGGCAGGTGGTTGCTTAAAGCAAGGTGAAAGTAAAACAGAATGCTCCTATAGGAGCGATCTGTTTTACTTTCACCTTGCTTTAAGCTGCGATCTGTTTTACTTTCACCTTGCTTTAAGTAACCACCTGCCCAAAATACCAACTAATGAACACAATTTAGTGGTCGTTATAGAGAGGTTTTACTGTAATAACACCATGAATATTAATTACATGAATTTTGTAAATGGCATATTATCAATACAGAAATGTTTGGCCTCAGTAATCCCGTCAGTAAACAGAGCAACTCAGATCGGACGACTCCTTTAACCTTTTCCTCTATAAATACGCCTTTCTACGCCTCTGTAATAACCATTGTGATAAATAGAGCATTTGCTCCTATAGGAGCAAATGCTCTATTTATCACAATGGTTTAAAAAAAAACTAAAAAATTCTAAATTTTACTTTTCTCTAGTAAATGCTCCTTTTGGGTTGATTCAGTCAAAGAGGTTGGGTCTTAAAATAGCCTATGGAGGAAAGGGTTAACTTTCAGATTCTGGCAAAACTGTTGTTCTCAAGATGTTCCTCATAACAACTGTATTTTTGTTTGTCTTCAGTTGATTTTACAAAGACTTCCAACAAGGAGGGCCTTCGTTTTATGGATGGCAGTCACGCGGGTGTGACCAGTGATGCTCAATGTGCTTCGATGTGTCGTAATGTAACCTCCTTTAACTGCTATAGTTTTGATTACTGCCCCAGCAGTCAGCTATGTGTGCTTAGTAAACATCACACACCTGATGGAACAAAACTAAAAAGCAGTCTCACATGTGACCATTACTCTAGTATGTATCTTAACCCTTTACCCCATGAATATGTATTAACCTTTTCCCTTATAATGACATCATAAGCTGATGTTTTATAATGGCATATATACATGGGATTCTTTGGCATTGGTAAAAATTGCAGAGTCAGATTTACTATATTTTCGTAAGCAAACAGAGCAGACCCTGATCAGATGACTCCTACAGGAGCCATCTGATCAGGGTCTACTCTGTTTGCAAAGGTGTGAAAAAGCGTTTGTATGAGGGAAAGGGCTAAACTGTAATGAATGTATGAATATTAGTTAAGTACATGTAGCTGAAGTTTTATAACAGCATCAAGAACAAGAGATTTCTTTTAATATGGCAGAAACTAGAGATTCAGCTCTATATAATTCCATAAGCAAACAGAAGACCTGGATCAGACTGTTGTACAGGCATTAAAGGGCATATCTATGGAGTGAAGGCTTAATTTTATATCCAAAAGCAAACAGAGCTGACCCAGATAAGACGGCTCCTATAGGAGCTGTCTTATCTGGGTCTGCTCTGTTTGCAGAGGCATAGAAAGGTGTATTTATGGAGTAAAGAGTTAACCATTTACTTCATGAATGTTTATGTAAGAAATAATACTTGTGTTGACCTATTCCTCCATAAATATGCCTTTCTACGCCTCTATAAAAATCGCCTATTGAAACCATTGTGATGAATAGAGCATTTGCTCCTATAGGAACTAATGTTCTATTTATCACAATGGTTTCAAACTACAAAATTCTTAAATTTTCCATTTCTATAGTTAATGCTCCTTTTCGGTAGATTTATTCAAAGTGCTTGGATCTAAAAATAGCCTATGAGGAAATGGGTTAATATCATTTAGCTGAATTTTGTAAATGGCATACAAACAAACAATGTTTAGACCATGTCAGAAACTGTAAAATCAGATCTATAGTATTTTAGAAACAAAAAGAGTAGTCCCTGATCAGATGGCTCGAAGAGGAGCCATCTGATCTGAGTCTACTTTGTTTGCAAAGGCGTAAGCAGGTTAAATGCAAAACCATTTATTCTGCATGTTGTCCTTGTGCAGAAACTGTGTCCAGTAAATTGGTGGTAGAACCAACAGCAGACCAAGCTCTCACCATGTTTGTGGACAGGATAGCCCGGGGGACGCTGGTGGTACCAGTTCAGATCAACTCTTCATTGGTGAGTTGGCTTTACTATTTCACCATGTGACACACTCCCCTGAGAGAAATGCACAAGTCAAATGCCAGTTTTTTCACAATTCCAATCAAGTTAAAAAACCAACATGAACATGCACTGTTGCATTCTCATGGGTTTTTCAGACTTGGCAAGAAATGTTGATGGCCCTAATAGGATTCTGTAAGGGGTGTGACTGAAGGATTCTGTAAAGATAAGGGATCTGACTGATGTCATTGTTGTAATTTCAGGTAGTCAAGTATCCAGCTGTATTCCTAGACAGGGACATATTGAGATTTGACTCAGGAAAAGCTAGCAGTAAGTAAAGGAGTAGGTCATATACATTTGCTCTCTAAAACCTCTCTATAACGACCACTAAATGGTGTTAATTAGTTGGTATTTTGGGCAGGTGGTTGCTTAAAGCAAGGTGAAAGTAAAACAGAACACTCCTATAGGAGCGTTCTGTTTTACTTTCAGCTTGCTTTAAGCATCTCCCTGCCTTTAACACAAAATACTGGATGTAATTTAGTGGTCGTTATAGAGAGGTTTTACTGTACATACATATGTATGTATATGTCTCTGCATGTACCTACTGAATATTCATGGACAAATTGGTATAATGAAATATGGAAGGTATAACATTGTAGCCATTTTAACCCTTCGCTTGCTGAATTTTAAAATACATTTCTCCTTTTTTACCCATGCCCTGTTGTATAATTACATATATCTTCACTGTGTATAAGTATTTCGCTGAGAAATCACTGCTGTGGAATGCACTGGTTGCACAATCAACTTGTAAATAGTGCAGACCCTGATGAGACAGCTCCTGCAGGAGCTGTCTCATCTGGGTTGTCACTATTTACAGGTAGGTATATTGACGTGATTAGCAAGCGAAGGGTTAAAGAGATCCATCAAATTCCATTAGCCAACGGAGCAGACCCTGATCAGATGGCTCCTGTAAGTTTGCATGACTACATTTTGAATTATTCCCCTTTTTCCAGCTACCACTTCTCCCAGCAGGTGACTCATGTTTTCCTTTGATCACTCTTGTTTATAAAATGGAATATTAATGGGGGGGGGGGTATCATTTGCTGATCAGGTTTAGCACTGTCTGTCATTCAAAATTCTCTTTAAAATTTAGCTTTTCATACTGAATGGCCTTTATAGTTACCCATTACCTCATAGGCTATTTTTAGATCCAACCTCTTTGAATAAATCTACCAAAAAGGAGCATTAACATGAAAATAGGAAAGTTTTGGAATGCTCTATTTATCACAATGGTTTCAAAAGGCGTCTTTTACAGAGGCGTCAAAAGGCGTCAATATGAGGGAATGGGTTAATGCTGTTTATATAGCCATTCCCAGTTGGATATTCAACAGTCAAATGCTGAATTAATGTATAATTTTTATATGTATCCCATTTATGTTTCAGGTGCAACTTTGAGACATTTTAATTTTTATAAGAAACAGTCAATATTTAAACATGTTTCTGCGGTGGTAAAGAATGTTGCAGTGGATGACTGTGCAAGTCGTTGTCTGTCTGAGATCGCGTTTGACTGTGAATCGTTCTCGTACTGCTACTTGTCAGGAAGATGTCTACTCAGCGATGTACATACTGAAAATGACAGCACAGGGATTGAGAGCAGCGAGGGTTGTGACTTATATACAAGTAGGTTACATGTAATTATGCTGATTGAATGATGAATTTTCTAAGTGAGCACTATCAATGCAAATTTAACCCTTTCTTTATTTAAGATTCATGGCATCATAAATATTTACTTTTTACTTTACTGTTTTATTTCTTTTTAAAAACAGTGTACAGGTGTCAAACAATGATGCTTGCTGTCTCATCTGTTTCCAAACTGGTATTGACCTTTACCAAATGAATATGCATGTAAGAAATAATGATATCATTAATATTCATTAACAACAATTTCATAATGGTATATGTACACAGGATTATCTGACCATGTCAGAAATTGTAGAATCAGATCTTTGTAATTCCACAAGCAAGGAGTGTGATATGATAGGAAAAACCTCATATTTAAGTCTGTATTTCTTGAAAATTGACTGTAGGTACATGTACATAGTATATTAAAAGTGTTTTATGTATGCTGTGATAGAATACAATTTTAATCTGAGTTTCTTTTCATTAATTTCAGGAAAATACGTAGATGCCTATGTTAAATATTCCGGCTATGTGAACTCAGCCAAGCTGGGCACCAAGCTACAGAATGTGGGAGGCCCAGACATCTGTGCTCAGAAGTGCTCCATCAATACTGACTTTGAGTGTCGATCTTTTGACTATTGTGACAGCACTAGGACTTGTTACCTCAAGTCAACACATGTCTTAGATGTAACAGACAGTACTTTGGTCAACAGCATTGCTTGCTCACATTATTCAAGTCAGTAAACCCATATAGCCCTGTATTACACTAATTAACCCTTTACTCCATGAATATTCATACAAGAAATAATGACAACATGAATATTAATTAGACACAGGAACTTTTGCCAATGGCAGAACTGTAGAACATATCTCCATTATATCATAAGTAAACAGAGCAGACCCTGACCAGCCGGCTCCTATAGGAGTCATCTGATCTTGGTCTACTTTGTTTGCAAAGGCGTAGAAAAGGGTATTTATAAATATGCCGTATATTATTTTATAAACAAAAAGAGCAGATCCTGATCAGCCGTCTCCTAAAGGTGTTGTCTGATCTGGGTCTACTCTGTTTGCAAATGTGTTAAAATGCATCTCTATCAGGTAAAGGGTTAATGGCTAAGCCACTGTGATATGACTCAAAATGTATTTTTGCTGTGTGTCAATAAAGTTCTCTTAGCTGTGAGAGTGCAACTTGGCAATTATAAATAATTTGGATTGAGATAGTATAGTAACACTTGTATCTAATCAGTGTTCCAAACTGTTTGATAGTCAGAGTTTTTTAAGTAAATTTTTAAAATTCTATAAAGACATAAAAAAGATGGGGTTTAGTGGAGAAATATTACACAGTTTTAGAATCTACATAAATCTATACCGGTGTGAGACTTTCTACAGGTATAAAAAGTGGGGATAAAATTCTATGAAAAATGTTTTCGACTTTAAACAGTTGTTGTTGTTATGTGTTTGTTTCAGAAAATTGTTATGTATTTGTTTCAGAAAATTTCTGTATTTGTTTCAGAAAAATTCCTATACGATTTTACAAAGACACCTAAAAGGACACTAATAGCTGGACGAACAATTAACTTTTATAATGTGACGCCAGACTTCTGTGCTAAACTGTGTATAGAGAATGATGGATATTTGTGTAAATCCTTCACGCACTGTACTGTAGATGGCTCATGTGTAATTGTGTCATCTCAGACAAACGTAATGCAATCTCGTGTCAAACCTAATCCCAACTGTGATCTCTATACAAGTGAGTTATTTTGCAGTATTTATGTTCAGGTCATACAAAGTAGCATAATTACAGCTGTGGCAAATAGTGCAGAACCATACCATCAGGAACAAATTTATCAAGGTCTATACTATTTACTCTGCCATTAATTTGTTCTATATTTATTTCAAATTTCAATACCTACTGAATATTCATGTACAAAACAGTTATAATGAAATATGGCAGGTGGAAGATTGTAGCCATTTTAGAAACTAAAAAAACAGATCTATAAAATTCCATTGGCAAACAGAGCAGACACTGATCAGACGGCTCCTATAGGAGTGAAAACACATTTATATGATGTAAAGCTATCTAAATAGTTATCAAACTGGTGGGAGAGAGAGGGTCTTGGATGTCCAAGTGTTAAGGGTAATTATTGTAAGTTAACCCATTCCCTCGTATTGACGCCTCTTCGGTTTTGACGCATCGGTAAAAGTCATTTTTTTAAATCATTGTGATAAATAGAGCATTTGCTCCTATGGAGCAAATGCTTTATTTATCACAATTCTTTCGAATAAATGCTCCTTTTCATTAGATTTATTCAAAGAGGTTTGGTCTCTAGAAGCTGTCTGATCAAGGTCTTCTCTGTTTGCAAATATGTGAAAAAGCATTTATATGAAGGAAATGGTTAATGCAGGGCGAAATTTATGCAAAAAACTCCAATAGAAGCTGTTCATATAACATTCATTCTGCATTAAGCTACCACCTGTCTTTATAACCCCTCTATAGTGACCATTGAATGAATAACTAAAGTTATATTTAACCCTTTCCCTCATATAAACACATTTTCACACATTTGCAAACAGAGTAGACCCAGATCAGATGGCTATAGGAGCCGTCTGATCAGGGTCTGCTTTGTTTGCTAGTGAGATTTAAAAAGATCTGTTTCTTTTCTTTCTAAAATGGCTACAATGTTCCCTCTTCCATATTTCATAATAACTACTTTGTCCGTGAATATTCAAAAGGTATTGAAATTTGGTATAAACATAGAACAGGGAAAGGGTTAAAAGCAGGTGGTTGCTTAATGCAGGACAAAAGTTCTGCAGAAAAATCCAGTCCTGCAATAAGCAAGTACCTGCCTCTATGACCCAGAATTAGACCTGCGGTATAACCTGTCTTAACCTGCCGTGAAAAAGATGTCTAATTATGGGTCTTCAAGACAGATGGTAGCTTAATGCAGGTCAAAGTAGTGCAGAAAGCTCCTTTAGGAGCTTTTTGCATTTCTTTTGCCCTGCATTAAGCAACCACCTGCTTTTTATGACTCCTCTGTTCAATAAATGAATGGTGGTTTACAACATGTTTGTTACATATTTGCACTCGTCTTTCGTCAAATACACAAATCAGCAAGTTACTAATTTTGTCCTTTTCTGAATTCAAACACTATTATACGTGTATCTTCTTATTTTTACAAGATACACGATTTTGTCAATTTTGCAAACAGGTGCTAGCACATATGAATATCATGTACAAAAGGTATTGTTGTTGTTTAAATACAGAAAACAAAGTAGAAGAAGCAGCCATGGCCAATGATGGTACATTTCTACAGAAATCTACTAAGGGTTTTAAGCCTCTTCTTCATGAATTTGTGTAAGAAATAATGGCATTGAGGATATTAATTAGACAATTTTTAAAATGACATGAACATATGAACAAAGAAATTGTTGCCATGACAAAAGCTGTAGAATCATATCTATAATTATTTTGTATGCAAACAGAACAGACCCTGATCAGACAGGGTCTTCTCTGTTTGCAAACGCATTAACCCTTTCCTTGTTTTATGTTTATTACAATTTTCAATACCTACTGAATATTCATATACAAAATAGTTATAATAAAATATAGACAATGGAAATCTGTAGCCATTTTAGAAAGTAAAGAAACAGATCATTCAAATTCCATTAGCAAACAGTGCAGACCCTGATCAAATGGCTCCTATAGGAACCATCTGATATGGGTCTACTCTGTTTGCAGATGCACAGAAACATGTCTATATGAATGAAAGGATTAAGCTTGGATGCATACTGAATATCAACCAAAGTGCTTTTCAATCAATATCCACACTCATCATGTTTATCTAAGATTGTTTTTCATTTCAAAATTCATTCAGGTTATTTTGTATATGTGTTACAGGGAAGCATTTTATCAGCAATCCCCAGACTTCACAGCCACAACAGCAATCAGGCTATAGTGCAGGTAAAAACAACCTTTTAATGCCTTTTCAAACAGAGTAGATCCTGATCGGATGGCTCCTATGCCTTTGCAAACAGAGCAGACCAAGATCAGATTGTACCTATGCCTTTACAAACAGAGCAGACCCAGATTAGACAGCTTCTTATTAAGCCCAGCTTATTGGTACTATGCATATGAAACAATCAGCATTGTTTCAGACACAGAAGTACCATTGACTTTTGACGCCTCTGCAAAAGTCACTTCTAGAAACCATTGTGATAAATAGAGCATTTGCTCCATAGGAGCAAAGGCTGTTTTTGTGTAACCTGTCGAGAAGCAGTGTGTCACTTAGGGATCACTTTTCCATCGTCTGTCCATCCGTCCGTCTGTCCATCTGTCTGTCTGTCCATCACGCTTCCTTTTTTTGGCTCTCATTTCTAAACTAATCATTATAGAGCTTTCAAATTTCACACATGGAACAAGCATGATCAGAGGAAGTGTCATGCACAAGGGTCATAACTCTAGCATCAATAGTTTTTGAGTTTTTTATTTCCCTTTTTCATATTTTTTTGTCCGGACAATACCTCTTTATCTACTGGTTCATTTGATTTCAAACTTCATAAATTGAACAAGCATGATGAGAGAAATTGTTATGCACAAGGACAAGGGTCATAACTCTAGCATCAATATTTCTGGAGTTATTCCCCTTTTGTCATATTGTTTTTCTTATTATTTTTACAAATACCTTTCGGGTTTGTCATGTATATATACCATTTTCAATTACACCATGGGTGGGTTGATCTGTGGAGGTTTTTTTTAATAAGGTGGGGGACTCATGTATTGCTTAGCAATACAACATTAACTTGTTCCTCTTTGTTCTGATTTTGGCACTCCAGCATATTAACAGTTTTTGTGTCAGCTGCGATCAGTTGACACATGTGTTCCTCCGAACACTCTTGTTATCACAATAGTTTCAAACTACATGTACAAAATTCTAAAAGTTCCCTTTTCTGTACTTAATGCTCCTTTTCGGTTGATTTATTCAAAGAGGTTGGATCTAAAAATAGCCTGTGGGGGAATGGGTTAAATAATGCATAGCAGAGCAACAAATAAAGGTCTATACTCGAATGCTAAAATTGTCCTTTCTCCACCAAACCCTATGTTGTGACCACTTGTTAGAATCGTCTCTTTGAGACAATTCTAATGAGTGGTCACAACATAGGATTTGGTGGAGAAATAAAGAAATTGTTCTTGAAACTGTTTTAATTTACTTATCTTATCTGGAACTCTGGCATAGAAGTTTGTGTCACCTGCAGCTGCTTTAGCAAATAATTTCTCACTCATCTGTCCATCCTTCTGTATTTCAGCGTGTCCATACATCTGTCTGTCGCACCATTTTAGTTATGCTTTTTTCATCACATTTGTTCATAATACTTCTGCCTGTAGGTGATACATTTGTTCCTGAACATTCTTCTTTAATTACATGTTTAATTAATTTTAGGCCATTTTTTTTTCTTATTCCAGCGGCGATGGGTGCTGTGGCTGTTGGAATGTTTCTACCTGGCATGATTCTTGGAGCAGGTCTACTGTACTATTTAAGGACCAAAAAACTGGTTGAACGCCACAACTCACATGAAATGCAAGAGATTAAGAAACAGAAACTTCAGGAGCAAGATATGTCGGAGAGCTAGATGGAACAAAATAATGTCTTCAGTGTCATATTCTACTATTTGTATATTTATAGGTTGAGACTGGTTAGCATTTTTGCTTATCAGGTTCACATTATTCTTATATTATAATAGAGGCAATCTCTTGATCTGCTTTTAACCCTTTCCTTCATATGAACGCCTTTTCACGCATTTGCAAACGAGAAGACCCAGATCAGATGGCTCCTAGAGTCAGAGTCTGCTCTGTTTGCCAATGGAATTTTATAGATCTGTTTCTTTAGTTTCTAAAATGGCTACAATGTTCCTCCTTCCATATTTCATTATAACTATTTTGTCCATGGATATTGACCAGGTATTGAAATTTGGACTAAATAGGAAAGGGGAAAGTGGCTCATAGGGCATGGACGACTCTGTGATTACCTTTGCAAACAGTTTGAATCCAGATGAGATGGAGAGTAAATTGGCATCTCATCAGGATCTAGTTTGTTTGACACTTCATTGACATTTTGATATATTGAAGGAACGTCCTTTCTGACACTGAACCCTATACTTCATATTAACACCTTTCTGTGCCTTTGCAAACAGAGTAGACCCATATCAGATGGCGCCTGTAGGGTCTACTCTGTTTGTTTTGGAATAATATACTTGTAGATGTGATTCTTCAGTTTCTATTATGGCCAAAAATTCCAGTGTCAATGTGCCATTATAAAAACTACCGGTAAACTACATGTAATTAATAACAGTATATTCATAATGTCATTATTTCTTACATGGATATTCATGAAGTATACAATATATTAGACGGTTTTATAATTGCATGTGAACACATTAAATGTTGGTGCCAGCACAAACTGTAGGATCAGATTCATATCATTCTGAAAGCAAACATAGTAGATCCTGATCAGATGACTCCTACAAGTGCTGTCTGATCTGTGTCTACTCTGTTTACAAAGATGTTTAACCAATTCTCTTCTCTCTGACGCCTTTTTACACCTCTGTTAACCCATTCAGCCTCTTTGAATAAATCTACCGAAAAGGAGCATTTACTAAAGAAAAGGAAAGTTTTGGAATTGTGCAGTTCTGAAACCATTGTGATAAAGAGAGCATTTGCTCCCATCCCATCCCATTCAAAAAGTGACTTTTACAGAGGCTTCAAAGTCGTCAATAAGGCGTTAAAACTCCCTTTTTTAGAACATTGTGATAAATAGAGCATTTGCTCCATATGAGCATATGCACAAATGCTCTATTTATCTGAATTGGTTCAAAACTACACAATTCTAAAATTCCCCTTTTCTATAGTTAGTGCTCCTTTTCGGTAGATTAATTCAAAGAGGTTGGGTTTAAAAATAGTCTTGGAGGGAATTAGTTAAAAGGCATATCTATGATGAAATGCATCAACTCTTTGCTTGCTAAATAATAAATTGCAAACATTTATCATCTGATAGTGCTCTCAAAGTGATTTTTTCTTATGAGTCACTGAGTTACTCAACCTCTTATCTGAATGCAAACTGCTTGCATTGTTAACCCTTTCTCTGTTGAATATTCATGTAAGAAATAATGACGACATCACATTTATTAGCTAAATCTTTTTGCTGGAATATGCACATAGGGATTTTTGGTATTGGTAGAAACTGTAGAGTCAGGTCTATTGTAATTTCATAAGTAAACAAAGCAGACGCTGATCAGATTGCTCCTATATAGGAGCTGTCTGAAATGGGTCTATTCTGTTTGAAAAGGCATGAATTGGCTTGTATAAGGAAGAGGGTTAATCACATATTTGCAGAGAGTCATTCAGTTGGTCAGAAATAATGATATACAGTAAAAACTTGATACTATAAAATTTTAGTAATGATGAATTAATTTATGTCTTCGTAGGCAGGTGGTTGCTTAATGCAAGGTGACTTTCACCCTGCATTAAGCTGCCACCTGTGTTAAAGATCAATAATAACACATATTTGAGTGTTCATAGTATCGAGTTTTCACTGTACATGTATCTATAACATTTATGAACCCTTTTAAAGAAGAGGGGTATCATTTGTTTTGCACATGTCCATAGGTAGGTCTGTCAGTCTGTCATTCTGTTGGTTGATATACCAAATGGTTTCTGATCAATTACTTATTGACCTTTTACCTGGAGTCCTCATATGTTGGATAGCAATGATGAGCAGATGATCCCTGTATATATTTTGTGTTGGTACATGAAAGATCTTGTATACATGTATCAGATCAATAACTAATCATACTCTAATTCTTTCCCTCATATTAACCCTTCGCTTGCTGAATTTTAAAATACATTTCTCCTTCTTTACCCATGCCCTGTTGTATAATTACATATGTCTTCACTGTGTACAAGTATTTCGCTGTGAAATCACTGCTGTGGAGTGCACTGGTTGCACGATCAACTTGTAAATAGTGCATACCCTGATGAGACAGCTCCTGCAGGAGCTGTCTCATCTGGGTCTTCACTATTTACAGGTACGTATATTGATGTGAATAGCAAGCGAAGGGTTAATGCTTTTTCACACCTTTGCAAATGGATTAAACCCAGATCAGACGGCTCTAGTAGGAGTCGTCTGATCAGGGTCTGCTCAGTTTGCTTATTGAATAGAATAGATCTGATTCTGCAGATTCAGTCATGGTAAAAAAAATCCATTATTGATAATGCTGTTAAAAATTGTCCCTAATTAATGTCAGTATTTCTTACATAGATATACCACAGGTAAAGGATTAAAGCTAGAGAATCCATATTTAATAGGGAGGTTGGTCATGATGAATACATGACCTCTATAGATTTTGAGGTCAATAGGTGAAAGGTCAAGGTTATTGGCATAATTGCATACCTAGACAGAATTTAGTAGACTAAATGGCACTACTATATGTCCACTATTTGGGCTAAACATGTTTTACAAACATCTCTTGTTACATCATTCTTCTGTGTAAGTGTGCGTGTATGTATATGGTAAAATGTGTATGTATATGGTAAAATGTGTATGTATATGGTAAAACGTGTATGTATATGGTAAAATGTGTATGTATATGGTAAAACGTGTATGGTAAAACATGTGTATATATGGTAAAACGTGTATGTATATGGTAAAACGTGTATGTATATGGTAAAACGTGTATGTATATGGTAAAACGTGTATGTATATGGTAAAACGTGTATGTATATGGTAAAACGTGTATGTATATGGTAAAATGTGTATGTATATGGTAAAATGTGTATGTATATGGTAAAACGTGTATGGTAAAACGTGTATGTATATGGTAAAACGTGTATGTATATGGTAAAACGTGTATGTATATGGTAAAACGTGTATGTATATGGTAAAACGTGTATGTATATGGTAAAATGTCATGTACAGTTGAACTTCAATATCTCAAACTTGGATAACTCGAACTTTGGGATAACTCGAACTAAAAGTTTGGTCCTTCCAAAATGTACAATACAGAATTGTTCTAAAATGTATCACTACACATATCTAGAAGCACATGTGACAGTTTAATGCAGGTCGAAAGTAATGCTGTGAACTTAAAATATTGGTCAGATTATAAATCGGATGACTTAAACCTCTGTTATCTCCAACTAATTTTTATGGTCCCTTGAAGTTCGAGATATCGAAATTCAACTGTATTTAGTTAAAACTTACGTCATTTATGTCACTTCTTAGCATGTTTCATCAACAACTTCATTAGCAAACAAGGACTCAATATCTGTCATCCATGTGTTATGATTTCTATGTCATCAAACTAGTGGCAGTGTTATGTGATGTCATCAATTTAGTGGCAATGTTATGTGATTTATGTAAATATAATAAAGCCTTGATCTTTGCTGTGTTGTGCTGTCAAATAAAACAAAACAATTTACAGAAGAACTTGTCTTAAGCAATCATTTATTGATTTGATTCTTTAAAAGTTTATGATTGCTTTATACAGGGGAAAAGTAATGCAGAAAACTACCTTGGGAACTTTATGCATTTCTTATGACTTATATTAAGCTACTACATGCCTTAAGCCCTTACTCCATAAATATGCCTTTCTACACATTTGCAAACAGAGAAGACCCAGATCAGGTGGCTCCTATAGGAGCCGTCTGACCAGGGTCTGCTCTGTTTGCTTATGATATGTCTTGGCCAAAATTCATGAGTCCTTGCGCTATTATAACAAATTAATCTAATTAATATTCATGACATCATTATTTCTAGCATGAATATTCATGGAGGAAAGGGTTAAAGACCCATAATTAAACTCTTTTTTTTTATGGTTGCTTAACTCTTTCACTAATGAAATAATCATTTCATTAATATTCTTTAACTTAATTTGCGTAAGGTAAAATAATTTAAAGGTAATTATTGGCTTTGTGCCTTTGCAGACAGAGTAGACCAAGATCATATTACTCATATAGGAGTTGTCTGATCAGGATCTGCTTTGTTTGCTTATGAAATAAAATACATTGTAGATATGATTCTACAGTTTCCATATTGGCCAAAGCTTCCTGTCAAAATGCCATCATAAAAATTAGTCTTCCGGTAGTTAATATTCATGATGTCATTATTTCTTACATGAATATTCATGGTGTATAGGGTTAAAGATATTGGTTTGGTAGATTGGTAATTTTAGGAAATTATTAAGAATGTGCAAGAGATTAGGTTCGGGGCTTCAGCACTCTCCTGGCGAACTTGTGCCAAATTTTGCAAACAATTTGGATCTAACTGAGACACTGACTAACTTGGTAACTTATTAAAATCAGGACCCAAACTGTTTGACATTACGACATTATTTTTTATAATAAACAAAAATGGAAGAAAAATGTACTTTTTGAATCAAACAATATTATTTGCAGACGACAATAATTACTCAGAGTGCAGAAGGTATAATGTATGCCAATATGAAAAGAGACCTTGTACGGAGCAACAGATAAAGACGCATATTCAATTTCTAAAATTGTGATTTCTCCACCAAACCCTATGTTGTGACCACTCATTAGAATTGTCTCGAAGATGGTCACAACATAGGGTTTGGTGAAGAAATAAAGGAGTTATTGGTGAAAATGTTTTAATTTACGCATCTTATCTGGACCTCTGCATGTAGTGTATCAATGTATTGTTGTCACTATGGTCATTTTGTTGTGTGGGTAAATTTGTGATAATCTTTGCAAACTATGTGGATCTAGACACCCCCGCCCTTCTTCCCTGTCTTGAGGTCTTGTTAGGATCAAGACTGTATAACATTCTTATACTGTTTTTTGACAAGAAATTGAAAAATAAATATAAAAAAAATCTAATTTGCATATTAAAACCTCTATAATTGTGTAATTGCTTTTAACCCTTTACCTGCTAGAGAAGCTTTTGATGCCTTTGCAAACAGAGTAGACACAGATCAGATGGCTCCAGTAGGAGCCGTCTGATCAGGGTCTGCTCTGTTTGCTTATTGAATGATCTAAATTTGATTTTACATTTTCTGCCATGGCCAAATATCCTGTTGTAACATGCCATTATAAAAAGTCCTGTTGCCATATACCATTATACAAATTCCTACCACCATTCCCTTATAGCTATTTGTAGATCCAACTTCATTATGAGGGAATGGGTTGATGTTGTCATTATTTTTACATGAACATTTTTATTAGGTAAAGGGTTAAGTCTTACTGAAGTTGTTAAAATATTTTTCATGAACACTCTTCTTCACAAAAATGCTTTTTCATGCCTTTTCAAACAGAGTAGACTCAGATCAAACTTCTCCTACAGGAGCCATCTGATCAAGGTCTAATCTGTTTGCTTATGGAATAGTTTAGATCTGATATTACATCAGATGGCTCCTATAGGAGCCATCTGATCTTGGTCTACTCTGTTTGTAATTGTGTGAAAAGGCGTTTGTAGGAGGGTAGTGTTAATCCCAAGATATACAATCTATTTTGTTAAACTAATGTGCAATAAAAGAATAAAAATGCTCAATTGAAGTTGTTGTACTTTAGCAACATTTCATTCACATAACTTTTAAACAGAGTACATCCAGAGGGCACTTGTTTGCTTATGGAATTTGAAAACTTTCTGCAACGGCCAACTTTTCCTGTTATAAAAACTAATCTAATTGATATTCATGAATACATTATTTCTTACATGAATATTCATGAAGTAAATGCTTTGCCATCAAAAAGATGACATCGTCTAATTATGGGTCTGTAAGGCAAACAGTGTATCCCCTGATCAGATGGTTCCTAGAGGAGCCATCTGATCAGGGTCTGTTCTGTTTGCTTATGAGATTATAAAAGATCTGACTTCAGTTTTTACCAATACCAAAAACTCCTGTATACATAATTATATCATTATAAACATTCTTATAATAAATATTCATGATGTCATTATTTCTCACATGAATATGAAACGGGGAAAGGGTTAGCATCTTTGCAAACAGAATATACCCAGATCCGGCAGCTCCTTTAGGATCACAAAGGAACTGAAAAACAAATGGATACAAGAAATGTGGGTGCAATATCCTAATCCTAACCCATTCCGAACAGACTCCTTGGCTGTTTAACCCTTTCCTCCATAAATACGCCTTACTACGCCTCTGTAAAAGTCACTTTATGAAACCATTGTCATAAATAAAGCATTTGCTCCTATAGGAGCAAATGCTCTATTTATCACAATGGTTTCAAACGACAAATTCTAAAATTTTCCTTTTCTCTAGTTAATGCTCCTTTTCGGTAGATTTATTCAAAGTGGTTGGATCTAAAAATAGCCTATGGAGGAGAGGGTTAACCATTTACTCGACCAGCCTTTTTACACCATTGCAAACAGAGCAAGCCCAGGTCAGACAGCTCCTGTACCTCCTGTTACAGAACTGATTCTCTAGTGTTTACCTTAGCCATGAATATCCTCATGTTACATTTTTATTACAGTAATTAAATCAATATTTATAATGGGCAGAGTCTCACATGAATATTCATAAAGTGAAGATTGATGCAAGATATATCGCCATCACAAGTATAAATTAGATTAATTGTTATAATAGCACCTGGAGACTAGATATTTTGGCAATTACAGAAACAGTAGAATCATATCTATGTTTTGTCATAAGCAAACAGAGCAGACGGTGAGACCCTGATCAACAGCTCCTATAGGAGCTGTCGGATCAGGGTCTACTCTGCAAAGGTGTAGAAAGGCGTATTTACAGTTTATACCAATACCCAAAACTCTTGTCACGTTGTGCACATATGCCATTATAAAATTTCAGCTAATAAATGTTCATGGTGCAAACAGTTTGGCTACTGATGAGATACTGTCAGGAAGATGATGTTTAACCCATTCCCTCATAGGCTATTTTTAGATCCAACCACTTTGAATAAATCTACCGAAAAGGAGCATTAACAAGAGAAAAGAAAAAAATTAGAATTTCGAAGTTTGAAACCATATTGTGATAAATAGATCATTTGCTCCTATAGGAGCAAATGCTCTATTTATCACAATGGTTTCAACAGGTGATTTTTACAGTGGCGTAGAAAGGCGTATTCATGGAGGAAAGGGTTAACCCTTTCCTTCATATAAACCTGTTTTCAAACATCTGCAAACAGAGTAGACTCAGATCAGATGGCTCCCATAGGATTAGGGTCTGCTCTGTTTGCTGATGGAATTTGAATTATCTGTTTCTTTAGTTTCTAAAATGGCTACAATGTTCCACCTTCTATATTGCATTATATCTTTTTTGTTCATGAATATTCAGTAGATATTGAAATTTGAAATAAACATAGAACAGGGAAAGGGCCAATCAGGGTTTTTGAAAGACAGGTGACAAAATCCACTTAAAAAAATGTAGCAGACATAAACTTTTATAGATGCCAATTAGTTAACCGTTTCCTTCATATGTATGTTTTTTCATGCCTTTACAAACGGAGTAAACCAAGATCAGACCATGAGATGGCTGCTGTAAGAAGTTATAATAGATCTGACAGTACCGTTACCAATATCAAAACATCCTACGTACTTATACTTCCTGACAGTCTATATATACTACAATACATGTATACAATTATAATAATATCATATACCGGTAGTACATATAGACCCCTATGAAGCGGTACAGACCCCTATGACTAATTCAGGGGTGTAGCTAGTGATATGCACTTATGCACATGCATTATAACATCAATCTGATAGCCTATCATAGGTGAAAACATTATTATGGCCAAAATGGGACAAAAATCAAAAGGTTAAGAGGGCGGAGGTAGACTTTGATAAACATCCATCTTGTCTTGTCAGCTTTAACACATTCCCTCATAGTATCGCCTTTTGGTGCCTCTGTAAAAGTCACCTTTTGAAGCCATTGTGATAAATAGAGCATTTGCACCTTTGTGGTGCGCGGTGGTCCAGTGGTAACACGCTTGACTACAAATCTGGAGGTCCGGAAATCAAATCCTGGTCCCTCTCGGAAATTTCAGAGACGCTTTTCAGTTTCTCCCATCCGCACCTCCTCTCCATACAGGGGTTAAAATGGGTACCTGTGATATCACTAGCAGGTACTATGGCTGCATGATTGCGCCATATGTTAGCAGTGCTCAATATTGTAGGTGAATGACTCAATGACCAGGGGGGTAAATGTACAGTTGGCTGAGCGGTCCATCAGACTGAAAGTAGACTATAACTATATGGTAGATACTTTACTATATAGGAGCAAATGCTATATTTATCACACTGGTTTCAAAACTGCACAATTCTAGATTTTCCTGGGGAGCATGCCCCCAGACGCATATAGCCAAGGTGTGTACATTGCATTTGGAATGGTATCAGTTAATACATTGTATAGCCCTTTCTCTGTTCCATAATTATGTATTGTAAATTTCATTACCTACTGAATATTCATGAACAAAATAATAATAATGAAATATGGAAGGTGGAACATTGTAGCCATTTTAGAAAATAAAGAAACAGATCTATCAAATTCCCTTTGGGAAACATTGAGCAGACCCTGATCAGACAGTTCCTATAGGAGCCGTCTGATCTGGACTGGGTATACTCTGTTTGCAAATGCGTGAAAACACGATTATGTGAGGGAAAGGGTTAATACATTGTATAGTCTATATAATGTACCAATATTGATTACCTTTGCAAACAGTTTGATTCAAGATAAGACACTGGGTAATTCGATAGTTTCTGCCATGGCCCAAAATTCATGTGCCCATACATGTACTTTTATAAAATTTAATCTAGTTAATATTCATGATGTTATTATTTCTTACATGAATAGTCATGGAGTAAAGGGTTAAACTCCCCAAAAGAATACATGACTAGCTTCATTCTATTCTCTTGTATTATTTATATTTCATAATTTGATTATAGTTACATTGTATATTTCACTATCTGAAAATTTTACTGTCCTTTTAATAGTTTTTAGTAGCTTTTATTGCCTTCTTATTAGCTCCTTTTAAAATTTAGTAGCACAGTTTAAAATTTTGTTACAGACTGGATCAAAATGCTGTATTGTAAAAGTTATTGCAATATTATTGCTTAGATGAGTTATAGTGTTCAGGGGAGACTAATGCGTATAGACTCCGTGAAGGGTACAAGTACGGTGTGGTAATTCAGGGGCCTTTTTGATAGTTTCGAAACTGCAACTCAATTACAAAGAGTAGCTCTGTACGTAATGTTTGTGTGCGGGATCTTCTGTCAGACAATCTCGCGATCTGTGTTAAGTTTTAACTTTCAGTGCATGTTCAATCGAAATGGAATACTCGAATAGATAAGCAAGGAAGTCAACATGTATTTAATACAGTTCTTACCCCAATATTTGATTTGCTATGTATAAACATCAATCCTGGCCAGGTTCAAGATGGCGACTTGCATAGTAGGTCACCAGAGTGTTTCTTTGACAAAGGGAATTTGGACATTGTTAATTCTGCTAAACGCATTTGTTTCGTCTCAGTCGAATAATGATTGGGATACTGAACATAATGAAGCGGCTGGACTTAACATGCAAGAATTAGCGAATGGTGGTGGTTTAAATAAACTGTTCGGTCCCGATGGATATTTTAAGGACACAAGGCAAGAAGAGGTGAAATCGTTCGATGGAATCGATATCAAAACTGAAGCTCAAAAGCTGTCAGCAAGTTTAAGATGGCTTAGTAATGAAGAGCTAGGTGTGCCAAAAATGCAGGTAATAATTCTAAGAACTACTTTGTATGTGTTGATTTACATTTTTGTCGGAATAAAAGACCTACAGGGCTTATGTTGTATTGTTTGCTGTATCCCACGGAAAATAAAATTTGTCTATTCATGTGTTTACCCCTTTCCCTGTTCTATGTTTATTACAAATTTCAATACCTATCGAATAGTCATGGTCAAAATAGTTATAATGAAATGTGGAAAGTTGAACATTGTAGCCATTTTAGAAAGTATAGACAGATCTATCAAATTCCATTAGCAAACAGAGCAGACCCTGATCAGACGGCTCCTCTAGGATCTGTCTGATCTGGGTCTACTCTGTTTGCAAGTGTGTGAAAACACGTTTATATGAGGGAAAGGGTTAATGAGTTTATATAAAATTAGATCTATACGTTAAGTCCACAGGGGTAAGACACGATTGAGTCTGTATACATGTATCTATATATAGAAAGAAGGGAACCAACTTCAAAAGATCCAAATTACCCTATCCTCTACTTTAAACCCGTCGCACTGCAAGATTAGAAATGCACCGATTTTGATCAGATAAAAAGTTATTCCGTAAGCAAAGACATCGTTTTATTCGAATATGCAAAGATTTTCCTGGTTAAATTAGGGATAAACCTAACAGTAACACGGCTACAGAAAGATGAGAAACATGGTGAAAATTCGTTTGTCGGACACAACCTCGTCCCTGAGTGCGAACCACTGACAGCCTTGAAACAATTACTTATGGGTAAAACACAATAAAATAAATAAAGAACTTTCTTACAGCGATCTTACACGAAACATGGTTTTATCATGCTTCCTGCGATTTTCAACAATTGCAGCTGACATCGTTTTCAAGAAGTCAAACTTCGGTCACGTGACAGCAGCGTTTGGTATTCCTGATATGAACGCAAAATGTTATTGTGTTTGACGTATTTATATAAGTAATTATCCTTTCACGGCTGTCAGCAGTTCACACTCAGAGACGAGTAACAAATTTTGGCCTTTTTTCTCATCATGAGTCATGTTTCTGGTGACGTATTAGGTTTATCCCTATTTTGACCAGAAAATCTTTTGCATTTTCGAATAAAACAATGTCTTTGCTTACTGAACAGCTTTTTGTCTGATCGAAATCGATGCATTTCTTGCAGTGCGAAGGGTTCAAAAAGGAGGTTTGGTAATCAGTGGTTGGGAAAGGCATGCGCCATTGGCGCATTGAAAATAAAAATGTCCCATTGATTTTGCCATCGTATGCGCCATTGTCACATTCTTTTTTTTTTGGCCCCAATTGGTACAAAATAGAAGGATAGATCATCAGTCGTAACTACTCGTCATATTCCGTCAGAAATAGTTGAGGTGTTCCAATTGTATGAATCATTTGATCCGCTCAGTAGACGCTCATTGTGAGTCAGTAAACCTTGCAAAGTGCGTGTGACGTCACGATTGTAAACGCTTATTAAAGATTGTATGCAGGTTTTCTCATCGTAAAGTCGCCTGTGTAACACGGCTGATACTGAATTTTTTCAGTTTATAAATAATGAATTAATAATGCTACCTAAACACTGAAGAAGAAAAAAAACAACAACACAAGGTTAGTCCCGACGATTCAGAAGTATTGATCAAATTTACAAACTAACTTTACGGCTAATCCTTTCACTCAAGTGACTCCTAATATGGACAAATTGACTCTCAGATTCTTTCGTGAGAAAACGAAAGTACCGAGCAGGACCCACCACCCTGTCAGTGATCCCCCAACATACACTACATGTAGTCTGAGTCAAATACGATGGTCCGAGTCAGAAAACGATAAATCTAAACCCCAAATATCGGCTTCGTCTTCCGACAGACAAAATAAGACCATTGCTTTAGGCTTTGTTCATGGCTTTTTTGTGCAATGGTGCACCTTTCTGTCCATTGACAATGAAAAGAAAAATGTTTATGTTAAAGGATGCCAGACTATTATAAGACTTCATCTGACCAGGCATGCAAAATCAGATGATCATCTTCCTTCAAATCAAGCATGTACTCAGTAGAAATTAAACATACTAAAGAAACATTGCTGTACATGTAGTTGTTAAAATTGGTACAATACATATTTAAAGAAATGAGTGCAAAATACAAGTTGTAGTGTAAGCAGTTCAGACTTTTGTTGAAATCTAAATATTGATTGTCAAAGATGTTTCTTTCTTTGTTGTTGTCGAGTATATATGCATATTGTAAGTAACTGGTGTAAAATAGAGTCACTTCTATTGTAAATATCTTGAATTTTTATTTCACCTTTTCGTGCATATCACATTTACAATACAAGTGATATAATATGTGATCATTATTGACTGTGTAACTGATTTGTAAAAACAAGTTTAAGAATATTGTGAAGTTTTTTCTAAATGTCCCATTGGTTTTGAAAATGTCCCATTGATTTTGCTGACGGAAGGGACATTGTCCCATTGAACAAAATTCTTTCCCGATCACTGGGTAATTGGGATCTTTTTAAGTCGGATCCCTTCTTTCTATAAACATATACTAACTCAAACTTCTACTGGAAGAATTTATTATTAGTTTTAGATATGACACTTTAATTCTTCAAGGAAAATCTGCAGTTCTACTAGAAGAATTTATTATTAGTATTATATATGACACTTTAACTCTTCAAAGAAAATCTACAATTCTACTGGAAGATTATTTTATTTTAAGATCACAAGTCTATAATCAAAACATGACAAACAACACATAATTGTGACTGATTTAAAAAGAGGATTGGAGTCTGTCCTAGGAGAGATTGCGATCACAATCTGTCCTAGGAGAATCTGCGATTGTCCTGAATTGCAATTTGTACTGTAACATATAATACATGTACACAGGGTTCTGGCGAGAATTGAAAATATTTGAGACATGCGTCCCATTGATAGTTAAAAAGTAGGGACATTTTCAAAATCTGTGAGACAGCAACAAGTGTGAAAATATTTTTTCAACCATCATTCATTGTGAAAATGCTATGTTTATGAATCTGTGGATCTATGACTGATTTCCTTAATATGTAAATATTTTCTCTGATCATATTCACAGTTTGATTTGATCTAAATCTGATCTGGTTACTTTGGACTATTCTGGCAAGAACTGACATTTTTGAGACATTTGTCCCAATGACGGAAAAAAAATGGGGACATTTCTCATTTTGATGGGGAAAATGTCCCAATTTCTTGCCCTTGCAAGAACCCTGTGTACATGTATGTACACAAGGAGTTTTGATGTTGGAAGAAACTGTAGAATCAGATCTCTGATAATCTCATAAGTAAACAGAACAGACCCTGATCCTGTAGGAGCTGTCTGATTTAGGTCTACTCTACAAAAGTGTGAAAAGGTGTATAGGACTGCTGCCTCCGACTGCAACAGTTAACCGAATTTCGGTTATTTTCTGTTCATTTGTCTCTAATTTTAGGTTCGGCGCCCCAAAATTTCGGTTCGGTGCGTCGATGTGTGGTGAATTGGACTCAACCGCTATTTTGACCAATCAGCTTGCCGCTTTTTGTTGCTAAATGCAAAATGGCTGAGTTAGAGTTGATTGGTCTGTTGGCAGCATTGACGCCTTGAAGGCTCCTATATGGAAGCATTTTCATTTCATGAAAAAAATGTTGTGGACAAAACCTCTGCGATATACCACATATGTGGCGTTCATATTTCATATAAAGCTGGTACAACAAACTTGATACAGCATATGAAGCGTAAACATGACATTATCGCAGAATCTACTGTTTCAAAGAAACTTGACATGGTGATGGCTTCTGGTCAGTCATGCCTTACAGATGTGTTTCTTTCAAAATCTACTACTCGATTGTAGAAAACGAAGGGTTCAAGAGAATGGTCAATGTTTTGGATCCTTGATATGACATTCTGAACAATTTGATCTTTTTGAAAAATAAGTTAATCTTAATCCTATAGATCTATCAGTACTTTAATAGATGTATATATGAGTAAAATTGAGTTGGATAATGGATATGAGCCAGTAAAAGAATTCTATTAAGTTTCTTTTTAAAATCAAGTTCTTTGCCCTATACCCAAACCGAATAATAAAAAACCGAGAGGGTTATAATCCAACCGAACGAGATCAAGAAGTACCTGAATCGTTGCAGCCCTACGCATGTTTGAGAGAAAGGGTTAAAATTGGACCAAAATGCTAAAATCCAAATCATGGAGTTTTGTGTGTGAAAAAATTCCAAAAAATCCCAAATGTTAAAATGCATTTTCCCCATCATTGCTAAAAAAAGGCCTGTATTGTATACTTAAGCATGGGCATGGTTCATTTTCTAAGTTTTGAATTTTTAGTTTCATATGTAACTCCTGCAACTGTAAAATACCTTCACCTTACCTCTTCAACTTTTCAGCAATCTTCTTTATCACATGAACATAAATAACTCATCTTATACCCATCTTTATATTTTACACACAAGTGTCTTTGGCATCTTAACGCTTCTCGTGCTGAAAAATTAATGTCTGTCCAGTCTCTGATTTGCTGAACTTTTCACTGACTTCCGATTCGATCAAACTTTTGAGAAACTAGACAGAGTGTCAAACAGCTTGGATTCTGATAAGATGCCAAGTTACTTGACATCTTATCTTGATCCAAGTTGTTTGCAAATTTATGCTATATCCAAGACAATTAGCATGAATGTTGAAAGTGTGGAATGGCCTATCAGTGTTTAACCCTTTCCTCCATTTATAAATACGCCTTTTTACGCCTCTGTAATAGTCACTTCTTGAAACAATTGTGATAAATATCTCTAGCATACAAAATTCTAAAAAAAAATTCCTTTTCTCTAGTTAATGCACCTTTTCGGTAGATTTATTCAAAGAGGTTGGATCTAAAAATAGCCTATGACGGCTATGAGGGAATGGGTTGTAACCCTTTCCCTGTTAAATATTCATACAAGAATTAATGACAGTACGAATATTAAATGAACTTTTAATATATCATGTTATAAGCAAACAGAACATACCCTGATCTGGGTCTACACAGTGGACTGGTACACTGTTTGCAAATGCATTTAATAATATAATATATGAGGGAAAGGGTTAAATATAGTATATTGTTTCCCACCATTCAATAGTTCATGGTAAAAAATATTTGCATTTGCAAGTGGCTTGGCTCCAGATCAGGTGCCAAATAGCTTGTCCAATTTGTTTGCCATTTGAAGGAATGTTTTCTGTGACCTTTAAAGGGGATCCCAGACTCCCAGTATTGTTTAACCATTTACTCCATGAATATCCAGGCAAGAAATAATGACATCATAAATATTAAAAACTGAATATTTATAATGATTATGACACTGAACAAAATAATTTTTTATCATGAAAGAAGTAGAATCATATCTGTATTATATCTAATATATATATATATATATCATAAGCAAACTACCAGCTAACTACATGTTTGCATACTCATCCGTCGAAGCGACGGGAGACTCCATCACCATCATCATAAGCAAACAGAGCAGACCCTGATCAGACATCTCCTATAGGAGCCGTCTAATCTTTGTCAACTCTACTCTATTTGCACTTTGCAAAGGCGAAGAGAAACGTGCTTATGGAGTTAAGAGTTAAATGCAACAGAAAAAGGATTTTAGCAAGCAACAATTTTCACAGAAGGAGAATGGTTATAATAAATCTCTTTGCATGTTACATTGTAAATAGCTGTTGTCTACAATTGTTTTGTCTTAAACCATTTCCAAGCTCAAATTTTTTCTCTATTTCTGTTGAATATATATATACCGGTAGTCAGAATGTCAGATTGGATCCTGATGTCAAGTTACTCAGCGTCTAAACTGTTTGCCTAAGATATATCAAAATTATTAATAGCATGCAAAGAGTTAACCCTTTCCTGAATACATTGTGTAAACACATTTTCACGCATTTGCAAACAGAGTTGACCCAGATCAGATGGCTCTTATAGGAGCCGTCTGATCAGGGTTTGCTCTGTTTACTAATGGAATTTGATAGAACTGTTTCTTTAGTTCCTAAAATGACTAGTTGTCTACAGTGTTCCACCTTCCATATTTTGTTATAGTAACAGGGAAAGGGTTAAGTCTTTTGCATGCTAGAAGTGGATTCTCCTGTCAGCTATGACCTATGCAAACAGTTTGGATCCAGATAAGGCTCCACAAAATGTGGGGCCTTAACCGAGATCCAAACTGTTAGTCACTCAGTCTCAACCGCTGCAAACAAAACTAGAAAATGAATAAGTTTCGAAAATGTTGAGAGTTGACATTTGAGCAGCAGACGACAATAGTTTTTGAGCAGACGACAAAATTATTCAGCATCAGCCGCATGCAAAGAGTTAACCCTTTCCTCCATAAATACTCCTTTCTACGCCTCTGTAAAAGTCACTTTATGAAACCATTGTGATAAATAGAGCATTTGTTCCTATACAAGCAAATGCTCTATTTATCACAATGGTTTCAAACTACGAAATTCTAAAGTTTCCTTTTCTCTAGTTAATGCTTCTTTTCGGTAGATTGATTCCAAGAGGTTTGATCTAAAATTGAATAGCCTATGGAGGAATGGGTTAAACTCTAGAGTAATATTCTCAGCAAAACAGTTTGCAGCCTATCATGCTGAGATTTCAATTACAGAAAAAATGAAGGTTATGGAATTTAGTAGAAATGTTCCTCTTGAAGATGGGCTTGTTTTATTGGCAATATTCTCTTATACCAGTATCTAGTTCTGTAGATCGCACAGTAAAGCAAGATAACTCTTTCCACAACAGGGGCAACTTTGTGATTATCTTGGCGAAAAGATTTATACACCAACTTGTAAATCAAATGTTTGCCATGAAAAATAAAAGATGAAAATAGATAACTTACATTGTAGACAATGGAAATTTTGAAAATACCTTGAATACCGTCAATATTTAGTCAGACAAATAGAGTAGATCCAGATCAAACTAGGAAGCATTCTAATCAGAGTCTACACTATTTGCTATTTTACAAGTTTCATCTTAAGTTGTCAAAATTGTGTTGGGTTGACTAATTTTCCCCCAACAACCATAGCAAATAGGGATATAGGAATGTTCCAGCTGTCTGAGCCATTTAACCCATTCCCTCATATTGACGCCTTATGACGCCTCTACAAAAGTCACCTGTTAAAACCATTGTGATAAAAAGAGCATTAATTTTGCTCTATTTATCACATTGGTTTCAAACTACGAAATTCTAAAAAAAAATTCCTTTTCTCTAGTTAATGCTCCTTTTCGGTAGATTCATTGAAAGAGGTTGGATATAATAATAGCCTATGAGGTAATGGGTTTAACCCTTTCTCTGTTCAATATTTACAATGTATACATGTCAGAAATAATGTCATCATGTAGTATTTATTAGTTGAATTTTATAATAGCATACAGTCGAATACTGTTAGATCGAACTCGGTTAGCTCGATTTACCGGTTAGCTCAAACCTACTTCGTTGGTCCCGACAGTTACCTTATATATTCAAATGTTGATATCCTGTGTACAGACTGTCTATATCTATCAAACCAAAACCCCATGTATGTTTTAATGAGTCTTTCAAGACAGAATGTTCATAATACCAAAAAAGTAGATGCCAATATCAATGATGCCAACAATGACTGAAAGCCAACTTTACTCAAGGTCACTAGGTCAGGTCAAAGGTCGTGTGTTTGTCCATTCTGTCTATTTCATATTATCTGGTCCATATCTCTCAAACTCTTGGTGATTTTCATGAAACTTTTGACTCCCTAAACTTTGAAAATTATTTTCACATGATTGGAGATACAGTTTTGTATGTTGCTCAATTTAACCCTTTACTCCTCAATTTAACCCTTTACTCCATACATTCGCCTTTCTACACCTTTGCAAACAAGTAGATCCAGATCAGATGGCTCCTATAGGATCTGCTCTGTTCACTTATATATATAAGTGAAGTTATAATGAGGGCCCTGCATTGAAAATGCAGGAGCCCTAAAGGAATCACATTTTCTGTTTGTCCATCAACACTTCTTCCCTTGATATAGTTTTTGGGTTGAATTAGATGGATCACTATGTCTAGAGTTATCTGCCCTTCATTCATCAAAAATGCTATCAACTTTTGTCAACTCTTTTTAGCTCCACTTTTTCAAAAAGTGGAGCTATTGTCATGTCCCTCTCGTCGGCGTCGGTGTCGGCGTTGGTTAACCTTTTTGTTAAGGTCCTTTTCTCAGAAACCATCAAAGATATTTGGTTCATATTTGGTATGTATGTTTACTATCACAAGGGGAACCCATTTCACAAGGGTAGGTAACCCTAAAATTAAATTTGCTATAGTTATGCCCCTTTTTCGACTTCGAATTTTCATTGTTGGTTAAGTTTTATGTTCAGGTCCATGTCTCAGAAACTGTCCAAGATATTTGGTTCATCTTTGGTATACATATTAACTATTACAAGGGGGCCCATTTCATAAGGGCAGGTAACCCTAAAATTAATTTTGCTGTTGTTATCTCCCCTTTCTGACTTAGTCTTCAACTACACTATCCAGCACCTTTTTGTTAAGGTCCTTTTCTCAGAAACCATCAAAAATATTTGGTTCATATTTGGTATGTATGTTTACTGTCACAACCCTTAAATTAATTTTGCTGTTGTAATCTCCCCTTTCTGACTTAGACTTCCACTACACTATCCAGCACTAAAAGAAAGTGGAGCACGCTGTCTGCGGACAGCTCTTGTTTATGTGATGTGATAACTCAAACAGTACTTCACATATTAGTTTCATATTAAGGGCATATGCTTAAGTATCATAAATTAATTATCAGAGTAAGACACCTATAGTTTATGGGTTGAATCAGATCACTATGTCTAGAGTTATCTGCCCTTTATTCATAAAAAATGCCATAAACTTTTTTCAACACTTTTGATGTGACATGATGACTCAAACAGTACTTGACATATTTGGTTCATATTAAGGGCATAATTATGCTAAGTATTATGAGAGGAAGACACCTACATGTATAGTTTTTGGGTTGAATCAGATCACCATGCCCAGAGTTATTTGCCCTTTGATTTATCAAAAATGCCATATTCAACAAAAGATCATCTGCAGGGCCCTCTCTGACTGAGTCAGTTTTCTACTAATAGATCTAAATTTACCAAGACCAAAAAGTTCTTTGTACATTTGCTATTGTGAAAATTCAGCTGATAAATATTCATGGTGTCATTATTTATTACAATGTTGTACATGAATATTCATGCAGTTAAGAGTTAACAAACCTGTGGAGAGTTGAGATTGGGTATAGATACAAGTGTATGATAAGCAAGCGAATGGCTGGAATGCATTTGATTAACCCTTTCTCTCATATAAACACATTTTCATGCATTTGCAAACAGAGAAGACTCAGATCAGGTGACAGGGACTGCTCTGTTTGCTAATGGAATTTAATAAATCTGTTTCTATACTTTCTAAAATGGCAACAATATTCAACCTTACATATTCTAATTACATGTACATGTATAAAAATACACGTAACTATTTTGTTTATGAATATTAACCCATTCCCTCATATTGACGACTTTTGACGACTTTGTAAAAGTCACGTTGTGAAACCATTGTGATAAATAGAGCATTTGCTCCCACAGGAGCAAATACTCTATTAATCACAATGGTTTCAAACTACAATATTCTAAAATGTTTCCTTTTCTCTAATTAATGCTCCTTTTCGGTAGATTTATTCCAAGAGATTGTATCTAAAAATAGCCTATGAGGTAATGGGTTAAGTAGGTACATGTATTGAAATTTGGACTAAACAGGGAAAGGGTTTGAGACAGAGTTAACCCTTTCCTCCCTAGGCTATTTTTAGACCCAACCTCTTTGAATGAATCTACCGAAAAGGAGCTTTTACTATCTAGAGAAAAGCCAAATTTTAGAATTTTGTAGTTTGAAACCATTGTAATAAATAGAGCATTTGCTCCTATAGGAGCAAATGCTCTATTTATCACAATGGTTTCAAGAAGTGACTTTTACAAAGGCGTAGAAAGGTGTATTTATGGAGGAAAGGGTTAAGAAAAAAAGTAGAAAAAAATAAATAAATTTAGGATTGAAGTAGACAATCTTTGCAGATGTTTTAGTCAGGTTATGCTGAAAGGGTTGTAGCAAAGATTGTTTGATCCTCACATCGTTCTTGTATAAGTTGTAAATTCTTTCTACATTCTAGACTACTTCTACACATCTTAAAAGACTGGGCAAACACTTGTTAATGTGGCAACTTTATGGCTAATTACAACGAACAGGTTAACTTCCCAGGATCTTCAAAAAAGCTGCTGTAAAAAATCCTTTCATCCATGTACCCCAGGGAGTGTAGGCATTAAGTCAGATGTTTGCTTCAAGGCTTTGAAGAAAATTCTAAGGATACTGATATAGAGAAAACAGCCGTCCCAGGGTCTTTAGATGGCTTATTTTCAGGTTCTAAATTGAGTGAAGTATTTTTCCCCCCAAGTTCCTATTTATTTTCAGAATATATGTATAGATTGAAGGAGAAATAGTTTAACAAGTCTGTAATAAAAACGCACTTGGCATGATTTCCAATACTTGGTTAGTGTTTATTGAGGCTTTCATTTATTTTGTTTGAAATTGCACAATTCTCAGTTGTCTGTTTTTCAAAGAAACCAAGCCCAGTTCCTATGTTGCACTATATATTTTTTTGATTGTTGTGTTAGCAGTACAGTAGAGCTCTAGCTAACCCTTTCCCTCATATAAACACCTTTTCAGGCATAATGCAAACAGCAGACCCAGATCAGAGGCTCCAATTGGAGCCATCTGATCAGGGTCTGCTCTGTTTGCTGATGGAATTTGATAGATCATCATCTGTTTTACTTTCTAAAATGGTTACAATGATCCACCTTTCATATTTCATTATACATGTAACTAATTAGTCCATGAGGATTCAGTAGGTAACAAAATTTGGTTTTAACATAGAACAGGGAAAGGGATAACCAGGGGCAAGCTTGAAATGTTACAATATATCTTTAGATGCAAGCATAGTAGACCCAGATAAGAGCTGTCTGCTCAGTTTGCTAATGGTTTTATAGAACTCACACGGTAGTGTCTATCATGACCAATGTTAACCCTTTACTCCATGAAGTATCATACAAGAAATAATGTATGAATGAATATTAATTACATGTAGCTTTAGCTCTCAACCCTTTCCGTCATATTGACGACTCTGTAAAAATCACTTTGTGAAACCATTGCGATAAATAGAGCATTTGCTCCTATAGGAGCAAATGCTCTATTTATCACAATGGTTTCAAACTACACAATTCTAAAATTTTCCATTTCTCTAGTTAATGCTCCTTTTCGGCAGATTTATTCAAAGAGGTTGTATCTAAAAATAGCCTATGAGGTAATGGGTTAATGTTCATAATGGCATTGTGAACAAGAGTTTTGGCCGCTGCAGAAACTGTATCTCATGAAATCTCGTATAGTCGTATACATTTTTGTAAGCAACAAGAGCAGATCCTGATCAAACAAGTTTGTTTGGTGTAGGTGTATGCTGTTTACAAAGACGTAAAAAAGGCATACAAAGTATATATATGGAATAAAGGGTTATTGTTAAATTACAAAAATTCAGTTAATGAGTACAAAATGTATTTATGAAGTGATACATTTTTACATAAATTAATACATGTATGCATGAGGGAAAGTGTTAAGCAAAGCTACAGATAAGGTGTGGACCCAAATACTAAAATTGTCATTTCTCCACCTAAAACTATACCGTGATCACTCTTTAGAATGGTCTCAAAGAATGGTGACAGTGGTCACGATATAGGGTTTGTTGGAGATATAAAGGAGTTATTCTTGAAAATTTGTGAATTAATGCATCTTATCTGGATCTCTGGTTTGACATGCACCCGTGAGTGACTGAGTGTTAATGCTGTACTCTGCCTATTTGATTTACTTTGGGATGCATTCATGAACATGATCATTTGGCACCATGGCGTGATATGAGAATTATTCAGTACCATTTTATACAGATGATTGTATCTCTACATGTATATATTTCTTTTCCAGCGTATTTATGATTCTTTGCCATACACGGAGGATCCACCCGACTACAGAGGCAAACTGAGATATGTAAGTACATACATACATACTTCCTGTCATATTGAAACTGTTATTAGTCAAGCTCATGAGTGAGTGAGTTGGGTTTTACGTCTGACCAACAGTATTTCAGTTATTTGCAAACAGCACCCGCATGAGACATGTTATAGTGCTGCCTCACTGGAATACCCCTGCCGCAGGCACATGGCAAGGGCACCCCACCCAGTCACATTATCCTGACACCGGGCCGACCAGTCCTAGAACTACCCCTTTAATTTTGAGGGGTCAAGCTCATGACTGCATGTTCATGTTAACATACTTTCAGCATTACTTCGTGCTGCATTAACCCTTTACTTCATGAATATTTGTGTAAGAAATAGCGACATCATGAATATTGATTAGATTAATATTAGAAATACATGTAGACACAAGAATGTTTGGCCGTGGCAGAAACTGTAGAATCATATCTAGATATTATATCATAAGCAAACAGACTAGACCCTGATCAGACAGGTCCTATAGGAGTCGTCTGTTCTGGGTCTACTCTGTTTACAAAGGCTTAGAAAGAAAAGTGTATTTATGGAGTAAAGGGTTAAGCAACGACCTGCTTTTAATGATGTCTGTATTTATTCATAAAGTTGTTACTTTAGAGGATTTTACTGTAGTTTTATGAAATTGTCGTGGTTGGATAGCAGTTCTCTTGTATGACAAATTGTAAGCCAATCTGGATTGATCAATATTCTTAGGTGTTCGTGATTGATCATGCTTTTGGTGTGTTTGTATATTTAGCATATACCGGTATATACATTGTAAGGCTTTTTAGACTCTTTGAGATTTCATTTAAAGTTCAAATATTTCAACTTGACTTGGAAGTGTCTGAACTTCTGTTTTGAGACAGAGCAACAGATAAAACCCTGTGTTGTGACCACTATTTAGAATAATCTCTTCCAGACGATTCTTAACCCTTTCCTCCATAAATATGCCTTTCTACGTCCTTTCTTCTATAAATACGCCTTTCTATGTCTCTGTAAAAGTCACCTGTTGAAACCATTGTGATAAACAGAGCATTTGCTCCTATAGGAGCAAATGCTCTATTTATCACAATGGTTTCAAATTACAAAATTCTAATAAAATCCTTTTCTCTAGTTAATTATCCTTTTCAGTAGATTTATTGATTCAAAGAGGTTGTATCTAAAAATAGCCTATGGAGGAAAGGGTTAAGAGTGGTCACATCATAGGATTTGTTGGAAGAATAAAGAAATTCTTGAAAGTATTTCAATTTCAATCTTATCTGGACCTCTGTTTAGAAACTTAAAATATTTCATCTTGACTTCTGTCTGAACTTCTGTTTTGAGATGAATATTTTGTTTTGTTTTCAGATGACTGAGGCTATACAGCTTAGATTTAGAAACTACCAACAAATTGTACAAACCAACAAACTTATTGTGCAGAATTTATACAAGTACCATATCAAACAGCCAATTACACAGAGACTAGATTGCTGCCGTCTGAATTCCTCAGAGCTTAGGTATGTCTTTTACGTTGTTAAAAAGATATACATCATGTACATGACTACATGTACACATATAAAGAAATGCAGTAATAGAAGTGCTTGTTCCCCGTTTTTGTTACGAAAAAGGTTTTAAAAAATGCCAAGGGCTTTCTATGAAGATGCAGGCCTTTTTCTGGCATCTACAGGGGTCCATTAATAGGACACATTCCCAATACAAAATAGATAATATTTTCCCCAATTTTAGGGGGAAAAATCCATTTTGGACCAAATTCAAATTAAAGTGCCAAAATATGCAAAATAGGCCTGAGATGTTAAGATTGTATTTTTATTGTTAACTGAAAACTTCTTTTATTAAGTTGCTGGACTAGTTTATGAATAAACTGTACAGTTTTGTCCTGACCAACTTTGTTGTTCAACTGGGCAAAATATTTGAAGAACCATGTTTGACACTGACTTCATGAATATAGATGTAAGAAATAATGACATTAATATTTATTGATTTATTAGGAATTGTTGGCTGTGGCAGAAATTGTACAATCATATAAAAATAATTCCCATAAGCAAACTGATCAGACCCTGATCAGACTGATCCTACAGGAGCTTTCTGATCTGGGTCTACTTTTTTCAAAAGCATCAAAAGGCGTCTCTATGGAGGGTTCAATTCAATGTCTTTATTATGGTTTCCAGACCTGATCCGCAGTACCGATGTCCTGTCTCGAGGAAATCTACTTGTGATCTCACCCCATATTCACTGCCGAATGGCGCCTTCAACCCCGGAAGGAACCTTACCAAAGGTAAAAAACTTACTTTTAGTTGTTATTTCTGTGTGGGCGCAGCTGAAGTGATATATACAGTACAGATATATTTGGCATCCGTAAATTCAGTTCTAACTTCTAGACAGAAATCAATGGAGAGAGCTATTGATTGTGCGCATGCAGGTTGACATGCAAAGAACATTGAAAATCTTGGGAATATTGACATGTTGTCTAAGATGCTATGTGCTGTGGAAATTAGCCTTAAATAGAGATACAGTCAAACATCTTGTCATTGGTTCTAACACTTTACTTTTACCCTTTCCCTGTTGAATATTCATTTAACCCTTTCCCTGTTGAATATTCATTTAACCCTTTCCCTGTTGAATATTGATATAAGAAATAATGACATCATGAATATTAGCTGAAATTTTATAATGTAAACTTTTCAGAGATTTTTTTTGCTTTGACACAAACTGTAGAATCAGATTTACAGTAAAACCTCTCTAT
This sequence comes from Azorinus chamasolen, assembly GCA_963576725.1. Taxonomy (NCBI): domain Eukaryota; kingdom Metazoa; phylum Mollusca; class Bivalvia; order Cardiida; family Solecurtidae; genus Azorinus; species Azorinus chamasolen. The sequence goes on along the minus strand of OY755243.1, from coordinate 53,465,509 downwards.
AACGGCCACTAAATTGTGTTAATTAGTTGGTATTTAGGGCAGGTGGCTGCTTAAAGTAAGGTGAAAGTAAAACTGAACACTCCTATAGGAGCGTTCTGTTTTACTTTCATCTTGCTTTAAGCAGCCACCTGCCATTAACACAAACTACTTGATGTTATTTAGTGGTTGTTATAGAGAGGTTTTACTGTACATGTATATCATGTCAAAAGTAAACAGGACAGACTCTGATCAGAAAGCTGTAGGAGCTTCTGATCTTGGTCTACTCTGTTTGCAAATGCATGAAAATACATTTATATGAGGGAAAGGAACAATGACACCATGCATCTTTATAAGCTGAAGCTTTATAAATGCATATGGACACAGGATTTTGGTATTAGTAGAAACTTTTGTCAGATCTATAATAATTTCATTTATCAAACAGCATACCCTGGTCAGACGGCTCCTGTAGGGATTGTCTTATCTGGGTCTGCTCTGACTTCAAAGAAGTGAAAGAGCGTTTATATATGAATGAAAGAGTAACTCTTTTACTCCATCTATACACATTTGTTACAAACAGAAAAGACCCAGATCAGACAGCTCCTGCAGGAGCTGTCTGCTGTATTAGCTTATGACATAATAATCTGATTCTACAGTATCTGTCATGATAAATAATGTCATTGTTTCAAAGTGCCATTATAATCCCCAGATAATTATGTCTCCCCCCAGTATACTAGAGAGACATTTTTTTTGTGCATGGCGTCCATCTGTCTGTCCAATTTTAATTTATCGGCACGGTTTCTCCAAAAACTTCATAGAAATGATCAGCACCATGCCTAGTTGTGCATATTTAATTCCTGTTCCGGTTCGATGATTTTCTGCAGTTGTGGGATTTTGAAATTTTTACATGGAAAATTTGTTCGAGCAGATTCTCCAAAACCTTTGATCAGATTTTCATGAAACTTAATAGGATTGATCAGCACCATGCCCAGATATGCATATTTTATTCCTTTTTCCGGTTCGATGATTTTGTTGTGCATATCTTATTCCTGTTCTGACTATCAAAAACATTTCTAGTTAATATTCACAGTGTTTTTATTCATGGAGTAAAGGGTTAATGCCTTTGCAAACTGTGGAGCCAGATCAGACAGATCCTATTAGAGCCATCTGATCAGGGTCTACACTGTTTGAAATGCCAATACACTTGATTTCCGCCATTATAAGGTTAAGCAGCCACCTGCATTTTCCCTTCCGTTATATCTAAATGATATTCATGCTTGTTAATTATAAACCTAAAATTATACACAATGAAGAAAATATTCCAAAACAGGGAATTAGTATATACATAAATACTTGAATTGCTCTGATCTAATATTTCGACCACTAAGGGCCTTTTTCAAAGATTATCATGTCAAAATACACTTCAAATTTTTGCTACATGCATTCAGCCATAAAATCAAAGAGAATTATAGTATTTGGTTAGACCGCAATCTACCCGTACTTTAAGCATACAAATACATGAACCTGAAGAGCAGCTGCATTTTGTCTGTAACAGCTATTTATTTTGTCTGCAACAGCTATTCATAACTATTTGCATTCAGGAACAATATTGCCTGTTAACAATTGCCATATGCTTTAATTTTCAGTTCACCATTTCCCTACTTTAACCCTTTCCTCCATAGGCTATTTTTAGACCCAACCTCTTGAATGAATCTACCCAAAGGGAGAATTTACTTGAGAAAAGAAAAAAAAAATAGAATTTTGTAGTTTGAAACCATTGTGATAAATACAGCATTTGCTCCTATATGTATCACAATGGTTTCAAGAAGTGGTTATTACAGAGGCCTAGAAAGGCGTATTAATGGAGGAAAGGGTTAAAAGCTACTGTGTTGTCGAGCTTTGAATCCTTTACTTCATATATACACATATTTGTGTGCCTTTGCAAACAGAGTAGACCCAGATTAAATGGCTCATGTAGGAGCTGTCTGATCAGAGTCTGCTCTGTTTGCTAATGAAATGATATAGAAAGATTTTACAGTTTTTGCCATGATGAAAATTCCCTTGTTCATAATTCCATTTGAAAGTTCAGATTATTAACCCTTTCCTTCATGTAAACACCTTTTCAGACATTTGCAAAACTGTGTAGACCCAGGTCAGACGGCTCCTATAGGAGCTGTCTGTTCAGTGTCTGCTCTGTTTGCTTATGATATAATATAGATCTGATTCTACAGTCTCTGTCTGAGCCATAATGTTCTGTATTCATATGCCATTATAAAAAATGATTTAACCCTTTCCTCCATAAATACGCCTTTCTACGACTCTGTGATAGTCACTTCTTGAAACCATTGTGATAAATTGAGCATTTGCTCCAAAGCCTATAGGAGCCATCTGATCTGGGTCTGCTCTGTTTGCAAATACATGTAGAGGCAATTATATGAAGGAAAGAGTTAAACTATCCGGAATTACATGTATACTTCTTTGGAGTGGTCATATTTACTTGACTTTAAGGTACTGTTTTCTTAATGTGTAAAATTTTAATGGGCTGGGATCAAAGGTAATTGCAGTGAACTGGCTTTGTGATGTATATACGGTAAAACCCCTCTGAATCAGAAGTTTAATTTAGTATAAACTATAAAGACAGGTGGCAGCTTAATTCAGGGTGAATGTCATGCAGAAAGCTCCTCCAGGAAAATGTCTAAATTCTTCTTTACTAGAGTTCCAATTTAGAGGGGTTTTACTGTACATGTAGAAAATCATATTTAACCCTGTTGAACTGGGGGAAAATCCATATGGAGCAAATTTGAATTTTTCTCCAATTTATATTTAGTTCATATAGTGAATTGGGTGGATTTTTCACCTCTATACAATGTGTATGTATAGGTTTTTTTCTGTTCAGCAAGGTCCAGTATGATTTTCCACATGAATATACATGACAATTGGTTCGTTTGGTTCAATACCACTACCTGTAGCTGGGATACTTGATTTGTGCAAGTGTCAGTTTCAATGAACTTCTAGGTCACCTGTAGTCCTTTTGCCATTGAATAGAAAGTTCTGGCTGCTTGGGAATGTTTGTGGAAAATGTTTTGGTCCTAACCATTGAGCTGCTATCTGTGACAGTTGTTCTTACTTCTGATGAATTGTATTGTATTTGTTAATTAAAGAATACAGACCAGAACAGGGTTAATTAAACATATAAAAACAACAATATTTTACTTTCTCTTTAACCATTTGCTCCATAGATATACCTCTTTATGCCTATGCAAACAGAACAGAGCCTTAAGGAGCCGTCTGATCTGGGTCTGCTGTGTTTGCTTATGATATGATATAGATATGTTTCTACAGTTTCTGCTATGGCCAAAACATCCTGTGTCCATGTGCTATTTTAACAATTCTAATTAATATTCATAATGCTGTTATTGCTTTACATAAATATTCATGGAGTAAAAGGTTAATGACCCTCATATAAAACTTCTTTAATATTTTCCATACTATGGATACCTTTGTTCTAAACATTGCTTTACAGTTTGGATCCAGATCAGTCGTTCAGTGTCTCATCAATATTTAAAGTTTTGGAGTTTAAGCAGATGGCATGTGTTGCAGATTTAAAATCATTATAATGCAAAGAGTTTAACCCTTTACCCATGAATATTCATGAATAATAATGAGATCATGAATATGAATTTGATGAATTCTTATACTGGCACATGAACACAGGACTGAATGAAATCTATATTATTAAAGCTCATCAGATTGCTCCAATATGAGCTGTCTGATCTTGGTCTACTCTGTATACAAAGGCATTAAAAGTGGTATATATATTGAGTAAAGAGATTTTTTTAAAAAGGGAAGACACTGTAGACATTGTAGATAGCCTTTTGTTCTGTCCTAGATAAGGTGTGTCATCTTGTCTCAGAACCTGCACATTTAGTAGTACAATTTTTCGTAGCACTCCAGGTAACTAGGCCATTGCCTTGGCTCCTTTCCATCCACTTTGACTTAATGTCTGAAAAAAACACTGTTCTTTTCTCTATTTCGCTCATTCTCCACTAAGTATTTCAATATCAGATGTAGCAGGCTAAATTTATGTGAACCTCAATTTGTTTTGGTATGCTGTAATAAAAACAGCATAATGAAAACATTAGCCCGTAACCGTTAGTCTGCTATTGATATGATGTCTGCCCACACTCTGATCTGTTACAAGTTTAACTGACTTCCGATTCGTTCAAACTTTTGAGAAACCATTGACCAAATGTCAAACAGCTTGGATCCTCAGGAGACGCCGAGTTACTTGGCATCTCATCTGGATCCATACAGTGTACAAAAGCCAGCTAGGTTGAGATTCATAGGCGAAGAGTTAACTTGCTTGAGAGATGATTTTGTGATAACGCTAAGTTTGAATTCAAATTAGATGCTTATTGACTCGCAGTATCATCAGGAGCCAAACTGTTTGACACTTGGATTGAATTTTTGAAAAAAAGAAAGCAAGAATTACTGTGTGAATAGCAAGGAACACAATTATTTTCAGATTGCGTTTAATAACAGTGCTAAGAGTTAACCCTTTCCTCCAAATATACACTTTTTTATGCTCTTTTGCAAAAAGTGTAGACCCAGAACAGACAGCTGCTATAGGAGCTGTCTGATCAGGGTCTGCACTGTTTGCACTCGAGATCTTTGAGGACTTAGTTAATCCTTTCTTTCACAAAAGTAATTGCTAATATATTCATACTAAAGTACTATTTGAGATAATAAAAATGCAAAGTTGGTGGAGTATGATTCATAAATATTCATGGAGTAAATAGTGAAATGATGGATTACTGATTTTGTCTCTTTCTTAATAATGCTGATCAAACTTTCTGCATATGTAATTATTCATTAAACATAACATTTAGTTGGGACCAGAGGTGTTTTAACCCATTGTTTAGAATCACATCCTTGTAATCCACTTATAACAATGAATAGACTGGTCTATTGTGAGTTATGGGAGCGTCTACTGTAGTGAAGGAGTTAGTGTGGCATCAGAGCCTAGCCGCAGTCAGTCAAGCAGAAGTAGATTGGCTCATAAAAACAGCTTGGGATGAGATTCATTGAAGTAGTTTGTGTATGTTTATAATTACACGTTTCTCCGGGCTCAGTACAAAGCACCTCATGATGGGTATTGTGCCAAGTGGAGATTGACTGTGTTTGGCAAATGACTCAGATCAACATCAGTCCAGATTTGACTCGAATTAAGATTTGTTTCAATTAGCCTTGTTATGAAACATATGTTGCTTAACACATTCAAAACTATGAACTGACTTCTAATGACATTTGTAAACAGTATGGATCCAGTTGAGATCTATCTATCTACCTATCTGTCCGTCAGTCCGTCCATCCATCCATCCATCCATCAGTTCCATTCATCCATCCTTTAGTCCATCCATCTGTCTATCCATCCATCAGTCTATCCATCAATCTGTCCATCCATCCTATATATCTATCTCTTTATCATTCTTTCAAACTCTCGCTGAAGGGATGTGAAAGACAAAATTGGAAGACAATTTGACAAATTTGTAGTTTTGAGACTTCATGAAAGTCCTGCCTAGTCTGTAGAAAATCATACATCCTCATGTGAAGTTTTAATTGTGCTGTTCCTAGAAGTAGCAGGAGAAAGATAGTGTTCCTTTGAATACTTGGTACTTCCACCCTTTACTTAACCATTTACTTCATATAAACAAGGCTTTTCACATGTTTGCAGAGTAGACACAGATCTGATGGCTCCTGCAGGAGCCGTCCAATCGGGGTCTTCCCTCAGGATCTTCCCATTTTGTTTATAAAATTATAATAGATCTTACTCTACAGTATCTACCAATAAAAAAGAACCTGTGTACATATGCCATTATGAAAATTCTGCTAATAGATCTTGATAATGTTATTATTTCTTAATGAATATTCAGTAGGAAGAGTTATGTATTTTCATTCATGATGGATATTAATTTGGTGAATTTTTATGTTGGTAATGAACATAAATTTTTCATTATGGCAGAAACTGTAGAAGCAGATCTATATGATTCCATAAACAAATAGAGTAGACCTTGGTCTGATCTGGGTCTACTTTGTTTACATGTGTGTCAAAAGATGTCTCTCTTACATAAGGGTTTAACCCTTTACTCCATAAATACGCTTTTCTACGCCTTTGCACACAGAGAAGACCCAGATCCGACGGCTCCTATAGGAGCTGTCTGATTAGGGTCTGCTCTGCTTATGATATAATATAGGTTTGATTCTACAGTATCTGACATGGCCAAAAATTCCTGTGTCCATGCGTTATTATAAATTAATTTGATTAATATTCATGGAGGAAAGGGTTAAAATTTGCAATTTTTTTATTGCTTCATTTCATGGAGTCTCTATTCTTCCGTTTAGTTTGAACATTATGGATCCAAACTATTTTGCAAAAACTTGCCAAATGTAATCACAAATCTGTCTAGACTCTGGAGTGTTGACTCTGTACTCCATGAATATCAGTGAAAGAATGACATGAATATTATTAGACTAATTGTGGTAATAGCAAGATGAATGCAAGTTTTTTGCCGTGGCAGAAACTAGAATCACATCTATATTATATCATAAGCAAACATAAGTAGTTGAAAACAGATGCAAATTAAGTTATAGAGAAGTATATGTGTAATATGTATTTTATTGCATTAGATGTTGTCAGGTTTGTGGTTTTGCAAAACTAACAAAAATAATAGGGGCTGTACTATAATACTGTGTTATAGTGCAGCAGAACTTAACCAGGCCTTATCCTGCCGAGTATTCAAATCTGGCTCCTCCCTTTCTGAATATTAATTAATTACAGAAATGATTGCATCAAAATTTAAACTGAAGAAAAGGATGTTTATGATAAACTGTGCAGACCCTGATCTGGGTCTACACTGTTTGTAAAGGTTTTATGTTCTTTGTTTCCACATTTTAAGGGTTAACAGTTAATCTGATGTCTGAATCTGACAGGGGAATTGTGTAGAGGAGATTGAAAAGATTGCGTAGATACTATATTTTAATACTATATTTTAACCGTTTCAACACTGAGTAACTTTTGTTTGCAAAATTGTTGTCGGTAACATGTTGGAATAGTTGCAATATTCTACTTCTCACAGATTGGATCCTGATGAGACTTGTTACTTGGCATCTCATCTGGATCTAGACTGTTTACAACAGTCATTTAACATAGTTGTCCATAGTAATGAACAGGTAAAATGTAAACAAAATGGCTTGAATTCTTTATCAATCTTAGCTGGGGATTATCCCATTCCTCCATATGCTATTTTTAGACCCAACCTCTTTGAATAAATCTACCAAAAAGGAGCAATGGTTTCAAGAAGTGACTATTGCAGAGGCGTAGAAAGGCGTATTTAAGGAGGAAAGGGTTAAATCAAGGAGCATAAAACTGTTGTAATTACAATCTTTGGGATGATCAGTGACAGCAGGATGAGTAGTAACTCGGGTTTCAAGCTGTTTGACACTATTATCATGACTTTGGAAAGAAATGGAAGAAAAAACATTGTTTTAACCCATTCCCTCATATTGACGCCTTTTGGCGCCTCTGTAAAAAAATAGCTTTTTGGAACCATTCTGATAGATCTCTATAGAGCATTAATTTTGCTCCATAAGAGCAAATGCTCTATATTATACCACAATGGTTTCAAAACCACAATATTCTAAGTTTCCTTTTTCTAGTTAATGCTCCTGTTTGGTATGCATGTATACATTTTAAGTACATGTAGTTGCAAATGTTTCACAAATGCAAAGTGCTCGATGTGAACCATTTATAGCATAATACTTCTTCGACACTACTTATATCAAACCAAACTGACATTTTCCATTTTGATCAAGATTAGGCAATTTATATATATATAGCCCAGCATCTGATCAGAATGAAAATGATTTGCCCAATAGATTTGCCTATCAAGACAGCAACATTGTCAGACTTTACAAAGTGACATTACTGGAGCACAGAGCATTGTAATTCATCCAAAGGACACTACTGTCCAACCCAACCCAAGTGTGACTGAAATTTCCCCCTGATTTAATTTTTGATCTTGACCTTTAACCTACTGAATAATTAAAACTGGCTCCTCCCTTTCTGAATATCAATGAAACAAAAAGTTGTATCACTGAAGAAAATGTGTATTATGACAAACAGTGCAGACTCAGATCGAAAGACTCCCTTAAAAGCCCTTTGATCTGAATCTACACTGTTTTATAAATGTCTTATAAATTGGATTCTTGCACATTGATGGTTGACCTTCCTACAGCTGGTACTATGTATTGTATGCATACAATGTTCCGTTTGATGAGTTTTCCACTCATTTACCACATTATCAAAGAAAACTAGGCTGGCTGGCAGGCTGGCTGGCTATCTGCTATTTAGCGTTGCTGATCTGTATCCAGTTATGCTTATAATGAAAGATTAACCCTTCCTTCATATAAACGCTGTTTCACACATTTGCAAACAGAGTAGACCCTTTAGGAGCCGTCTGATCAGGGTCAGCTCTGTTTGCTTATAGTATAATATCGTTCTGATTCTATAATTTCTGTCTGAGCCAAAATGTCATGCATTCATAATTATGCCATTATGATAAAAAATAATGTACAGTAAAACCTCTATAACGACCACTAAATTACTTCAAGTATTTTGTGTTAAAGGCAGGTGGCTACTTAAAGCAATGTGTGTTCCGTTTTACTTTCACCTTGCTATAAGCAGCCACCTGCCCTAAATACCAACTAATTAACATAATTTAGTGGCCGTTATAGAGAGGTTTTACTGTAATTGATATTCATGATGTCACCTCTTACATGAAAGGGTTATCGTAAATACATCTTTACAACTTACACACTTTTTATGTATTCAGTGGTGAGCAGTCTGTGTGTCTGACCCTACACTGATTCATCATTTAGATTTCAGATCTTGTAAATGGAGGACATCTTGTATATGAGCATACAGTGCACATCTAGATCACATCCCTAGCATCTTAACGCTTACTTAGCATCCCTGGGGTCAGACCTTATTTCATGTTTGCCGTTATTACTCTTAGTAATCAAAGAGACAAACATAGGCAAATAGTGCAGACCCAGAGTGAGTCATTGATCAGGGTCTACACTCTTTGTTACTATGTCAGTTTATTAAGTTATAAAAATGTGGCCAAATTTAAAAATTAAGGTTTAACCCTTTCCTCCATAAATACGCCTTTCTATGCCTCTGTAAAGGTCACTTTTTGAAACCATTGTGATAAATTCAAAGGTCATCCTAAGGAGCAAATGCTCTATTTATCACAATGGTTTCAGAACTACAAAAGTCTTAAAAAATTCTTTTCTCTGGTTAATGCTACTTTTCGATAGATTTATTCAATGAGGTTGGATCTAAAAACAGCCTATGAGGAAATGGGTTAAGAATTGATGGAGAGAAGAAATTATGTGTTAGAATACTTAGGATCATATGAATAGCCATATTTGGGGAAAGTATTGAATAAAGACAATTCAACCTGTCTTTCAAGTACAGACTAGACTAATTATATACAGCTTCCTACACACAAATTCAGCATTTAACAGGTTAAAATGACCTAACCTACTTTGGAGAATTTATGATTAGCTTTGAAAGCATTTGGGATATAGATGAGAGAGAGAGAGAGTATTTAGCAGGATCCAAACTACTTAACCCTTTCCCCGTTGAATATTCATATCAGAGACAGTGACATCATGAATATTTATTTGCAGAATTTTTATAATGGCAAATGTTTTGGCATAGATAGAAATTGTAGAAACATATGTACATGTATATTATTCCATAAGCAAACAGAGCAGACCCTGATCAGGTAGCTCCTACCTGATCTTGGTCTTCTCTGTTGTGTGAAAAAAACATTTATACATTGTATATGGAAAAGGATTAACACCCAGATTATTTTTGAAATAATTTCAAGAAAGATGTATGTTAAGAATTGAAGCAGAGAAACTTTTAAAGAATAAAGTTACTTGGTGTTGAAAGAGTTAATTTACGCGCTGAAATTAGACAGCAGTCCACTGGAGATTCCTGTCTAGTCGAGGAGCACCCACTTTACGGTATTCACTTGAAAGGTTACTTATCAGCCAGCCGGCAATTTATGGCCAAACTTTATTAGCCAGGGGTTTCATGCTCTTGTGGGTTTGTATGGTGGAGATTCTCGCCTGTCAGTAATACATGCAAACGGGGTAGATTAGAAAATAAACTTAAAAATGGTGTTTGCTCAAAGTCTTTGTCTTCAGAATAAAGACATAAATACATGAAACAAGTTCACCCTTCATTCCATAAATACGCCTTTCACGCCATTGCAAACAGAGTAGATCCAGATCAGAAGGCTCCTGTAGGAGCCGTCTGATTAGGGTCTGCTTTGTTTGCTTATACATGTTGTATTAGAAATTCCCTTGTTCTAGATAGAATTATAAAAATTGAAACAATTGATATTCATACAGTCATTATTTCTTAGAAGATGTTCATTGAGGAAAGGGTTATCATGGTCATTTGCAAAATATGTAGTTCCAGGTCAGATGAACTTTAGATTTTCTGATTACTTGCTCATTGATATGAGATGAAAATTCTATCCTTCAGCTACATGTACCCATTTGGAAGTTTGACCATTTTTAGCTCACCAGAGCACAAAGTGCTCAGGGTGAGCTTTTGTGATTGCCTGATGTCCGTCGTCCGTCGGCGTGCGTCGTCCGCCGTCGGTCGTCAACAATTTGAACCTTTAAAAATCTTCTCCTCTGAATCTACAGGGTTCTCAGCTTTCATCTTTGGCACATAGTATCATCTTTAGGTCCTCTACAAAAGTTACATAAATTATGGCCCTGGGGTCAAAATTGGCCCCGCCCCAGGGGTGCCTTATTTTCAATAGAAACATATAGTAAAACTTTGAAAATCTTCTCCTCTGAAACCAGAAGGTTCTCAGCTTTCATATTTGGCACATAGCATCATGTTCAGGTCCTCTACAAAAGTTATATAAATTATGGCCCTTGGGTCAAAATTGGCCCCGCCCCAGGGGTGGGCAGTTTTCAATAGAAACAAATAGTGAAATCTTCGAAAATCTTCTTCTCTGAAACTGGAAGTCTCTCAGCTTTCATATTTCGCACATAGCATCATGTTCAGGTCCTCTACAAAAGTTATATAAATTATGGCCCTGGGGTCAAAATTGGCCCCGCCCCAGGGGTGGGCAGTTAGAAATAGAAACAAATAGTGAAATCTTTGAAAATCTTCTTCACTGAAACTGGAAGGCTCTCAGCTTTCATATTTGGCACATAGCATCATGTTCAGGTCCTCTACAAATTTTATATAAATTATGGCCCCGGGGTCAAAATTGGCCCCGCCCCAGGGGTGGGCAGTTTTCAATAGAAACAAATAGTGAAATCTTTGAAAACCTTCTCCTCTGAAACTGGAAGGCTCTCAGATTTCATATTTGGCACAGAGCATCATGTTCAGGTCCTCTACAAAAGTTATATAAATTATGGCCCCGGGGTCAAAATTGGCCCAGCCCCAGGGGTGGGCAGTTTTCAATAGAAACAAAAAGTGAAAACTTTTGAAAACCTTCTCCTCTGAAACTTGAAGGTTCTTAGCTTTCATATTTGGCGCATAGCATCATGTTCAGGTCCTCTACAAATTTTATATAAATTATGGCCCGGGGTCAAAATTGGCCCTGCCCCAGGGGTGGGCAGTTTTCAGTAGAAACAAATAGTGAAATCTTTGAATATCTTCTTCTCTGAAACTGGAAGGTTCTCAGCTTTCGTATTTTGCACATAGCATCATTGTCAGGTCCTCTACAACAAAATTTATATAAATTATGCCCCTGGGGTCAAAATTTGCCCGCCCCAGGGGTAGCCCGTTTTCAATAGAAACATATAGTGAAAACTGAAAATCTTCTCGTCTGAAACTGGAAGGTTCTCAGCTTTCATATTTGGCACATAGCATCATGTTCAGGTCCTCTACAAAAGTTATATAAATTGTGCCTTTAGGTATAAATTAGCCACGCCCCAGGGCAGGCTAGTTTTCTATAGAAACACATAGTGAAAACTTTGAAAATCTTCTCCTCTGATTGTCTGGTGAGCGCTTCAGGGCCATTCTGGCCCTCTTGTTGAAATTTCAGCCTGTAACATGTCAAATTATAACTTGTGATGTGACAGCTCTGTGCAGACAGTAGTAATTCATTTTTAGCCTTTCTGTTTCGAAGAAATCACAAGCTATTGTCGTAACTCCGGTGTCCGCGTCCACGTCCACGTCGTCCGAAATCTTAACATTGACCATAACTTCTTCAATTTTTCATTTACAACCTTCATTTTTGGTATGCATGTTCATCTTGACGACAGATTAACGTTGGCACCCGCTTGCAGTGCTCTTGTTGGTAGATGAATTAACCCTTTTTCCGTTGAATATTCATGTAAGAAATAATGAATAACAAAACATTTACAAAATCAGCCTTGTCTGCTCTCTAAGAACTAACTTCAGTAACAATGTGAAGCATTTGGCATAGCTAAAAAATAAGCACAATAATATTGCCAATAATTATCTAGATTCTGTAATTAACAGTTAATAACAGAATCTGCATAATTACTGGCAATGCAATTTCCCTTCTGGCGCATTAGCCCATGTGACAGCATTATAAGAAGCCCTTCCTGACTTGGTCACTGTCAGTGTTCTAGATTCATAAGTAAACAGAGCAGACCTTAACCCTTTCCTCCATAAATACACCTTTCTATGCCTCTAGAAAAGTCACTTCTTGAAACCATTGTGATAAATAGAGCATTAATTTTGCTCCTATGGAGCAAATGCTCTATTTATCACAATGGTTTTAATAATACACAATTCTACCATTTTCCTTTTTTCTAGTAAATGCTCCTTTCTAGCTCACCAGAGCACAAAGTGCTCAGGGTGAGCTTTTGTGATCGCCCGTTGTCCCAACTTGTCCGTCGGCGTCCGTCGTCCGTCGTCAACAATTTGAACCTTTAAAAATCTTCTCTGATGAATCTACAGGGATCTCAACTTTCATCTTTGGCACATAGCATCATATTCAGGTCCTCTACAAAAGTTATATAAATTATGGCCCCAGGGTCAAAATTGGCCCCGCCCCAGGGGTGGGCAGTTTTCAATAGAAACAAATAGTGAAATCTTTGAAAATCTTCTCCTCTGAAACTGGAAGGTTCTCAGCTTTCATATTTGGCACAGAGCATCATGTTCAGGTCCTCTACAAAAGTTATATAAATTATGGCCCTGGGGTAAAAATTGGCCCTGCCACAGGGGTGGGCAGTTTTCAATAGGAACATATTGAGAAAACTTTGAAAATCTTCTTCTCTGAAACTGGAAGGTTAATCTCAGCTTTCATATTCGGCTCTTAGCATCATGTTCAGGTCCCCTACAAGTTTTTCTAAATTATTCCCCTGGGGTCAAAATTGGCCCGCCCCAGGGCCAGCTAGTTTTCTATAGAAACATATAGTGATAACTTTGAAAATCTTCTCCTCTGGTTGTCTGGTGAGCGCTTCAGGGCCATTCTGGCCCTCTTGTTGGTAGATTTATTCAAAGAGGTTGGGTCTAAAATTAGCCCATGAGGGAATGGGTTAATCAGATGGCTCCTTCAGGATCAGTCTGATCTTGGTCCACTCTGTTTGCAAAGTTGCAAAAAAAGCATTTGTATGGGAGAAAGCGTTAACCCTTTGGGCCTTTACCTGATAGAGATTATACGGAGATGCGTTTTGTAAAAAGAGTAGCTCAGGCCAGACAAATCCTTTTGGAGTAGTCTGATCAGGGTGTGCTCTGTTTGCTTATGAAATTATATACATTTTGTAGGTCTGATTCTACAGTTTCTGCCTTGGCCAAAAAAAATTGTGGGCATACATGCCATTATAAAAATTTGTCTTATAAATGTTAACCCTTTCCTGCATAAATACGCCTTTCTACGCCTCTAAAATAACCTGTTGAAACCATTGTGATAAATAGAGCATTTGCTCCTATAGGAGCAAATGCTCTATTTATCACAATGGTTTTAAACTACAAAATTCTAAAAAAAATCCTTTTCTCTAGTTAATGCTCCTTTTCGGTAAATTTATTCAAAGTGGTTGGATCTAAAACTAGTCTATGAGGGAATGGATTAATGATGTACATGTACATGTAATTAGTTTTTACATGAATATTCATGAAGTTTAGGGCTATATATATACATGTATCAAGCTTGGTGGTGGGTGACTTAAATAAGGAGCTGCTTCTGAGGTCACCGTCTCTGGTGTCAAGGTCAACTGTCAATATATTTCTCTAAAGGAAAGTCTGGTGTCAATGGAAATTTCATACTAATTTTTCTTTTTCTTTTTCATTTCAGTATGGGAGAGCAACATGAATTTTTTCCCCAGTCTGAAGTGGCAGTACTTTATGTCAGTGGATGGAATACATAATGAGTACCCAGGCAATGCATTCCAGAGGACCAACTGCCCCTCGGTACATGATCTAAGACACCGGTAAGTCAAGTGTACCTTTAACCCTTTCCCTGTTCTATATTTATTGCAAATTTCAATACCTTCTGAATATTCATGGACAAAATAGTTATAATGAAATATGGAAGGTGAAAAATTGTAGCCATTTTAGAAAGTAAAAAGATATATCAAATTCCATTAGCAAACAGAGCAGACCCTGATCAGATTGCTCCTATAGGAGCCGTCTGATCTGGGCCTACTCTGTTTGCAAATGTGGAAAACATGTTTACATGAGGGAAAGGGTTAACCCATTCCTTCATATTGATGCCCTTTGAGGCATCTGTTAAAGTCACCTTTTGAAATGATTGTGCGATGCTCCTTTAGGAGCAAAATGTTCTATTTATCACAATGGTTAAAAACCTACACAATATGAAATTGTCTGCTAAAAATGTTATCTGCTAAAATCTTCAAAGTTTAAGTTTTCTCTCATATTTCTTCAAAAGTACAATCATGATCAGTTTGGCCACAGTTTGGATTTAAGTTACTCTTATCTGGACTGTTTTAATAGGTTATTATGAATTTGCTGCAAATAGATCAAATGAATTTCTTGATTTGAGTTTAGATAGAGAACATAACCCTTTCAACGCTGAACATTCAAATCGGCCATTCCAAGATTCAAACTGGTCAAGTTTACCATGAATATTCAGGGATGGTTTTTAAGTAACGTCTTAACACGATAAACAGTGTAGACCCTGATGAGAGGGATGCTCTAGGAAGGCTCTTGTCATGGTCTACACTGTTTGCAATGACGCAAATGACTCGTTTCTTACACTGAAAGGACTAATTTGAAAGAATAATTCCATACTTTAGCAGACTGTTTTCTGACCATGATTTGTTCAGCTTGCTATTGCAATATTCGACATGAAAGAGACCTTTTTCAGCATTGGGTCTTCTGCCTCACTGCCAACTTCAAACGCAGTGTAATCCCACCAGACTGCGGCAAACACAAAATACAGCCTTGCACTGGGTTTCAAATTATCCGTTTATTGTGCAAGAATTCCTTTGAAGTGTAGTCGTGTTTTCTGTTAGTTGGTTATAAAGTATCATTATAATGTTTGAAAAGTCCCGTGTGTGTTTGTTCATGCTGTACTTTAAGCGATAATAAGAGTATGGTTTGTAATGGCTGGCAGGATTTCTTTAGCCCATTTATTTCTGCATGTTTCAAATGAACTTGCTCAAATTGATTTTTGGAACAAACTCATTTTTCTGTTGGTGGGGTTCAGGCAGAAAAAAGTGAATATCAGTATAGATCTGTTAACCCTATCCCTCTTATGAACACATTTTTACACATCTGCAAACAGAGTATACCCATATCAGACGGCTCCAATAGGAGCCGTCTAATCAGAGTCTGCTCTGTTTGCTAATGGTATTTGATAGATCTGATTCTTTAGTTTTTAAAATGGATTCAGTGTTCCACTTTCCATGTTTCATTATAATTATTTTGGCCATGAATATTCAGTAGGTATTGAAATTTGGAATAAATATAGAACGGGGAAAGGGTTAAGGAATTGTGTAACAGTGTGGACCCTTATTTGATAATTTACAACAGTAACAATTATCCCTTTGTTCCACTTACACACCACTATATGCTTTTGTAAACAAAGTAGACCCGGACCAGACAGCACTCCTGTAGGAATTGTCTGATCAAGGTACGCACTGTTTGCTTATGAAATTATATAGACCTGATCCTGTAGTTTCAGCCATGGTAATAAATCCGGCCTTTAGACACTACCACCAGCATTTAGACACTACCACCAGCATTTAGACCCTTATTTAGATCCATTTTTAATGGTCACTTAACCCATTACCTCATAGGCTATTTTTAAATCCAACCTCTTTGAATAAATCTACCGAAAAGGAGCATTTACTAGAGAAAAGGAAAGTTTTGAAATTGTGTAGTTCTGAAACCATTGTGATAAATAGAGCATTTGCTCCTTTGGAGCAAATGCTCTATTTATCACAATGGTTTCAAAAAGTGACTTTTACAGAGGCGTCAAAAGGCGTCAATATGAGGGAATGGGTTAAGATAGGTTCTACTGTAACCTGCATATTTCACCCAGATTGCTCTATTACTGATGAAACAAATTACTAACGTGCACCTGATCAACCTTTTCACATCTGTAGAATTTGACAGATACACTTTAAGTAGAGTAACATTACTCTTGACCTGTTGAACTAAGCTTTGCAGATGGGAACTTAATTGCTTTATTTTTATGCCTCCACCTGTGAGAGAGGCACACAGATTGACTCATGTCTGTACTGTCTGTTTGTCCAGAAAACCTTGTGGCACGGCACCACGTCTCTTTTACTATTAAATAGACCTAGTCATCTAACTTTAAACGGTAACACCAGAGTTATGGCCCTTGACTTAGTCAAGTTAATGCATTCTTTGTGGCAGTTGGGGGGTGGGGGGTCATGTCCTATTGACATAATTCTAGTTCATTTGCCATGCTTTTATTGTGTTTATTTTCTTATTTTTTAAATACCAATATAACCAGTGAATATCGAATAAATATTTTAATTGACTTTGAATGCATCTAGATCAGCTTCTACATGTCCAATATGGCAGTTGATCTTGGTAGTTTTATGGCAAATTCCAGTGACATTAACCCTTTACTCCATAAGTATGCCTTTCTACACTTTTGCAAACAGAGTAGACCCAGCCCAGACAGCTCCTGTAGCAGGCGTCTTATCAGGGTCTGCTCTGTTTGCTTATGCTATAATATAGATATGATTTTACAGTTTCTGCCATGGCCAAAACTTTCTGTGTCCATGTGATATTTTAAAAATCTAATTGATATTCAATATGTCATTATTTCTTATATAAAATTGAATATTCATGGAGTAATGGGTCAAAGCTATACACATGAAATCCTGCAGGAGCTTTCTGCATTACTTTTGTGCTGCACAAAGCAAGCGCCTGTTCTTGAAGACACTAATGTCTTTTCATGAAATGGTTACTTAACCCTTTATTCCATATATATGCCGTTTACACCTTTGCTAATAGAGTAGATCCAGATCAGACTACTGCTGTGGGAGCCAACTGATCAGGGTTTGCTGATGGAATAACATAGATCTGATTCTACAGTGTGTGCCATGGCTAAGATTTCCTCTGTTCACATGTAGTAATTCAGCTAATTACTATTCATGCAGTCATTATTTCTTACATGAATATTCATCAGTTTCATGGAGCAAAGTGTTAATCCTTTCCCTGATGAATATTCATGTAGGAAATAATGACGTCATGAATATTAATAAGAATGTTTTTTATAATGGCATATGAACACAGGTCATTTTGACTCAGGCAGAAGCTGTAGAATCAGATCTATATTACACCTATAAGCAAACAAAGCATAACTTGATCAGATGGCTCCTATAGGAGCCGTCTGATCTGGGTCTACTCTGTTTGCAGATGCATCAAAATACGCTTACATAAGGGAAAGGGTTAAGAGGAGCCCTAGTGTACCAGTTTTTCCTGTCTCAATATACAGAGGTTTGGAAGATACAAAGTTGTACATTGTTAGAACCTCTCAGTAGTCCTGTCTTCCCTTCTCCTATCTGTGTTTCACACTTTCCCCTTTGATAAAAGTGTATTTAATGTTGAACAACATACAGCATGCCTATGTCTCCATGGGCTTTGTCTCCTTCGAAAAGAGAACCCGAAATCTAGGTCCCTTTTTTCTCCACTTCATAGAAAACAAGAAACCTAGTGCATCAAAGGTACCTGTTTAAACAGTAAGGTGCAGTATTTACATAAAAGATAACATATTTATTTACATTATTTAAGTAGACTTGACCCTTGAGCAAGATTGACAAGTATGCCAATTTAACCAGGTATTTCATTCCTTTGATCTCTCTCGGAGAATTAAATATGGGCTTGTTTACATTTACAAGTTGGCAAAGGGCTCCCGAACATGATAGCTTACTAGCAGGGACATGAGGGAGTGTGGGATTGTATGATTCACAGATTTGCTGAATACAATGTTCCTATAGCCCAAGTACATGGCTAAATGAATTGGGGGAAAAAGAAGTGGTTTGTAGAAACAGATTGTAAACAGAAAATAGGCTTGAAGATTTTCACAGGGAGAATGGGTTGGTGCAGGGGTAACTTTTACAAAAGACAATAGTACAGTAGTATCATACAAACTTAACCCTGTACTCCATCAATATGTCTTTCTACGCCTTTGCAAACAGAGCAGACCCAGATGAGACGGCTCCTATAGGAGCCGTCTGATCAGGGTATGCTCTGTTTGCTTTTGAAAGATATAGATATGAGTCTATAGTTTCTGCCATGGCCAAAAATCCATGTGTTCATTAAATATAAGAATGAATCTAATATTCATGATGTCATAATTTCTAACATGAATATTGATGGAGTAAAGGTGTTAACCTATATTGTTGGTGCTAGAATGTGTGATAATTTCGGCAATGTGAATAGGAATGACTGTCATAAATTAAGACTTAAGATAAGTTTAGTTGTATAGTCTTTCATAAAGTGGGACCCAGAATACTAGAATTTATTTACGTGAGCCATGTTACTGGGAAAGACTTATGTTCAATTTGGCCTTTACAGTGTTTACCCAGAACAGTTGCCACAGTGGAACATGTGACGAGGGTCTATACTGTTTGATGTGTACTGTCTGTTGCGCTATATCTGGCTAAATTTAACCCTGTACTCCATAGATACACCTTTTAACCCCTTTGCAAACAGAGTATACCCTGATCAGGAGGCTTCTGTAGGAGCTATCTGATCAGGGTCTGCTGTTTGCTTGTGAAATAATATAAATCTGATTCTGCAATTTCTGCCATTATAATTATGTCATTATAAAAATCAAGATAATTAATATTCATAATGTCATTATTTCTTACATGAGTATTCATGGGGCAAAGTGTTAAGTCCTAAATAAAGAGTGAAGACATTATATGGCTATGTTTAACACCACCTACCCCAACCTACACCCACACAAACCAAAAAAACAGTCCACAAAAAAATGTTGCCACAGGAAGAAATCGATAGTCTAGATCTATTGATAAGCCATTGTTGTATGATCTGGAACAATAAAAGTTCTGGTAGTCCTGCATGTGCATTATTTTTTAAAGAGAAACAAAAGCAAAAATCAATGACTTCTAATGAACTTAACCCATTTCCTCATTCCGCTATTTTTAGATCCAATCTCTTTAAATAAATCTTCCGAAAAGGAGCATTAACTAGAGAAAAGGAAAATTTAGAATTTTGTAGTGTTGAAACCATTGTGATAAATAGAGCATTTGCTCCTAAGGAACAAACTCTCTTTTTATCACAATGGTTATAAAAATTGACTTTTACAGAGGCATAGAAAGGCATATTTATGGAGGAAAGGGTTAACACAAGAACATTTGTAGAAGTAGAAACTATAGATTCAGATCTATATTATTCTATAAGCAAAAAGTTCAGACCCTGCTTAGAGGGCTCCTGTAGGAGCCGTCTGATCTGGGTCTACTCTGTTTGCAAAAGAGTATTTATGGAGGAAAGGGTTAAAAACTATTACTATTATGTAGCAGATGACAAATTTCTCAGATGTCAGATACCTAGCGTGCAAAGAGTTGAGCAATGTTTAATCAGATCTCAATTATTTGCAAGTTTAGTCAGACTGCCTACAGCATGATGGAGGTTGATGTAACACTTAAGGGTTTTTACCATGTTTAACTTTCAACCCTTTTCATAATTATGCAAGAATCTATCTCTTCATGAATATTCATCGGCTGAAATTTTATAATAGTACCTAAACAAGGGAATTTCTGGCGATGACAGAAACTTCAGTTTTCATGTACAAACAGAGCAGACCCTGATCAGACAGCTCCTACAGGAGCTGCCTGATCTGGGTCTGCTCTGTTTGCAAAAGCTTAAAAAGGTGTCTATGTCAGGGAAAGGGTTAAAATATGCTGCTAAATTGCATTTCAATGTAGTTTACCATTAAACGCTTGTAGTAGGCATCCATACAAAGACATGGCCTGTTGCAGATGCATAATAGTGATGTTGTTAAAAATTGAATTAAAAATGCAACATTGCTTGTAATTTCTGGGTGTTTTATTTAAAACCAAACTTCAGATTTTTATATATTTTCAGTTACTCCATTGTGACGCCTTTTCATGCCTTTGCAAACAGAGTAGACCCAGATCAGATGGCTACTGTAGGAACCATCTGAACAGGGTCTGCTCTGTTTGTTTATATAAATAGAATGTCTTAGATCTTATAGTATTTATAAGACTTATACTATTTGGCATAGCTTTGCATTCACTTGTTTTATATAAAGATAAAAAAAAAAAAAGTTTATTTAATATTCATAATGGGTGGAGTCTGCCATGAATATTAATGGAGTAAAGGGTTAACACTTTCCCTCATATAAACACCTTTTCACACATTTGCAGAGTAGACCCAGATTAGATGGCTTCTGATCAGGATCTGCTCTGTTTTCTTATGGATTTAAATAGATGTGATTCTATGATTCTACAGTTTCTGCCTAGGTAAATAAATATTGTGTTCATATGTCATAACATAAATGGAACTAATAAATATTCATGATGTCAATTTGTCTTACATAAATATTGAACAGGGAATGGGTTAAGAGGTCTGATGGCTCAGTGGTTAGACTTGCAGCAATTTGTACAGTGGGTTCAAGTTTGGCCCAGTCTGTTGATAAAGGGTGTATTGTTCTATCAAAGTCTCATTTCTTAACCTTTTACTCCATGAATATTCATGTAAGTAATAATGACATCATGACTATCAGTTAGATGAATGTGTATAATGGCATATTAACCCATTACCTCATAGGCTATTTTTAACCCAACCTGTTTGAATAAACCTACCGAAAAGGAGCATTAAACTAGAGAAAATGAAACTTTTAGAATTGTGTAGTTCTGAAACCATTGTGATAAATAGAGCATTTGCTCCTATGGAGCAAATTTAATGCTGTATTTATCACAATGGTTTCAAAAACTGATTTTTACAGAGGCGTCAATATGAGGGAATGGGTTAATACAGGAAATTGTTTCTCGAGCAGACAACTAGGGTTTGGTGGAGAAATGACGGTATATGAATATGTTTGTTTATCTATTTCTCTGATTGTTTGTGTTCCAGGGATATCTATGTGGCAACAATGCAGCCTCAATCGAAGCATGTGGTGATTATGATGGATCATGGTAACTCGCTCAGTCCAACCCAGGTGCACATGTCCAAAAGCATTGCCATGAATCTCATTGCCTCCTTCACTGAACAGGACAGGGTAAGAGAAACAAATTAACCTTTTGCTTGATAATCCGGTCTTTTTTTTATCCCTCATAATATACTGGGTCCTGCATGGATATTCATCTCAAATAAAGGTTAACCCTTTCCTAATTCTGTGTTTAATACAAATTTCAATACATACTGAATATTCATGGACAGAATAGTTATAATGAATTATGGAAGGTGGAACATTAGGAGCTGTCTGATCTGTGTCTACTCTGTTTGCAAATGCGTGCAAATGTGTTTATATGAGGGAAGGGTTAAGTCTTGGCAAATAAAAGATCAGTAGTTGATGCTTTGTGAAAACTGTTTTGATTCAGATGAGCTGGTCAAAATCTCATCTGGAATAATTATAAACTATTATGCATTTTACATGAAATTGGCTGGGAAATCTATGTTTAGGTTTTAACCTGTACTTTGTAAATATTTAGTAACAAATAATGACTATGAATATTAATTAGTTGAATCTTTATACAGTAAAACCTCTCTATAACTACCACTAAATTACATCAAGTATTTTGTGTTAACCCATTACCTCATAGGCTATTTTTAGATACAACCTCTTTGAATAAATCTGCCGAAAAGGAGCATTAACTAGAGAAAAGGAAAATTTTAGATTTTGTAGTTTGAAACCATTGTTTCCTATAGGAGCAAATGTTCTATTTATCACAATGGTTTCACAAAGTGACTTTTACAGAGTCGTCAAAAGTCGTCATATGAGGGAATGGGTTAAAGGCAGGTGGCTGCTTAAAGCAAGCACCTTGCTTTAAGCAGCCATCTGCCCTAAATACCAACTAATTAACACAATTCAGTGGCTGTTATAGAGAGGTTTTACTGTAATTGCATACACAGGATATTTTTTTGCCATGGCAGAAACTATAGAATCAGACCTATATAATTCCATAATCAAACAGAGCAGACCCTAAGCAGACTGCTTCTTCAGGAGCTGTCAGATCTGGGTCTACTCTATTTGCAAAGATGTGAAAAGGGGTCGATGTAAAGGAGAGAGAAAATGCTGTAATGTGATGGGTTGAGAGAAAAAAACGCCAAGAAAACTTGTACATTCTTCTTGTGAAGGGTGAGGGAATTGTTTGTGTGAAGTTTACACTGAAGTGGCACTTGAAACCTGCAGCACGGAGATTACATTTAGATCAAGAATCAGAAAAGTCTGTAGCTTTTGATTATGATATTATAGTTTTTAGATATGACCATTAAACTGTTTCCACCTAAAACCTTTAGCATGCTAATTGTCTTTTCAACAGAATCTTCGGTCCACTTTAACCCTTTACTCTGCATGGATGCCTTTTAACACCTCTGCAAACAGAGAAGCCCCGGATCAGACGGCTCCTATAGGAGCCGTCTGATCAGGGTCAGCTCTGTTTGCTTATGCAATAAGATAAATCTGTTTCTACAGTTTCTACTGTGGTCAAAATGTCTTTGTTCCTATACCATCATAAACTTTCAGATAATTAATTTTCATACAGTCATTGTTTCATGGTAATACCTAATACAAACAAACAAATAAGCATCATAGTGTAAAGTGTTAATCCTAAATGTGTAGTTGTTGTCACCATGGTAACCCTTTCCTCTGTAAATATGCTTTTCTATGCCTCTTTAAAAGTCACTTTTTGAAACCATTGTGATAAATAGAGCATTTGCTACTTTGGAGCAAATGCTCTATTTATCACAATGGTTTCAAAGCTACACAATTCTAACATTTTCCTTTTCTCTAGTAAATGCTCTTTTTGGTAGATTTATTCAAAGGGGTTGTGTCTAAAAATAGTCTATGAGGGAATAGGTTAAAGAGATTTGATCCTGTCAAGTCCTCAGTTTTATTTTCTCAGCCTGCAGTCACAGATAAGATGATAAAGAATGGTCTTAACATACGGTTTGGTAGAGAGTTATTAGAGACCCAGATAAGATGCATTAATTTTCAAGAATATCTCATTTTTTTCTACACCAAACACTACATGTATGTTGTAACTACACTCTGGTCATAACATAGGGTTTCATGGAGAAATGAAAAATTTATTATTTGAATACATACCTGTTGTCTCCTAGAGAGACCCTGATCAGATGGCGTCTACAGGAGCCATCTGATCTAGGTCTACTCTGTTTGCCAAAGGGCATCTCTATGAGGTAAAGGGTTAAGCAAAAGGGAAAAAAATGTTTACCTGTTTTGTCTATATACACATTTGTTCTGGTTACAGATAGCAGTTGTTGGTCTGGCAGCAGAGGTGACCTATCCCAGGGATGACCCCTGTGTAAAGGAGAAGCTGGTTCCCATGACATACGAGTCCAAATTCTTTTTCACTCGGTTCATCAATAAATTGCAAAAACAAAATGGTAAGAAAAGAGCATCATGCTGTGGAGAAATAGTTTGTCTTACACTTGGACATTAACCCTTTCCTTCATATAAACACCTTTTCACACATCTGCAAACAGAGTAGACCCAGATCAGACGGCTCCTATAGGATCTGCTCTGTTTGCTTATCATATTAGAATATAGATCAGATTCTACCATATCTGTCTGAACAAATATGTCCTGTGTTCATAAGCCATTTTTGAAAAAAATAATCTAATTAGTATTCATGATGCCATCAGTTATTACATGAATACTGAACAGGTAAAGGGTTAAACTGCAAGTAAACACTTTACTTGAGGATTGTTTATGTAAGCAATAATGATATCATGAATATTAACCAGCTTAATTTTTGTAATGGCGTCATGAACACAGGAAGTTTTTGCCTTGGCAGATTTGTAGAATCAGATCTGTATTATTCCATAAGCAGACCCTGGTCGGACTGCTCCTTCATGATCTGAGTCTGAGTCTATCTGTTTGCAAAGGGCATTATAAGGCATTCCTATCAGTTAAAGGTGTCAGATTCAATGCTTGTTAAAATATTTCGTTTGTTGTTTTTTTTGTCAAACAGTTTAGTTTCACATAAAATGCAAAGTAACTTTGCATGTCATTAGGATGCATCTATCTGTTCTGAATTCTGAATTTTTGTGTAGTACATAATTCTAAAACTATTTGTCCTCAAACACGAAACTTCATGAATATATTATTCAGGGGGTAAACTTGTGTACCTGAGTATTTATGTCCAATCACGGTTAACATTGAAGGAGTTATGGGCCTTGATGTTGTGAAAATAAGTAATTTTAAGTTTGTCAAGCATAACTCTTTTATATGGAATTTCAAGTTTAACGCAGTTAACCCTTACAACGCTGACTTTTCGAATGGACTTTTCCAAAATTCAAACAGGTCAAGTTATGGTGAATATTTAGGGATTTTTTTAAAGAAAAGTTAATAATGACAAACAGTGCAGACCCTGATGAGAGGGCTCCTGAAGGAACCTGGGTCTACACTGTTTGCAAAGGACATTATTGACACGTGTCCCGCACAGTAAGGGTTTAGATTATTGGAGTTACAGGATTATTGGAGTTATGGGCCTCGATGTTGTGAAACTGTGATTTGAAGATGACTCCCACAGGATTCATTTTGGAGTAACATGTTAAAAAGAAAGAGGAAGGTCCTGAATGCATAATGAAGGATTGAACACTTTTATATTTCAGTGTCCACAAACCACTCCCTTGGGTTTCAGCGGGCCTTTCAAATGATTGGAGCATCTCTTTTACAGCACAATAAAGGTAAAAGCTTGCTGGAAGTGTGGTTTAAAGTATAATACAGTTGATTTTCTCTAAAACAAGTATTTAAACCTTTCCTTCATATAAATGTGTTTTCATGCATTTGCAAACAGAGTAGACCCAGATCAGATGGCTCCTATAGGGGCCGTCTGATCAGGGTCTGCTCCGTTTGCTAACAGAATTTGAAAGATCTGTTTCTTTACTTTCTAAAATGGCATAATGGCCTGTCATGTGGCATCAATAATTTATTTAAATAACATCTCCTAAACTACTGAGAGCTACAGGAAAATCTCCCTTTTTGCCATAGAAGAAACTGTAGAACTATCTCTATATCATTTCAAAAGCAAACAGAGCAGACCCTGATCAGACGGCTCCTATATGGGTCTACTCTGTTTGCAAAGGCATATTTATGGGGTAAAGGGTTAGTAGACTTTGAGTGGGAGCACAATGTTAATATATCAGTTTTTCTTGATAAAAATTTATTTTTGATGATTGTTTTGTTGTCTTTTTAGAGGAGGCAATGATTATCTACATTAGTAGAGGCTTACTGTCCTCCCTGACAGAGGCTAAGGATGTGATGGAGACCATATCTTATTACAATAGAAGGATGGACTACAGGGTCATCATAAACACATATGCTGTCATTGATAGTAAGTATCATTTGTAAACAAGTTTGTCTTTACCAAATGTATAGATAGGATGTGTCAATTAAAACCTTTAAAACTTTTTAAACTTTTATTTCCCCATGAAACCCTCTAGTGTGACCACTCTTTAGAATCGTCTCTTTGGGAAGAGGGAGTGGTCACACAACATAGGTTTTGGTGGAGAAATGATGATTTAGTGCAGTAAAGTTTTGATAATGCGACCACAAAATTTATTAACATAGGAGTGTGTAAAAGCAGCTGTTGCTTAATGCAGAGCAAAAGTAATTCAGAAAACTCCATCAGGAGCTTTCTTCACATCTATTGTGCTGTATTAAACTACCACCTGTTTTAAAAAAACTTCTTTTGAGTGGTTGTATTAGCTAGACTGTACTGTACTGTGAGACTTTACTGTATTTAAATATGCACCTTTATTTATTGCACTGCTTGTAAAAAAATGCATATGTGTTCAGCAATAAGTCCATCACAATATAAATGAAGACAATCTGGTATCAGTTACGGTCTTTTCATTTTTGGCCAACAGACGATTGTTGACATCAGCTTTTATCAGCTTTGCAAACAGGTTTACCTTGATAATTACTACAGGACTTTTTGCAAGAACCAGAACTACAGTAAAACCTCTCTATAAGTTAACGACCACTAAATTACATCAATTATTTTGTGT
The DNA here is from genome assembly GCA_963576725.1 of Azorinus chamasolen. Lineage (NCBI taxonomy): Eukaryota > Metazoa > Mollusca > Bivalvia > Cardiida > Solecurtidae > Azorinus > Azorinus chamasolen. Next base: position 53,438,775 of record OY755243.1, on the reverse strand, counting down.
TAAAGGCAGGTGGCTGCTTAAAGCAAGGTGAAAGTAAAACAGAACGCTCCTATGGGAGCGTTCTGTTTTACTTTCACCTTGCTTTAAGCAGCCACCTGTTCTAAATACCAACTAATTAACACAATTTAGTGGTCGTTATAATCAGAACTACATGTACATTATTTCATAAGCAAATTGAGCAGACTCTGATCAGAAGATTCTACAGGAGCTATGTGACCTGGATCAACCAGAGACTAATATGCCTGTACAGTAAAATCTCGATTCTACGAACACTCAAATACCTATCATTATCGGTCTTTAAGACAGGTGGCAGCTTAATTCAGGGTGAAAGCACTAGGAGCTTTAAGCAGCCACCTGGCTGCAAAGATTTAAATTCTTCATTACTAAAATTTTGTAATATAGAGTTTTTACTGTACTTGAAACTTTGGAATTCTTCACGGACAGAAGATTGCCAGGTCCAGCTTTCGAATTGTTGTTTTAAAGGATGTATACTATTGGATATGACCTTGTTACAGGTAACAAGCCTATCATGTATGAGAAAAGCTTCCTGCAGGACATTGCTGACCAAAACTACACAAAGTACAACGTCAACACACCACTGAGCAAAGCTGTTGTCAGGGTAACTGACTTACTGTTCTAGATTAGATCTTTAAAGCAGGATTAATGTGTTTTAGTGTGTGTTTAAGTCATTTTTTCTCAACCAGAGTTTGTACCACATATATCACCACTGATAATGGGATTTGGCTAAATTTCACAGAATTACAGCGTATAGGGAAAGTGTGATATGAAAAACAGTCGGGTCCGGCATTATTAAGAATTCAAACATGTTAACCCTTTCCTCCATAAATATGCCTTTCTACGCCTCTGTTAAAATCACCTGTCGAAACCATTGTGATAAATAGAGCATTTGCTCCTATAGGAGCAAATGCTCTCTTTATCATAATGGTTTCAAATTACAAAATTCTAAAATTTTCCGTTTCTCTTTGTAATGCTCCTTTTCGGTAGATTTATTCAAAGTGGTTGGATCTAAAAATAGCCTATGAGGGAATGGGTTAAACTGATACTGCGCTGTTTCTTCTTACTTGAGTAATATGTTATGCCAACATATATTGATGACGTGGAAAATTATTTGTAAAAATTCTGTTTCATTTTGTTTTGAATAGCCTGGAATGATGTTTCCCATAAACAGTAGCAGAGACCTGAGTTTGACAGTGGGAAAGTTTTACCTGCCTTTCAACAAGACCACTTCGGAAGATCCTGTATTTTCCTTGCCTTACATTGATAGTGCTGATGGAGGTAGGATGCTTCTAATGAAAACATTAAGACTAAAGTTTGAAAACATATAGTTATGCTGTGTTGGCAAAATCATTATAATCTTTATAAAACTGTTAAAATTCATCCTGATAAGATGCATGGCAATGTTTTGTCTTGCAAGTATGCATTCATGTCAGTGTCTATGAAGAGTAGTGACACCAATTATGATATTAAATCAAGTCATTATATTACTGTAAAATTTGTTCAGTATAATAAAATTAATAGCAGATTCCATTGACTCTGAGGGATGACAACATATAATTCTAATCCTCCGTTAACACTTTCCCTGATGAACATTTATTTGTGAATTGATCACTTTGTGAATATTCATTAATTTAATTTTCATAATGTAAGGGAATTTTTGGCTTTGACAAAAACTGAGGAATTAGATCTATATAATTCCATTATTTTTGCTTCAGCCCTGACTATGAGTATCAGCCAGCCCTGTTTGCACTACAACAAGCCCATAGGAATCTCTGGGGTAGACCTGCACATGGAGGACCTGGTCCAGGACATCACCTACTACAACCGCGGGGATAGCTCATATGCCTTCATGATAGACAAAAAGGGTATGTATCGCCAGTGTATGGGGAGTATGCTTACACAAGTATGCTCTTGAACCTTTTACTCCATATATACATCTTTTAACGCCTTTGCAAACAGTAGACCCAGATCAGACAGCTCCTGTAGGAGGATTATTATGAAAGAATATAATCTGATTCTACAGTTTCTGCCATGGCCACACATTTCTGTGTTCATTTGCCATTATGAAAGTTCATCTAGATAATATTCAGGATGTCCTTATTTTTTATGCCCCCAAAGGCGGGCATATAGTAATCGCATTGTCCGTCCTTCCGTCCGTCCGTCTGTCCGTCCGCACTCACCAATGGGTAGTTGTGTGACTTTTTCTAACTAGTCGCACAAGTAAAATCATTAATCTGGCCATCTCTTGTGACATTAACCTGGCCATTTCTTGTGACATTAACCTGGCCAGTTGTGGGACATAGGGTTAGGGTTAGGGTTAGCTTCCAGATCATTCTTTTCCAAAGTTAGAGCCAAAAATAGTTTTTCTTGTGGGACTAGTCCCACAAGAAAAGATCAAAGGAAAAAGTCACACAACTACCCATTTGTTAGCATGTCCGTCCGTCTGTCCTTCCATCCGTCCCAAATTCGTGTCCGGTCTGTAACTTCTTCATCTATCAGTGGATTTCAATATAACTTGCCATAAATGTTCACCAGACAGAGACGATGTGTCGCGTTCAACTCCCTGGTCCATGGGTCAAAGGTCAAGGTCACAGGGTCAATTTTTGGGGGCATTTGTCACGTGACTGTGACATCTCTTGTTACATGAATATGTTGTGAACCTGTATTGGAGGGTATATTCGAGTCAGAATGTCAACCATCATCTTCCCTGGTCCATACAAACTCTGGAGAGAACCTCTACCACAGATTTGACTGCTTTTTCATAAAGCTTCATAGCAATTATCAACATGATGAGCAGTTATGGTTGCTTGTTTTGTTGTTGTTTTTTGTTGGCTCAAATTCAAGGAAGTCTACTGGTGTCCATTTTTTATTTCACAATTACCTTGTGAAGCAAAGTAGTAGTTTCACAGATTTTTCTGGTTTCTTTAAAAAATGCAAAAGTGATTGACCCTCTTATTTTTTTCCAATAAGATTCTAGATGACTGGAATCTTGGAATTTCTCTTGTTGGAAGGAACTACAGTTTAATATATTGTTTGTTTAATTTGATAGAAATTTATGATGATACCAGCTTTGTTTCTTAATGTTACTTAATGCAGGACAAAGGTTGACACATATTTTCTTTAGGAACTTTCGACCTTACTTTTGTTATGCTTTAAGGTACCCCATAATTGGATTTCTTTTTCATGGTCATGTTAAGCCTTTCCTGCATATTAGTCTTTTCATACCTTTGCAAACAGAGTTGACACAGATCAGATCGCTTCTATAGGAGCTGTCTGATCAGGGTCTGCTCTGTTTGTTTAATCTGACTCTACAGTTTCTAAATTCTACCAATACCAAAAACTCCTATATATACATATGCCATTATAATAATTCAGCTAATAAATTTTCATTATGTCATTATTTCTTACATGAATATCAAACAAGGAAAGGGTTAAGACAAGTTTTACCATATTATTATTCCATAACCTCTTTGAATACTGATATTGTTTACTATGTAAATTGCAGGTTACACCATCATGCATCCAACATTTTCTCGGCCTTTAAAGACCAACCTACAACCCATGCACACAGACATCTGGCACTATGAGAATGTTCCTGGCTTCGAGAATGTCCGAAGCAACATGCTTAGGTATGTCACTAGTAATCAAGAGCCTGACAAGTCTACTCCACTTACAAAAAGTATAATAACTGTATCACTGCTGAAGTTGCAGAAAGGCGACCCGCAGTACTTGCTGCCATTGATGAATACCTTAGCAAACAGTTTGGATCCAGATGAGACGCAGGGTAGTTGATGTCTCATCAAGATACAAGAAATTGTTTGACACAATCCTTGTGTTTTAGAGAAAAAAATTAAGGAAATTCACTTGAAATTGCATCAGAAGACATTGCTTGCAGAGGAAAATTATTTGGTGCAGAGAGAGTAACTCGGTGTCTCATCCCGATCCAAAATTGTTTGGCACATCACTTACATTTTAGAGAAATGTTAGAGAAGAAATTGAAGGAAAGTCTTCTCTGAATCAGAAAGCAGACAGCACTGTTTGGAGAAGAAATGTATTTGAAGTGCTAAGTTATTAGTCACATCTCAAGAGAAGGTGTCCTGTTCAAAGCTAAAAGACTTGATTCCTTGTTAACCTCAACTCTTTACTAGATAAAGACATATTTATGTGTTTACAAGCAGAATAGACCCAAATCAGACAACTCTACAGAGTCTGCTCTGTATGCTTATAAATTAATATAGATCTTATTCTCATGTGCCATTATAGATATTTAGTTCAATAATATTGACCCTTTCCCTGATGTATATTCATGTAAGAAATAATGACGTCATGAATATTAATAAGATTAATTTTTATAATGGCATATGAACACATGACAGCTCAGGCAGAATCTGAAGAATCAGATCTATATTACACCATAAGCAAATAGAGCAGACCCTGATCAGACGGCTCCTATAGGAGCCGTCTGATCTGGGTCTAGTCTGTTTGCAGATGCGTAAAAATGCGCTTACATATGGGAAAGGGTTAATAAGTCATTATTTCATCAAGTAAAGTGTTAATCAGACATCTGCTTTTACAAACACTAAAGCTTACTCACAAAGTAGTCACTGTAAAGAGATTCAACTTTCTTTGGCACTTGTCACTGTAAATACATGTTTTAAATTTGTTGTATTGCAGACAAAACATAGGGGAACAAACCTTGACCTCAATGGAGACGACGAATGTGTCAGGCGTATATACAACTCATGAACAGTTCCATGCCAAATACATATGGAAAAGGGTACGTATAAAGCTGTCTCAAATATTAACCATTTTAATGTGGAATATGAGTTAAATGGCAACTGCAGGCAGTGTAGATTTGACCTGAGGGAGCCATCGGATCAGGGTCTAAACTATTTGCAATTCCAAAATTGTTTTAGCAAATGTTTTTTTCTCATACTGGATAGATTTACTGTTATATAATGATGAACCAGTTTAATGTAAGCATCTTACATTTGCTTTTGATGCAGTAGCATTACAATACTAATTGCTATAAATATTTGGACAACCTGTCTCACATCTCCATCAGTTTGTAAGGCTGAATGGTTCAGTTTGGCACCATTTTGATACCATTTAGACTGACGTAGTAATAGGGGCGATCTGGATCAAACTTCTCCTTCAAGGAAGTTTGATCTGGGTCTGCACTATTTGCTAACCCTTTACTCCATAAATATGCCTTTCTATGTCTTTGCAAACAGGAGCCATCCTATAGGAGCCATTTGATCTAGGTCTGCTCTGTTTGCTTTTGATATAATACAGATCTGATTCTACAGTTTCTGTCATGATAAAAAATTACCTGGTTTATAGTACCATTATAAAAAGAGTCGGTGAATTAATATTCATGGTGTCATTTTCTCTTGCCTGAATATTCATGGAGTAAAGAGTTAAGTTTATCTGTCTGAATACTTGATTAATAGGTGAATGGCTATATTGGCCTTGTTATATAGAAGGTATTTTTCTTTCTTCCAGGTTGACAATACACCATTCATTGTAGTCATCAAGACATTGAAACAAGACAAGACAGTCAAACACCTCAACAACTATGGTGAGAATTGCATTTGTTAGCTACTATCAGAATAATGTCATTCATTGAAAATATATATATCTATGAGCTGCCATGTATACACAGTAGACCCATAGCAGTGACTACATAAGGGATGCTATGCCTAATCAGGGTCTTAACCCTTTTCCTGTTCTATGTTTATTACAGATTTCAATACCTACTGTATATACATGGACAAAATAGTTATAAAGAAATGTGGAAGGTGAAATAATGTAGCCATTTTAGAAAGTATAGAAACAGAACTATCAAAATCCATTAGCAAACAGAGCAGACCTTGACCAGACTGCTCCTGTAGGAGCAGTCTGATCTTGGTCTACTCTGTTTCCAGATGTGTGAAAACATGTTTATATGAGGGAAAGCATACAACCTTAAGAGATATAGCGGCTAGATTTATATTTTCTGTGTGCAAAACCCTGAAGATTTCATTTATCATCGCACAAATAATATGTACATGTATAGTAGAACTCTTGGCAACTACCAGTTGACTATAATCATTTAACATATATGTCTTAACTCTTCCCCTACTCTGTATTTAGCCTTATTTCAATACCAACTGAACATTCATGGACAAAATAATTATAATGGAAGGTGGAACATGGCAGCATTTTTAGAAACTAAAGAAACATCTTTCAAATCCCATTAGCATACAAGAGCAGACCCAGATCAGATGGCTCCTGTAGGAGCCATCAGATCTGGGTTTACTCTGTTTGTAGATGCGTGAAAAGGTGTTTATATGAAGGAAAGGGTTAAAGAGCAGGTGTCTGCTTATGCAGGATGAAAATAATTGATTGAATGGCAGCTTCCATGCTGCATTAAGCACCTACATTCCTTGTAGACCCAGAATTAGACTTCTTTTGATGACTGTTGCAGAGGAGAAAAAAGTGGAAAATGGTTTGTTTTCAATATTGATTTTCATTAAATCATTGTTTCAAATGCATAGTGCATTATGTCATTAATATTTACATAATGAATTTTCTTGTAAGAAGAAATGACTATGAATATTGATTAGCATTTGCATGCCATATATCCACAGGGATTTTTGGCCATAGCAGAAACTAGAATCATATCTACAAATATTATTCCAAGAGCAAACAGAACAGACCATGATCAGACAGCTGTCAGATCTTGGTCTTGTCCATTTGCAAATGCGTAAATACATGTCTATCAAGAAAAGGTTACAAGAATGTTGTTTGATATTTGAATTGCTTGTATTTCAGGGAGCCTCTCGGACCTTGTGTACCATAGGATAGACATCCTGCCCACCAATCAGATGTGTATGCACTTGAAGCAGCTAGCAACCACAGGTAATCAGATTGTGACAGCCTAGCCTTTTGCCTCATATGGCTAGCATTTGCAAACAGCTTCGATCCAAATCACATGCCAAGTAAATCAGTAGCTGATTTGAATTAAGCATTTTGACACTGTGCCAATAGTTTCATAATAATTTGATTGAATTGGCTAAGTTTGATAAATATCGATCTTGGAGACAGATGGTAGCTTAATGCAGGGTGAACGAGGAGGAGCTTTCTGCATGACTTTCACCTTGCATTAAGCAGCCACCTGCCTAAAAGTATTTAAATTCTTCTCTGCTAGAATTCGGGTTTAGAGGGGTTTTACTGTATACAATAAAATATAGCTGTTTGTTACAGAGTGCAGCACAGTGTTTTTGTCAGCGAATTGTTTTGAGCATCCCTATGAACACCTGAGCCAGATGGTCAACAAGCGGATGGTGCAGAGCTATGTGGCCTACCTGAAAGACGATACAAGGCTAATTAGCAACCCTGGCTTGAAGGTAACATGTTATGGATATCTATACAGAGGTCCTGATAAACTGAAAAAATAATTCTGTTATTTCTCCACCAAACACTATGTTGTGATCACTCTTTAGAATCGCCTCGAAGTTATTCTTGAAAATGTTTTAGCTTACACATCTTATCTTGACCTCTGCTCTGTTCGCCACACTGCCATTAGTATGTGACACAGGTGTTCCTTTCAACACATGCTTATGTAATGTAATATTTGAATGTATAAAATTTGTTATGGTTAATAAAGTTTTGCATGAAGCATACTCATTCAGTTCTGTTTATATTTTCATAGGACACAGTGAGAAATGATGTTGCTGCCACATCTGGTATTGATGCTGAATGGAAGAAGCGCCTACAAAGCAGTGATCTCAACAACTACATCATACGGAGGTATATTTCTACACCCAGTGGCGTGTTACGATCCTACCCTGGCACACTGTTTGATGAGACACAAGACCCTATTAAACAGCCCTGGTAAGTTAGCAGAGAGACTAAGACTGAATGGCAGCAAGTAGAACAAGATTTGTACTTAGCCCTTTACCTCATGAATATTCATTTAATTGTTACTCCATGTACTCCATTATATTCATGTAAGAAATAATGACACCATGAATATTAATTAGATTAATTGTTATAGTAGCACATGGACAAGAAATATTGGCCATGGCAGAGACTGTAGATTCATATCTATATTATATCATGAGCAAACAGAGCAAAAGCGTAGAAAAGCGTATTTATGGAGTAAAGGGTTAAGAAACGTTGGCATCATGCTATTAAGTAGCTAAAATCTAATAGTGGTATATGCATAAGGAAAGTTCTGTCCCAGGCAAAACTGTAGAATCAAATCTGTATTATTGCATAAGCAAATAGAACAGATTATGATCAGATAGCTCCCACAGGAGTCGTCTGACCAGGGTCAAAGCCATCAAAATGCATTTCAATCAGGTTAGAGGTTAAGAATACCACCAGGGTTGAACAACTTTCAAATATATCATAAATTTGCTGCATATCTGGGGTTTATTTCTTATTCAGTGGTAGAAAAAGGCTTTCAGCAGTTTGCTTTGAACATTTAATAAAGTTGCATATAAGAAATATACTTTTGATACACAAGTTATTTTGATGATTTGTGCATTATATTTTCTCTCTACAGGTATGAGAGGGCATTAAGGTACCCAGGTCAGGTAGTACTGACAGCTCCCTATCTGGATGTTGGAGGGGCTGGCTACATTGTAACCATCAGCCACACCATCTTTGAAGGACAGTGAGTGTCTTGTGTGAAAATTTAAATGTTAAAGTGTAGTACCCCATGTAGAGTTTGTTCTAAAACTTTATCTCTTTATCTGATAAAGACACAACTTAAATCAGTTGTATCATAGGACTGAACAAAGTACTTGTATTTACATTACATAGTGATGGAACAGAATGTTGGTATGCCTCACCTCATAGACTTATCCCGTGTTTTAAAGTTTGGCAATCTTTTTAGGTGGTTTGTTGTTGAAAGAAGAGCTAAAACATTTAGCCCTTTGTTTGATTTAATAACTTTAAAGCTAGCCCCATAAAACTTTAATTGTATTCTTCTTACCATCATAAGAGCCAACATTGCTGCTGGTGCAAAATTGCTGTATTTATGTTTTCTGCATTGGTTGTGAAGTGTATTTTAATGGTTCTGATGTTTTGCAGGGCCCAATCACTGCACAGTGCCAATGATAAAGTTGTTGCGGTGATGGGGATGGATATCACATTTGGCTATTTCTACAAAATGTTGCTTGACCACATATCAGTCTGCAAGCAGGCGACTGTCAGGTATAGACTTATCCTTCCCGTAGTACAATAAACCCTCTCTAAAGTGACCACTAAAAAGAGATCTTGTTCTGGGTATAAACCCATTCCTCCCACATAGGCTGTTTTTTAGACCCTACCTCTTTGAATAAGTCTACTGAAAAAGAACATTTACTAGAAAAAAGGAAAATTTTAGAAGTATGTATTTATGGAATCATTGTGATGAATAGAGCATTTGCTCCTATGAAGCAAATGCTCTATCAGTGGTTTCAAAAAGTGACTTTTACAGAGGTGTCAAAATGCGTCAGTATCAAGGAATGGGTTATAGGTAGATAGTAGCTTAATGCAGGATGAAAGTAATGCACAAATTTCCCTTAGGATATTTCTTCATAACTTTAGTCCTGCATTAGGCAACTACCTGCATTAAAAGACCCCTGTTGTTATTCATTAAGTGGTCAATTTAGAGAGGTTTTGACTTAGTTTAAAGGGCTTTCTTGCAAAAAAAAGTCACTATAACGGTGTCCTTTAGACTTCATAAGGATCTGCAGTGATTTGAGTGGCAAACAGTAGTTGATGATATATTGTGTCATATCAAGCCAGAGTAATAATGATGCTGTGAAAAATATATATGTGAAAAATATGTAGTTGGATTCGATTTATTGATATTTTTACGTTTCATCATTGTCATCATCCATATTTATTAGTGTGCAGACCCTGATCAAGAACAGCTCTTCCTTCTTCAAAGCTGATATGGGTCTGCACTGTTTGCTAAGGTCCAAATGTTGTGACTCTTATGTACATGTATATGATCTGTCTGTCCATAGGTGCTTCCTGCTCAATGATGATGGATACATGATTGCTCACCCGTCTATGATAGAGGTGGACGGTAAAGGCCCAGTGGAGGAGCAGCACATAACACACAAGGTACTGTACAATGTCTTCTGTATTAGTTTGGAAATACAGTAAAATCCCTCCAAACCGGACTTGAACCGAGTCCCTCATAGGCTGTTTTTATATCTAAACTCTTTGAATAAATCTACAGAAAAAGAGCATTTACTAGAAAAAAGTAAAGTTTTAGAATTGCGTAGTTTTTAAATCATTGTGATAAATGGAGCATTTGCTCCTATAGAGCAAATGTTGTGTTTGTTATATTGGTTTCAAAAAGTGACTTTAACAGAGCTGTCAAAAGGCATCAATACGATGGAATGGGTTAAGTAAAAAAAATAATTAGATCTTTTTTAGGCAGCTGGCTGCTCAATGCTTCCCTAATGAATAGTAATGTAAGACATAATGACATCATGAATATGTATTAGCTGATTTTTTTTATACCCCTTCTGACTTGTAAGAGGGGGATATACAGGAATCACCCTGTCTGGCGGCTGGGAGGTTGGGTTGGTTCATCCGCCCGTCCGTCAACATTTGAACATGGGTAGTTGGGGTCGCAAAGTCCTCCTTCAGTTTTAAAGTTACTGAATTTATATTTGGTGTACACAATAACCGTGAATAAAACATGTGCAAGATGCAATCTTTATGTGTTTACTGCTGAACATTGCAGAATTATCTCCCCTTATACTTTGAGTATTTTTTGTCATTTTGGCTTGAAACATGGGTATTTGGATTTGCGATCAAGGCTGCTGTGCTGGGGTAATTATCTTGTAAGAGGGGGATATACAGGAATCACCCTGTCTGGCGGCTGGGAGGTTGGGTTGGTTCATCCGCCCGTCCGTCAACATTTGAACATGGGTAGTTGGGGTCGCAAAGTCCTCCTTCAGTTTTAAAGTTACTGAATTTATATTTGGTGTACACAATAACCGTGAATAAAACATGTGCAAGATGCAATCTTTATGTGTTTACTGCTGAACATTGCAGAATTATCTCCCCTTGAACTTTGAGTATTTTTTGTCATTTTGGCTTGAAACATGGGTATTTGGATTTGCGATCAAGGCTGCTGTGCTGGGGTAATTATCTTTAGTGATAGTTCTAGTTTAAAGGTGCATGAATACAGAATGTTTTGATCATGGCAGAAGCTGCAGAATCAGATCTGTATAATTCCATAAGCAGACAAGAGCAGATCAAGGGTCTGCTCTGTTTGCAAAGGTGCCAAAAGTTGACTATGAGGGAAAGGTCATCCTTCAAGTTTAGAGGTCAAATATATATAGGTCAAATCACCAACTTTAACATTGGCCATAACTTTTGAACCAGTAGAGATAGAGACTTGATATTTGGCATGCATGTGTATCCCATGAATCTGCACATTTTGAGGGATGACATGTCATGGTCAAGGTCATCCTTCAGGTTCAAAGGTCAAATTTGGGATGCACATCTTGTTATTTTTGCAATTTTAGTACAAATGGCAAATAAATACCAGCAGTTAATGAATTCCTAATTTTAATATAAAGATGAAATTATACATTGCATTAAAAGAGATACAGTCGAATTTTGATATCTCGAACTCGGATAATTCCAACTTCGGGGTAACTCGAACAAAAAGTTCAATCCTTCCAAAACTAACAATACTGAATTGCTCTAAAATGTATCGCTACAGATATCTAGAAACACGTGTGACAGCTTAATACAGGTCTAAAATAATGCTGAAAGCTCCTACTGGAGCTTTCAGCATTACTATAGACCTGTATTATTAAGCTGTGGTTCTGAGAAATTGTTCAGGTTGGTTATCGGATGACTCGAACTTCTGTTATCTCGAACTAATTTGTATGGTCCCTTGAAGTTCGAGTTATCGAAGTTCAACTGTATTGATATTCTTATCGCGATGTCCGTTTCACAATAATTATTCATGACGGCATTATTTCTTATATGAATGTTCAACAGGGAAAGGGTTAAGACATAACATGGTATCAATTGTATTCACTTGCTTTGGTTCTTATGTGGCATGCAGTAACTTTTGCCGCAATTGTTTATATTTTCAGGAGCCCCTGGTAGCCAATGACATTCTGAATCACAGACATTTTGTGCACAAGAAGTTGTGTAATAGGTTCAATGACAGAACGATGCAAAGGTTTTACACTGTAAGTACAGGACAGGATGTAAAAAAGTTCTGTTGATAATCATTTCATGTTTGCCTTTTAAACCCTTTACTTCCCAGGTACGCCTTTTAACCCTTTCCTCCATAAATACGCCTTTCTACGTCTCTGTAATAGTCATTTCTTGAAACCATTGTGATAAATAGAGCATTTGCTCCATAGGAGCAAATGCTCTATTTATCACAGTTGTTTCTATACTACACATTTATAACATTTTCCTATTCTCTAGTATATGCTCCTTTTCGGTAGATTTATTCAAAGAGGTTAGGTCTAAAAATAGCTTATGGAGGAAAGGGTTAACACTTTACTCCATGAGTATTCATGTAAAAAATAATGACATCATGAATATTTATTAGAGTTATTGTTATAATAGCATGTCAGTATGGACACAGGAATTTTTGGCCGTGGCAGAAACTGTAGAATCAAACCTATAGCATAACATAGGCAAACAGAGCAGACCCTGATTAGATGGCTTCTACAGTAGCCGTCTGATCTGTGTCTACTTTGTTTGCAAAGACATAGAAAGGCACATTTATAGAGTAATGGGTTGAAGCCTTTGCAAACAGTAGACCCAGATCAAACTGCTCTTGTAGGAGCCGTCCAATCAGGGGCTGCTCTGTTTACTTATGAAATAGTATAGTTATGATTCTTCAGTTTCTGCCATGACCAACGTTTCTTATGCTCATTAATCATAATAAATGTTCATGATATAATGAGTTTTTCTTACACGAATAGTCATAGTGTAATAAGTCAAGAATGTTGAAAACCTAGTTGTAGCAATTGAGGAAATAATGAGGATGAAATCTAGGTAAAAAACAGTAGACAAAATAGAAGTGACATGATATGATGGACGGTTTAAGCTGAACTGTTGATACATGATTTGGGTTTTATATTTCCAATTTAAGTATAAATTGTTTTAATATTGAAGTATAGTTTTTCGTTTAGGTAAAAGCAGTTAAGCTTCCTTCTGGAACAGAGTTAATTTTCATTTGCAGACAGTTTACATATGGGTCAGAGGACTCCTAGATCTGATCAGGATCTGCACTGTTTGTCTTTCAGAATTGTCTTAATAAATTAACCTTTCCATACTAAATTGCGATTGTCTTTGATTTCATCATTTAGTTTTATTTACATTATTTATTCGGCTCTAAATGACCATCAGTGTCGATGGGCTGTAAAACACCATTCATTCTTTCCATACTAAATGGACTTAACTGTTAAACAATTATGGAACATTGCACTTTAAAATTATTCAGTTTTCAAAGGTTAACCCTTTACTACATTAATACCCCTTTATTTGCAAACAGAGTAGATCCAGATCAGACGGCTCATGTAAGAGCCATTTGATCAGGGTCTGCTCTGTTTGCTTATGAAAAAATATAGATCTGAGTCTACCGTGGCCAAACATTTCCTGTGTTCATGTGCTATTATAACAATTTATCTTGTTAATATTCATAATGCCATTATTTCTTACATGAATGTTCATGGAGTAAATGGTTACTAAATGCATTTAAATCTCCTGTTTATATTTAGCAATGTTTTGTTCTTCTCCAGTTTAACACAAGTCTTGAGGGTGTTTTGACCAACCTTGTGCATGGAGAACACTGTGCCAGGTACCAGATTGTCCATGTGCCGGGAACCAACATCTTCCTTGGCATGATCAACCACACATGTGACTCTGCCACTGCCTTCTGCCCTTGTAGTATGGTGAGTTGAACTATTGTAAAAAGTGCTTGATTTAGAGACAATATCGCTAGGAGGGGCATCTATGTCCTATGGATACAATTATCTAGTTACGTTGGCCAAATAATTGGACACCTTGTAAGGTGTAAGACAGTTCATGACTGTGATCATGTTTTTGAAAAGTAATATATAGCATTGTCTACCTGAAGAATTAAAGCAGATGAATTTTTATATGCTCATTTTCAGATGGGATATATTGTTTTCACACATTGCAATTTGCAGGTGTGCATATGAGTGGCATTCTGTGAAGTTGTTTTTTAATTTCAGAAACTTCTGTCATATCGTCACCAAACTTGAAATTAATGCCTGTGAAAATAATATCTTGGTAAAGTCTGATAACCAGTTAAAGCACTTTAGCTACTTTGGAGTCATGCCTGTTTGTTGCGGAAATGTTTGCTGTTTAGTCCAGGGTGGGCAAATTTTGTGTCAGTTTACACCCCAGTTTGGTTAACCCTTTCCTTCATATGAACACTTTTTTATGCATTTGCAAACAGAGTAGACCCTGATCAGACGGCTTCTATAGTCCTATAGGAGATGTCTGATCAGGGTTTGTTCTGTTTGCTAATGGAATTTGAATGTTCCATTTCATTACTTTCAAAAATAGCTACAATGTTCCACCTTCCATATTTCATTATAACTGTTTTGGCCATGAATATTCAGTAGCTATTGAAATTTGAAATAAACATAGAACAGAAAAAGGGTTAATCTCAAGTCCAGTTGTGACCTCCTCTATGTTTATTTGCAGCTGGACAGACTTTGTCTGAACTGTAATCCTCCAGGCTTGAAGGAATGTGAGTGCCCGTGTGAATGCCCACTGGCCATGGACCTGTGTACAGGAGACCTCCTCAGAGTGGAAGACATGTAAGCTACTTGCATTTAACCGTTGAATGCTGAATATTCAAAGTGACATGGCCCATCAGTATAAAACTGTAGTGTGAAATCATTATAGAAAGCTTAAATTTGCCCAAGTATTTTGAATGACAAACAGTGCAGATGCTGATCAGAGGGCTCCCCTAGGAGCTCTCTGATCTGGGGCTTAATTGTTTGCAAATGTTTACACTCAAATGTTTACACTCATTATCTGCATTTGAGAGAATGTTGATATGGGACACTGAAATATTGTAAAATGAAATTAGATCAAGGTTTACTTAACTAGTGATAAGTTTATAATTTTTCTATGATAAAAGGTATAGATTTTATCGTTTGATAAACTGTCAAAATAAAACACTATTGGTAGATTTTTTAAATATTTTATATATTAAGCCGTAATATTTTGCTGCTGCAAACACAGTAGACCAATGAGTTTTGTGATAACCTTTAAAAACACTTTTCCAGATTGATCACTTTATAGTAAATCGGCATCTCATCAGGATTAAAATTGATTCTAACACTGTTTTTTATGGGAAATGTAGTTTGAGATTGAAATAGATAACAGTCATTGCAGGTAAAAGATACTTTGTGCTGAAAGTTTTACTGATTATTTGATAGGTATCCAAGTTGTCCCCGATTC